>SJYV01019718.1:264094-352378 GCA_006410875.1 Neotragus pygmaeus
AATTGAGCGACTGAACTGAACTGAAGACAAAGAAACAGGCTTTATAATGATAGAGGATTCAATAAACTATGAAAACTAGCAATTATGAATATATAAGAACCAAACAACACAGAATCAACATTCAGGAAGCAAAAACTATACTACATAGAAACAGAAAATAATAATAGAAACAACTGTCAGCCTATGAAACATCACATTTTTAAAAATAACATATAAAATACCTAAACGACATAATTGATAAGGAAGAAGGTGGAAGTGGAAGATAAACTGACTCTTCAAGAGTCATGACCATTCACAAAAACTGATTTTTTTAGTAGGTGAAAAGCAAATTTCACAATAAGCCCCAAACAATGAAAAATTCTGTGATCAAATTTTGATAAGTCACAAATCAATTACAAAAGTAGAAAGCAAAGGAAACTACCACTGGGAAAATCACATAAACAAACACATCCATTTGAAGCAACTCCAAGTAAAGAAAAACCAAAACCCAGATGACAAAATATTTAATAAAGAATGATTGTGAACTCACTGCACATCAGAACCTACAAGATTCATGATTAACAAAAAGATAAACCCCTAGCCTTACATTTACTAATATTGAACAGGCAGAATGAAAATAAATGAATTGGACATCCAACTTGGGGAGTTAGCAAAAGAAATAACGTAATAATAATCACGCAGAAGAAATAATAAAAGTGAAAGCAGTAATTTATATCATAAAATAAAAAAGAAATATTCAAATGATCAGCTAACTTTATACAGAAGAGAAAAGACACTGGTATATGAAATAAACAAAAAATGGGAAAATAACCACAAACACAGAGGAAATTAAAAGAACTGTAGGTGATGTTTGTAAAATATAAAAATATACAGCAATACTTAGGAAATGAATCTCCAGAGTTTCTCAAGATGTATTTACCAAAAAGGCAAACTCACAGTTTCTTAAAGTCAGTATTTCACTGAAAAAGACCTGAGGCAGAGGCTTGGATTTTGTAAAATATGGTTATAAAACTGAAGATGTAGCTTACTCTTTCAGCAATGCATAGAAGGTCTGGTCTATCGGCACTGAGGCTATGCCCTTATTTTGAAATATAACCCAACATCTAAATGTAATTTTTTCAAAGACTCTACAGTCCCATTGAGATTTCCCATTTGAACTGTCCAATTTAAAATCTATAGTTAAGAGCTAAGGCAACATTTCTCCTACAAGGGTTACATACCATGGCTTGTGGCATCTGGGTTAAAATATTAAGTCAATAAAAATAATTTACTGAATCATAATTGCTTAAAAAGTACTTCCAGTCCAGTGAGCTAACATTCCATTCATGATTGGCAAGAAATTCAATATGGTTATTTTCATATTGCCTGTGGTACATCTTCTTCCAATTCAAACTTATGTTTGTGCAAATAAGGTTTCCTTTAGTGGGAAAAATGTTCACGTTTAAGTAATTTCTCATATTCACTTTAACAACTGTAAAAGGAATCACTTCAATACCTCAAGTTTATGAGTTAACTATGATTTACCTCTGCTGCTGCTAAGTCGCTTCAGTCCTGTCTGACTGTGCGACCCCATAGATGGCAGCCCACCTGGCTTTCCTGTCCCTGGGATTCTCCAGTCAAGAATACTGGGGTGGGTTGCTATTTCCTTCCCCAATNTTAACTATGATTTATCTCTGCTGCTGCTAAGTCGCTTCAGTCCTGTCTGACTGTGCGACCCCATAGATGGCAGCCCACCTGGCTTTCCTGTCCCTGGGATTCTCCAGTCAAGAATACTGGGGTGGGTTGCTATTTCCTTCCCCAATGCATGAAAGTCAAAAGTGAAAGTGAAGTTGCTCAGTCGTGTTCGACTCCTAGTGACCCCATGGACTGCAGCCTGCCAGGCTCCTCCGCCCATGGGATTTTCCAGCAAGAGTACTGGAGTGGGTTGCCATTACCTTCTCCGTGATTTACCTCTAGCTTCAGATTAAAATTACTGGTTTATAGTGGGTGTATTGCAAAAGCAATGATCAAAAAAAGCATATGATAATGGAAGTGGAGATTAATATTAGAAAAGTAATTTCTGGAAAAATAGCTCAAAACTAACCCTCAATTAAGAATGAATTTGGAGTCATTCTTGTATATACAACATGGGCACACATGTAGAGTGTTAGTTCCTCTCACCCCTTGGGGTTCCCCTTGAGAACCACTCTGTGAGGCCACGCATTGATCATGTAAGGAGACAGCCATACGCTGAATAAGGAATCTGCCGGCATACTCACAGAACAGCTTAGCGGGGGCACACACGTGGACATGTGTTGGACTGATTGTTGGACAGAATGTGCACTCTTGGGCAGAATGAAGAAAACACTTAATGTGGGGAGGACTCTAAGGAAAAAGGCTGGTCCAATCTTCCTTTAAATTCCCTGATATCCCCTGAAACAAGTCACAGAGAAGACCATTGGGAATCCAGAGCAGTGATTTCACTAGTCCCAGGCCACAGATCAGTTGGAATAAGAATTCCAATAGAGGGGCTTCTGAACTTTGCTGAATGTACAGTCAACTCTAGTCCCACCTCAATATCAGATATTGTGTGCAGCTTCAGAAGGAAAAAAAAAAAAACAAAACACAGAAATGCCTTCTGTAATTTCTCCATTCAAATGAGAATCCTGAGAGTAACCCTAAGAATAATTTGCTTCCAAAAATCTGAGTAACTGGTGAAAGGGTATATCTCTTGTCAGTTTAGGGGACAAAGTTGAGACTGGTTAATATGTAATGTTTTATGGAATGTCAGAGGTCTCTGAATCTGTACTGTAACCTCTCTCAGTAAATTAACAAGAACTAATGAATTAACCATATGAACTTGAATTAACTGTAGTTCCTGTCCCACAATCTACATGCCATCTTGCCTTGAACCTCAGGACCTCACTTCTCAAAGCAGATATTTTAATGGCAGCTCTTCTTGAGAAGAGCTTAGTGCACATGCCTGGCTTTGAGAAGACAGCAGTCTTGGTGCTATGTACTTATTTACCATTTTATTTCTCTAATTCTGTGCAGCTTAAAAGGAAAAATTAAAGCAGTGTATCCTCATTAAAGACTCTGATTTTTCTTATAGAAAACACTACCCTGTGTCTTAGGATATAGTAAGTTTAAATATAATTGGAACAGTAGCTTCAAATAATTTTTTGAATTCAAATTGCTCCAACTGGCTTTGGAATTGGACAACATGGCTTTGTCTGCTAGAAAGGAACAACCCAGTCAATTAAAACAGAGAAGCAGGTCATGGTGACTGCCATTTGGTTACCCCACTAGAAAAAAAAGTAAAACCGTATCTCAGATGATATTTTGACAAAAGATTGCCACAGGAAACGCTTTTCCCCCCCAAACAGAAATGCATAGGATCGAAATACCATAACATTCTGAGAATCAGAACGTAGGTGAGAGTCAAACATCACATGACCAGAAGGCCAAAAAATAAAAGCTGTGAACCATCCCTTCAAAAAGAAGATAATTGTAACCACAGCAGTCCTGATCACAGTGTTGCTGAAATATAAAAGTCAGGCTATATCCACAGATGACACCAGTGTGGGGAACAGAGCAACAAGGTACCTGTCTGAAGAACTCCTCCAGGAGCGACATGGTCCAGCGATGGTGGAGCTCCCACGCTTTTGCTGGATGGCTGATGTCTGCCGTGTGCAACATCAAGGATAATGCTTTTGGCTTTTCAATTCTGTAAATCCAAAGGATGCAAACACATAATGACCAAACTCACACAATCTCAGTAAGAGTTTTAAAAATATCACTATTTTTAAAAAATCCCTTCCATTTTCCCATCTCAAAGCCCACTGGGGGGGAAATCTTCATTTCATCCTCCAACTGGGACATTTATCAGCATGGTCTCCATGTTTATTGAACTGGACACCTCAAAAACTGACTCAAAACCATTTCTGGAATATCTGCCATTATGAAAAAAAAAAAAAAACACAAGAATCCAAGAGTCACTCATTGACCTTGATTTGTTGCCTCTGCATTGAAGGGATCTTTTAAATTCTCATTAGGGCAAATTGTTACTGCCCCTATTACTTATTTTAACCCTGATGAGAAATATCCATGATAGGTAATATTCTCATGTGCTCTCCTCCAAGCATCATTACTTTATGAGACCATTTAATAAAGTTATATTAAAAGAGATAAACTTTAAAGGTACAGTGACATGGACAAGTAGGAAGTCAAACACCTATAAAAACACATGAGGTTACAGGCTCACTCACGCTTCTGGCTGTTGAAGAGCAGTCTTCATTGCTTTGATTTGCTGAAAATGACAGGACATATCAGTGGCCATCACCATCTCAATTACCAAGGTCCGAAATTCCCTTTCAGAGATACACCACAGAGGAAAAAAGGTGGAAGTAAAAAATAGAAAGTAAAAATTAGTTTATTCTTTTCCAGTTCTAAGCAAAATCAGTTAATTAATTGTGATATTTCAAATCTAATGAGTCTTTTAGATAGACTTTTTACGAGAAATAATGATTAAGGATGAAGGAAATCATTTATTAGGAACATCTGTGGAATGCACATCATTGGAAAATTAATTCACAGGAAAAATTTCAACAAAACAAAGTATAGGAAAGCATTCCTTTTTGCACTGAGCTCAAGATTTGAGAAAAAATTAATTTGAAATTAATCCTAGGAGAGTGACTGATAATCCATGCTGCACAAGGGATATAGAGATCCTACCTTCTTTAAACAGACATTTTTAGAGCAGTTTTAGGTTTACAGAAAAACTGAGAAGATAGTACAGAGAGCTCTCATATACCCCTTCTCCCCTACAGTTTCCTTCATTACTAACCTCTTACATTAATGCTGTACATGTGTTATAATTGATGACCAGTATCTACACTGCATTCACTCTAGCCCATGGTTCTTCTGAGGGACCATTCTCATGTTGCACAGTTCTATAGGGTTAGACAAAGCATCCACTCACGTTCTTACCATTAATAGTATAAGAATCGTTTCCACACCCTAAAATCCCATATACTTTGCCTATGCTTACCTTCTTGGCCTTGAACCCTGGTCAAACACTGATCTTTTCACTGTCTCTAAGAACTTTATTGAAGTAGAATTTGCATAGAATAAACTACTTCCATATAGGCTGCACAATTCAATACATTTCAATGTTTTGTAAATAATTTCTACTACTCCTGTTGCTTTTTTTTAAACCAGTATCTTGCAAAGAGAAAATGTTTTACATTTTAAAATAATTATTTAAGTTTTCATGCTTTGGGGGGAGAGAATTTCTGAGAAATCTCTCACTACTGAAAGGACTTTTCCTCTGGAACTCTTATCATTTCAATCTTTTATTATGCTTAGGTCTATGATCAATTTCAAGATAATTTCTGAGTATGATGTGAGGTAAAGGTAAAAGTTTTTTTTATACTGATATCCATTTGCTCCAACACCATTTGTTGAATATCTTTTCCTTCCCCCATCGAATGCCTCTAGCCATAAACATACTGAAATGTTTTATATAAATCTAGTTTTAACCATCCAGTATTGCCTTGGCTGAGACTGCCTTCAGAGACAAAAACATCACAGTCACCTATTCCTATCAGAGTCTCCAAATTTTAACACATCTTCAAAATTTGTCCAATTTTGTTTACTCTCTAGAGCCCTCAAGTCATTGCAGGTTGTGTTTGTGTCTCTGCGTTCTGTTCATTGTTGTTGATGTTCAGTCACTAAGTCATGTCCAACTCTTTCTGCCCCAATGTATTGTAGCATACCAGGCTCCCCTGTCTTTCACTGTCTTACAGTTTGCTCATATTCACGCCCATTGAATCGGTGATGCTATCTAACCATCTCATCTTTTGACATCCCCTTCTTCTTTTGCCTTTTCCCAGCATCAGGGTCTTTTCCTATGAGCTGGCTCTTCCATCAGGTGGCTAAAGTATTGGAGCTTCAGCATCAGTCCTTCCAATGAGTATTCAGGGTTGATTACTTTTAGGATTGACTGATCTGATCTCCTTGCTGTACAAAGGACCCTCAAGAGTCTTCTCCAGCACCACAATTCAAAATCATCAGTTCTTCTGCATTCAGCTTTCTTTATGGTCCAACTCTCACATCTGTTCATGACTATTGGGAAGACCATAGCTTTGACTATACAGATCTTTGTCAGCAAAGTGATGTCTCTGGTTTTTAATACACTCTCTAGGTTTGTCATAGTTTTCCTTCCAAGAAGCAAACATCTCTTAATTTCATGGCTGCAGTCACCATCTGCGTGATTTTGGAGCCCAAGAAAATAAAATCTGTCACTGCTTACACTTTTTCCCCTTCTATTTGCGATGAAGTGGTAGGCCCAGATGCCATGATCTTCATTTTATGGATGCTGAGTTTTAAGCCAGCTTTTTCAGTCTCCTCTTTTACCTTTATCAAGAGATTCTTTAGTTTCTGTTTCCTTTCTACCATTAGAGTGGCATCATTTGCATATTTGAAACTGTTGATATTTCTCTCAGTAATGTTGATTCCAGCTTGTGATTCATCCAGCCGAGCATTTCACATGATGTACTCTCTGCATGTAAATTAAATAAGCAGGGTGACAATATACAGCCTTTCATACTCCTTTCCCAATTTGGAACCAGTCAGTTGTTTCATGTCCAGTTCTAACTGTTGCTTTTTGATCCACATACAGGTTTCTCAGGAGACAGGTAAGGTGACCTGGCATTACCATCTCTTGAAGAATTTTCCACAGTTGGCTGCAATCCAGACAGTCAAAGTGTTTAGCATAGTCAATGAAACGGAAGTAGATGTTTTTCTGGAATTCCCTTGTTTTTGCTATGATTCAACAAAGTTGGCAATTTGATCTTGTTTCTGTCTCTAGTTAATAGTTGTTATTTGCAGAATTGCTTTATAAGCAGCTGAATTGGCATTTCCAGTGTGGAATTTCATGTTTTTTCACTTTGAAATACAGTAAATACATGGTAATATATTCACTTATAAAGTCCTTAAAAAGTCCACTGCACTTTTGTATCCAAATAGAATCTACCAGATATTAAATTGCCTTCCTAGAAAGATGTAAAATACTAAACATATGTCATCTTTGGGTTAATGGCCTTTACTGAGAGCCCTAAAAAAGAAGTTAATATTTTATTTATGGGATAATACCATTGTCTTGAAGCAATGTATCTCAATATTAATAAAATATGATAAAATAACATCTTCAAACATGTCCTTAAATGAACACTAAGTCTATGTAACTTAAGAAGTTAGCAACTACAATCTTTTCTTAACTTACAGAATCCCCAAAAACAGGAGTAGCAAAAAAGTATGGCACTATGAGTTATAATTATAAAGATGAAATTCTGGTTGCACTGAACCAGAAATTCCTATATCTGAGATGCTCCATGACCTAATTCAACTATATTTCACTGTTTTTGAGATAATAAAGATTGTGCTGACTTAAACAAAAATATATAAGGATAGCACATAAACAGATTTCATTAAACTATATTTTTCAAGTGACTAGTTTAACTTTTTATATACTAAATTTACTTATGTCTTGCCACACCATTCAATTTTACAACTTATTTTGATTAGAGGTATGATTCAAAGTATTCTAAACTATTACTTCACAAATACCAACCAATAAGAATGCCGTTCAGTTCAGTTCAGTTGCTCAATCATGTCCAACTCTTTGTGACCCCATGGACTACAGCACACCAGGCCTCCCTGTCCATCACCAATTCCCAGAGTTTATCCAAAATCATCTCCATTGAGTCGGTGATGCCATCCAACCATCTCATCCTCTGTCATCCCCTTCTCCTCCCGCCGTCAAATTTTCAGCATCAGGGTCTTTTCAAATGAGTTAGCTCTTCACATCAGGTGGCCAAAGTATTGGGGTTTCAGCTTCACCATCAGTCTTTCCAATGAGCACTGAGGACTGATTTTCTTTAGGATGGACTGGTTGGATCTACCTGCAGTCCAAGGGACTCTCAAGAGTCTTGTCCAACACCACAGTTCAAAAGCATCAGTTCTTTGGTGCTCAGCTTTCTTTATAGTCCAACTCTCACATCCACACATGACTACTGGAAAAACTATAGGCTTGACTAGACAGACCTCTGCTGGCAAAGTAATGTCTCTGCTTTTTAATATGCTATCTAGGTTGGTCATAACTTTTCTTTCAAGGAGCAAGGGTCTTTTAATTTCATGGCTGTAGTCACCATCTGCAGTGATTTTGGAGCCCAAAAATATAAAGTCTGACACTGTCTCCACTGTTTCCCCATCTATTTCCCTTGAAGTGATAGGACCAGATGCCATGATCTTAGTTTTCTGAATGTTGAGCTTTAAGCCAATTTTTTCACTCTCCCCTTTCACTTTCATCAAGAGGCCCTTTAGTTCTTCTTCACTTTTTGCCATAAGGGTGGTGTCATCTGCATATCTGAGGTTATCAACATTTCTCCTGGCAGTCTTGACTCCAGCTTGTGCTTCATCAAGCCCAGCATTTCTCATGATGTACTTTGTATATAAGTTAAATAAGCACGGTGACAATATATGGCTTTGACGTACTCTTTTTCCTATTTGGACCAGTCTGTTGTTCCATGTCCAGTTCTAACTGTTGCTTCCTGACCTACAGATTTCTCAAGAGGCAGGTCAGGTGGTCTGGTATTCCCATCTCTTGAAGAATTTTCCACAGTTTGTTTTGATCCATACAGTCAAAGGCTTTGACATAGCCAATAAAGGAGAATAGATGTTTTTCTGGAACTCTCTTGCTTTTTCCATGATCCAGCAGATGTTGGCAATTTGATCTCTGATTCCTCTGCCTTTTCTAAACCCAGCTTGAACATCTGGAAGTTCATGGTTCATGTATTGTTGAAGCCTGGCTTGGAGAATTTTGAGTATTACTTTACAGAGCTAATGAGAAATAATTAGGATGTTTGCATTGGTGGATATTAGTGTATTCCAGTGTGAACTGATATGTTCCAGTACGTTGCAATGATTCTGGGTTTAGATATTGCCAAAACCAGCCTCCCTAACATAGCAGTACACTGAACAATGAATGAAGCTCATGATCATAGCAAAGTGGAAGCACAAATAACATAACTAAATTCTGACAATCAGCCAATAGAGTATTGTAAAGTAAAATTTTTTTAAAAAATGATCAAAAAAAAAAAGTAAAAAAAATAGAAAATCCTTAACAAAACTATAGATAATAGAAGTGGTGTATCTGTACTTTGAAAATAGGTTAAGAGGCAATTATGCCCATCCAGCCATAACTTCCATATGCCCACAAATCCCACAGGCCAGCAGTATCAGCACATTACCTGAAAGCAATTTGACAAAGTTCAACAAGAACCTTAAAACATCAAACATTCTGTGATCCATTAATTCTACCTATAAAAATACATTAAAGAGATATTCATTGTAGGATTCTTCATAATAACCCAAACACACAAATGCACCCATACTCACACATTCAAAACTAATTATGGCACTTCCACAGATGGACTATTATGCAGCCATTTAGTATAATATTTTAATCTCCACGGGATAGTGGCCATGAGAATATACCACACAGACTTCCAACTACAGGACTTTAATTGGTCATGGGCCTCAGCTATTACATTCTGAAAACTATTGCCGTTTTTGCCCAAGGTCATGTTTCCCTGGGCTGCATCAGGTGACTGAAGGTATCTCTTCCTGGGAGACATGGAACTTCTCCGATGGCTGACTGTGCCTCAAGAACTTCCTGACAGCCTTGCTGAACTTTCTTTAGGATTCATGGAGTTCTAGAATGCACCTCCCCGACTTTGCCTCCCTGTTTCCCTCCCTTGGGATAAGAAAAGGAAGGAAGAAAGAAAGGGAGGGTGGGAAGAAAGAAAGAAAGGTAATCATGTAAGCTCTGGAGCGCTTCATTACACTGTCCTGAGACCAGGAATACACACTATCTAAAGAAGCACAAATCCTTCAAAACCAGGACACATCTGAAACCGTGTAAAGCTGTTCTCTGCCATATTCAAATCTTTCATTACACTTTTACAAACATTTAAACTGGATAGAGGGCTCCTTTTTCTGAAAGATTTGCATTGATTCACTGAAATGCTCTGCATTTTTAGATGCTTCTTAAATCTACCATTTTCCAATAAAATCCAAGACAAATGCTCCTTTAGGTTTTATTGAACTAGAGGTTCATGGAAACTAATAGCCAACTATTCCTGAAAATCAGTTTCCGATTTGTTGTTCAGAATGGCTTATTTCTCTGAATCCTTACATAACAGCACAGAGATATTCAATAAACAACAAACCATTTAATTAAAATACAAGTGTTATTTGCACCACAGTAGATTCAGAAGTTTTTAAGCATTTAAATGACTTTTCCTACAAGTTTTGAAACATCTTGACCCTACATTAACAGCTACAGTGATCCACAGGCTTGCTATATGTATCACAAAGTGAATTAAGCATTTTCGATGGATTTTAGCATTTATTATTACCCTAACAAAATTATAAGGTAAATGCTATTAGAAATTTTCTAGAAATTAAATTTTTTAAAGGTGTAATGGGGTTGAGTAGCTTCCTAAATGACATACAGCTAATAAATGATTGTGTTCGCATTCAAACTCAGCTCTACCCAAGTTCAAAGACACACACAGTGCCATTTAGGTGACAGAATTAAGTACCCATGATTATTTTAATGTGTCGATTTCTTTAGCAAATTTTGAAAGATTTTTTTAAGAAGTCCAATCAAAGATAAAATGACAAAAATATGTTAAATGATAAAATTCATTTAAGATCAAAACAATACTGTTTTCTTAAGGTAACCAATAGCAAATATGTCCAAAGTGCCTACAATATATTTGAATATTTGTGTCAAGAAAGAAAAAAGAGAAATAAACAGCAAGAAAAACTTCAGAGTATTATTTTCTTCAAAACAAGCACACTTGATCTCTCCTCACTATTCCTTACCTGGCTTCCAAAACTCTCCTGTGGCTCATCCTTACCTCCAGTCATCCTTGGAGAGGTTGATCAAAATATTCATTTCCTCATCCTCCTGCAGAAGGCGATAGGTTGCACTTAAATGGTGATTTTCTAAAACAGACCTATCATTGTACAGAATTGCTGGGTCAGACCTGAACAGAAAGCCAAGAAAAATAATTTAGGATGTTGAACAGCTGAGATTTTTCAGGTAACTCTCCTAAAGGTAGAAATACACCATCTCTTTATCCTATTTTAGCAATTAACTTTGCCCCCATGTCATTTATATCAATCAAAAAGCTAACACCAACACTACAATTTATCAATTGATGTTTGTAGGGTATTGAAATGTCAATATATGAATATTATTTCACATGTGATATCCAACTTAAGGATTCTCTAAAAATTATTCTATAACAAGATCTCAATTACCTGTAGTGGTGATTTTTACCTGTACAGGTGATTTTTTTTTTTAATGCAGGTCATGTCAAACTTCCTTTATTTTCTGAAATAATTATTTTTATTTTATTCAATGAGAGAATGTGTTTGTTTGTTTTAGTTGTGATTCTCTGAACACGTACCACCTGGCAGGTACAGTTTGCAAGTTCTTTTGTTAGTCGCTTGATCTTAAAATTTTGCCATATAAAAGTCACACATGGGAAGTTGAGAATAAAGAATATAAGGGTTATATGACAATTGTTAGTCGCTTCCTCAAACAGCTGAATGACACCAACATAGGGAGGCATACTATTTTAATACATTTAATTTAATGAAGCTTTAGATTATTAGAGCTTGTTCATTTCTCATGAAGGAAGCTGAGCCCCAAATACATAAACTAAGAGTCTGCAGAGCTCTACAGTGGCTTTCAGGGTTTGAATAAAGGCAAGGTATTCTGACAGTTCAGCCATTTCCCCTCAAGATAACTTCCAACTATCATCTGCATTCCAAACTTTGGAATGTATGTAGAATACCTTGAAAGTGTTAGNTGGCTTTCAGGGTTTGAATAAAGGCAAGGTATTCTGACAGTTCAGCCATTTCCCCTCAAGATAACTTCCAACTATCATCTGCATTCCAAACTTTGGAATGTATGTAGAATACCTTGAAAGTGTTAGGATCAATAGTGCCCATTGAAGAGCAAAGAACCTGGTCACATATTTAGTTTCCTAAACAAGGATCTCAGAGGCAGAGATGCTGTGGATAAAATTCAGTTAAAGAAGATGAAAGTTTAAATTTCATTCCCAACCAAGTTCAACTGAACCTTCTGGAATTTTCCCACTCCAGTGGAGATAACATAAAACAAGCAAATCCCGAGGAGGTGGAAAATCTAATCTTGTATCCACTGAGTAAGTAAGGCACCAATTGACGTGTATTTTGTGACATTAAGCTATTTTCTAACTACTGTAATTAAGCCATTTTTCCTCTGAGTTGTGACTAGTTTTGACATTGCTCTCCAGCCAAGATCCAGGTACAAATGTTCCACCCACCCCTCTTCCTTCAGCAGGTGCTATTCACCACCATCTCTGTCAAGGCTCCACTGTCAGATACCTATTAAGCAGAGATGCTCTGTGGAATCCCTGTATTCAAAGATCTTGCAACAAAGCTATAGAAAGCTGCTCCACAGCGGCCAAGACACTCTACGAGGAGGCAGAAAGCAGAAAATGAAGCATGTGGCTGAAGACCTTTTGTCCGCTTCCATTCTATATAAATGCCCTTCAGAACAGAGATCAGATGATATTGTCTTCTTTTGTGTACCCCTTAATTAAGTGCTGGCTTCATTAAACACATGTAGAATGACTTAACAAACACAAATATATCTGGAGTGTGCACCTGCCTTTTTCAAGTGAAATCAGCAAGTATTTTAGTCTTAAACTCAATCCTCTCCACAATATTCTTTCTTTGTGTCTCACTGCCTTTTTCCAGTTCTACTTTCTTTTGATTTCTATGTCAAGATCCAATTAATCCTACTATCAAGAGTCTCTCCAGTTCTACATCATTGTCTTAAGAGAGGTTAAGTTCATAGACCGGGAGAAGGCAGATAAGGTTTTACCCTAAATGGAAATGACAGTTGACTGTACTGCTTGCCTGGAATTCTGTGCTAAGAGGAATACTAAGGACAAACCTGCAGTTTGATAAGAAAAAAATTATCAAAATCGATTTGTGATGTCTGTTACAGTGAAGAGGTTCTGAGGGAGGCGCCTGGACCTATGCCCCACAGAGGTTTGTGTCTACCTGTGAAGCTCCTTACAGAGGGTGCAAAGTGGCCTACATGAGACCACTTAGCTCCCAAAGCCCTGCTTCGGGTAGTGACATACCCACTGAACAGGGCAGAGATGAAATCAGGGAGGATGAGAAAAGCATCAGCAGAATCCCTGAGGTCACAGGGTAAGATGGCCCTGCTATTGCTAATGTCAAGAGAAGTACTTCAATCTTTGCCTGTCCTCCTTGATTTAGCCTACATGGTATCTGAACCTTTATGTAAATTGTTTCACCTATTAGAAATGGGTACAGTGTGCATGGTTAGATGGCATCACCAACTCAATGGACATGAACTTGAGCAAACTCTGGCAGATAGTGAAGGCCAGGGAAGCCTGATATGCTGCAGTCCATGGGATCACAAAGAGTTGGACATGACTTAGGGACTGAACGACAACAAAGAACATGCATAGCCCATACATACAAAAATAGCTAGCATTAGACTAGAGAAGAGATCTTCCCTGGTGGCTCAAGTGGTAAAGAATCTGCTTGCAATGGAGGAGACGCAGGAGACATGGGTTCAATCTCTGGGTTGGGAAGATCCCCTGAAGAAGGGAATGGCAACCCACTCCAGTATTCTTGCCTGGAGAATTCTATNCCTCTCTTTCCATACCGATTCCTTTTCTCTTTGAGTTAAGCCTGTACTATTAATATAACATCTTCTAACCCAAAAAGCAGTGGTCAGAAAGGGAAAGTTTACAGGTTAAGACATTTTAAAGAGAACAGTATTGACGGGCATTTGGGCTGCAGGCAAACTACAAACCGGATTCTGTATAAACCATGCAGTCTGTAATTTTCTTCCAGCATACTTCACCGTTTTGAGTTACAATACTACCGATGTCACAATTTTCTCTGACTTCAAACCCAAGTTTACAGATCATGTCATACACTGAAGGAGAAAGACAGGTGGCAATCGGCTCCCCAATTAATATCTGAAATACAAAACATAAAACACACTCTTTACCAGAAAATATTACCTTTATAATATATTTAAGTCACAGGAAAACTCTATTATGTCTTATAGAATATACTCAGGAATAGTTACTATGTTAACACACTTTCTGGATGTCAAAACTATATGATTAAGACATTGTGATTAAATATTAACTAAAGATTACTTATGCAAATATTTTCAAGTAAATGTTTAAAGATTTTAAGTTAGTTTATTAAACATAATATTTTTAACATAAGAATTTACAGAAGCTCAGAATATTTTATGGATAGTGCATTTCCTTTCAGCATTCACAAATTATCCCAAAGTTATCAACATAAGCATTTTTAAATGAGGGCTGAGAAAACTAGAAAATCAAGCTACTAAATGAATTAAACACTAAATTAAAATGCTAAGATGGAGCAAAAGGCATAATTCTGACTCCCCACATAGTGTAAAAAGCAGCAAACCATGCTGCTTTTTCATAAAAAATTAAAAACCAATTCTTCATAATTCTCCTGACATCACGCTGAGATAGCCCAGTAACTCTGCAGAGAGATCATGTTCTAGGTCTGAAAAGGACCTGGTGTCTTTGTGAGGCGTGTTAGTCTCGGCAGGTCCCTACCTGGGAAGCCAGGTGGCTTCAGCTCCCCCATCCCCGTCAGTGTTACCCATCATCCTGTCCACGCTTCCTGTCTCCAGAAGCTTCATTCCCACTCTCAGCCTTGAAGTCAACCAATGCTTTCAGGCCCCAGCAACTGAGGTACTCCCTGAGAGATCTGTGTGGAATATTCAGCAGTCCTCTGTGGCTGACACTCGCTCAGCCGGTCAGCACACTTTCCTCGGAACACTGCAAGACAGCATGGGAGGGGGCGCTTGCTTCTCCCGCCTGCAGCCTGGCAATTTCCTGCGCCTTTCCGGTAATTTCCACTCCTGCGAGCATCGCCCGGCACTTGCAGTGCCTCCTGCTGCAGCAGCTGACTCCAGTCTGCAATCTTTCCAACACTTGCAGGACCAGCTTCACCCAAGAACGCCCACCAGAAACACACACCACGCAGCCGGTGACTTCCCTTCAGAACTCTGCATCCCACCTGCCAGGCTCTTCTATGCAGCTCTGCAGCACAATTTCCTCCTCGGAGACCTGAGTTTCAGCCATGCGGGGACTCTCCTCTACGTGTCTACGCTTTAAAACGCCAACCACTTCCCTCAGCTCCTTCAGTCCTCTGGAGTGACCGCTCCTGCAGCTGCCGTCTCCACCACACTTTCAGAGATCTCACTTTATCCTTCACATAACTAGTTAACAATTTTATTTCTAGTTGACACTTTATATCAAATGATCATAGTGTGAAAACTCCTGTGGTCTGTCTCTGGACAAATACACAAATATAACTCAAAAAGGCTACATTCACATCAAAAGGGACTCCTTGCATTTTAAAAAAGCATTTGAACTCTAAAGGGATGAGCTGAAGTTCTAGAGTGACAGGAGACAGGCAGAAATGATATTTCTGCACAAAAGCTCATCTATTCCACTAGCAAAGTGGGCCCTGAATTTCACAACTGAGGTTGTGAGTAAAGTCTCTTTTGGTTGTAGACACCAGATCAACACAGTCATCCCTCAGACTCNCATCCAGCGGGAGGCGGAGCAAGTCCAAAATGGCGGCTCTCAGGCTGGCGCGCTCCGTGCTGCTGAGGCTTTGAGGTGGTCGCCGGGGGTCGGGGGGGGACGATTTCCCCGCCGCGGAGGCCCTGGAGGATGAATCGGGGGCCCTGCTAAGGCTAGGCGGCGGAGGTAGAGAGAAGTGGCGGCACGGACTGCGGTGGAGTCCACGGAGCGGGATGTGCGAGAGTTACTCCAGGTCGTTGTTGAGGGTCTCGGTGGCGCAGATCTGCCAGGCGCTGGGCTGGGACTCGGTGCAACTGAGCGCCTGCCACCTTCTCACGGACGTGCTGCAACGCTACCTGCAGCAGCTGGGACGGGGTTGCCACCGGTACTCGGAGCTGTGTGAGTACCGGGCTGGGGACGGGAGGCTGCCTGGCCGGTCACGAGTGACACCTCGCGCTCCCCTGTGCTCTCCCGGCGGGGGAGGTGTTGGTCCTTCGCCCTCACCCCGCGATTGGGTGTCTTCTCGGACCCTGACGCTCCTCCGCTCCCACTGCCCCTGGAAACTCGAGTCATCCCTCTGCTGCCTCCGCCAGCCGCTAACTTATCCCGCGTGCAGCAGGAGCCGGGTCCCCGCTCCCAGCTCCACACCCTCTGCCCTCCTCTCTGATCTGAACATGGCCTTAATCATCGTCTCCTTTGGCAGCGTGCAGAACCCCCTCCAGAACGCCTTACAGCCTCAGTTAGTTTGGTCCTTTCCCTCCCCTCGCCCGCAAACTACTACAACTAGTTGTCACAGGCGCTCCGTCTACCGGCCGTTTCTTACAAGCCTGGCCGTTCTTCAGCTCCTGACAACACAGACTCGTTGACAGCTCTGCTCCGTTAGGGACACTGCCTCTTCTTTCTGTTTCTGTTCGTTTCACGGGCAGCATCTCTACCAACTTGCTCAGTTTCACTTATGTTCACTTTCACTTACATCTCAATTGATTTCCTCCGCGTCTGTATTTTTATGTCAGTGGTTATCAGAGTGTAGTAGAGAAATCATAGGCAGTTTACAAGGTTCCCTAGGTAGTCTGGGCTACAGCAGATGGTTTTGAAGTAAATATCTGGTAGTACCTGTTCTTTAGTGGCTAAGTCGCGTCTGACTCTTTTGCGACTCCGTGGGCTGGATCCCACCAAACTCCCCTGTCCATGGGGTTTCCCAGGCAAGAAGACTGAAGTGGTTTGCTTTTTCCTTCTCCAGGGGGTCTTCCCCACCCAGTGACCAAACTGGCAGTCTCGTGCCTTAGCTGGTGGATTCTTTACCACGGGGCCACCAGGGAAGCCCCAGGAGTATCTATAGGTGGTGGCATTTACAAAGTTGGAATATTTAATAGGTGCAGCACATCATCTCATTTATGAGAAGTTTGTGTGTGGAGAGGGAACTGACCCTCACTGAAGTTTCAGGGCATTATTTTTCAGGTGATAAGCTGGAGAACTGGGTGAAGTGTTTCATGGAACATTTTGTTTTGTTAAGGTGGTTACTCCACTGAAAAATTGACACCCATGGATACACTTTACTTCTTAGGTCCCAATTTCCATTCCAACTTCCATCGTGCTATCAGAATAACCTGTCAGTCACGCCATAACACAAATCTGACTGTGTCATTCTTAAAAATATTCCACTTAGTTACAGGCTGGGAATCCGAGCTCTCTAGCAGCACGTGCTTGCCTTTGTGAGCTCACGTTTTCTTACCTTCTGCTGTCCTGTCATCCTCAGGCTGCAGCCATGCTGCCTGGTTTTCCTGAAACACTTTAAGCCCACCATTCCTGCCTGCATGCTGTTTTATAGCATGTCCTTCACCTGCTGTCCACGAATAGCATGACTTCTGTTTTGAGATTCACTTATCATTTTGCTTTAGGAAACTCATCATATCTCTTCTCATAATTCTGTGCATATTTCTGCCATGTTAACTGAACATCTTGTTTGTTTTTAAAATATATTTATTTGGCTGTGCTGAGTCTTGGTGGCGGCATGCGGGATCTTGGGTCTTCATTGAGGCTTTTGGGACCTAGTTCCCTAATCAAGGATGGAACCTGGGCCCTCTGCATAAGGAGCTCGGAGTCTTAGTCACTGAACCACCAGGGAAGTCCCTGAATACCTTATTTTGTAATCATCTGTGTATATCTCTCACCCTCTCCTCTTCCCTCCCCAGGAGACAAATTTATTATATTGGTATTCAGTAACCTAGTACAGTGCCATAATAGAAGAGGCAGCCAGGAGATACTTGTTGAGTAAATAACTGAAGTGATAAGCCACTACCATAATAACTATTTAGTCCTTTGACTTTTTGAGTTTTAAAAATGTGTAGTTTTGGACTGCTTGATTTCACAGCCGTGTCAAATCTGAACTTGAAGCTGCGGAGTGACTCTCACTCACTGTTGTCTTGCACGCGCACCACCAGCACATTGCTCTCTGCTTTTGCTTCATTTTCCTCCCTCCTCCCTTCCTGGCCCTTGTGTGAGTTTACTGTTATGGTATGCATGGTCCCGGTTATATTTTTTGCTCCCAAATTCCCTGAATGAGGATGGCTGTTCGGTACCTTTAGGTCAGAATGTCCCCAGAATACATAGTTCCCTTTCCTGACTCAGAACCAGATGGGTGCCAGCACTGCAAGCAGCCAGGTATTCTGAGTCATGGGCGAGCCTTGCGTTGCCTGCATGTGAACCTCATGGGTAATTGCCCAGTCTCTCTAATGATTATCTTACTTTAGTGAGAATACGATGATCCGGTTCATTACTCCCCATTGTGATCTGGTGACTTTTCAAAAATGCTTCTTCCTGGTATACTTAATGGTTACAGACTTTTTTAGGTTCTTTTTTCTCCACTATTCTTATTTCCGACTGGAATTAGGTCCCCACTATGCCATCTTGTCTTCTGTTTCTTTATTTCTTTTGTCTTTCTAACACAATGTTTATTGAGCACCACTTATATATGTGCTACCTGATGGAGACATAGGATTACTTAGGCAAAATCCCTGCCTATAAGGTGTGTACAAGGGTGTCGAAATGTCAGTAAAAACAGAATGATGGTATTTGTTCCTTTTTAAAAAGATGCTCTTTCAGTAATGCAGGTATCGGAAGTTACTATTAATTCAACAAATAGTACATTTAAAAATTTCCCAAAGGTAATGATTTACCAAAGCACTCAGGAGCAGAAGTTTCCGTATGCACTCTATTATACATTAAACAATGTGTGTATACACTGAAAGTAGTGCACGGTATTGATAGTAATTGCAGAATAAATACAGAGACGGAGAGACACATGTGCACTCTGGGTTCCAGGGCCGGCTTCACAGGGAAGACGAGATTTGAGTTGAAGCGTGACGCACGGTGGTGCAAGGTGGGGAGTACGCCAGGTAAAAGAAAGGCATAACCTGAGATAACAAAGTGGGATTCAGTGAGGCAGCCAACGTGGAATATGTAACCAGTTCATTTGGAAGGTGCTAGAGAGAAGTGTTGGAGAAGGCAATGGCACCCCACTCCAGTACTCTTGCCTGGAAAATCCCATGGACTGAGGAGCCTGGTAGGCTGCAGTCCATGAGATTGCTAAGAGTCGGACATGACTGAAGCGACTTAGCAGCAGCAGCAGCAGAAAGAAGTGTTAAATGGAGAAAAATCAGGTGAGGGAGGGACTTCATAGATAGAAGCAGGAAACACTGCACACTTGTGTGCAGGGGGGAAGGTGCTGGAAGTGATACTTGAAGACAGTTGCGCTGTCGGTGAAATGCACTAGAGATGCGCTGGGCAGGGCTTGAAGCTGTGATGAGACGGGGAGAGTAGGAAGGGAGCGAAAGAAGTGCTGAGAGCCAGGGCCAGCAAGGATGGTGCGGGGGAAGGACTGGAAGGTCTTGGGCTGAAACTGTTCAAATGCGGAGGAGTGCAAGAGGATCCCATTTTTTTAGAGTGAGAAAAGAGTAGTGCTTTTAATAAGGATCAAAGAGTTGAAAATGCCTGCCTGTCATTAATGGGAAGAACAGGTATTTATTTTATGTATTCTCTCTCTTTTATACATCATAGAAGTAACTACAACATTCTTGAAGTTAGATGCAAGTCTCATGGTTCAGTTCTTCCCTTCCCCGTCTGCTGCGTTCAGCCCTGTAACCTGTTACAGTTGGATGTGTATCTTTCCAGAAGTTTTCTGAATAGGTGTTAGCAAGCAGGTCTAGTTTTTGCAAACTGTGTATTATTCTTTTCCATTTTACATCATGATTTAATTTCAGGCAAACTGAATTTGATATCATTATAGGAGATTACAGTAGAAAAAAAAAAAAAAAAGACTACCAGAAATCTGGAACTGGAATTTTCATAGAAGTTTTAAAAGATGCAGGGACCTTAAGTTCTGTTAAGGGCAGGGAGAGAAGGAACCTCCTTTTCTAAAGAGAATCTCTAATGCTTTATTGGTTTATCTCTACCCATTTTTCATAGTATCTTCTAAATACATTTTAAATGTATATTTAAATTGCCTGTATGATCTAAGTCCTGTCAACAGATCTTCTTAGATTAAAAAAATTTTTATTTAGTGGTATAATCATTCGGCAGATGTTTATGGAGTGCCAGCTGTATGCCAACCACTGTTGTACTTTCCAACACTGTATCACTAACAGAAAATGGAATGGACATTTACCTAGCTCAGCATTCTACATATTTGATAAAAAATAGTAACAAACATTTACTTTGTGTCAGCCAGTGTTCCAGGTGCCCTTGACCATCCTTGAGTTACTTTTGGCATTAGTTCTGTACTGGCTGGTTGTTAGTGTGAATTGTCTGTCGTGTTCTGGCTGGTCATCAGGTTGTATTTAAATTGACTTTCAGAGTCAGCTTTCTAATATTTAAACAATATGATGTTCTGTTGAAACTTTATTGAACTCTTTCCAATAACTGAGTGCTAAGTATATAGTATATTTGTTTCTGAGCTGCATATTTACCTAATATTTTTTATCTTAATGCCTTAAAAGATATTCATGGAATTTTCTTAGAATAATTTGCTCTGCTTTTGACTTTGTTTCAGATGGCCGGACAGACCCAATTTTGGATGATGTTGGTGAAGCTTTCCAACTCATGGGGGTTAGTCTTCACGAACTGGAAGACTACATCCACAATATTGAACCTGTCACTTTCCCACATCAGATCCCTTCATTTCCTGTTAGCAAGAACAACGTTCTTCAGTTTCCTCAACCCGGAAGTAAAGATGCAGAGGAAAGAAAAGAGTACATCCCCGATTACATGCCCCCCATTGTGTCTTCTCAAGAAGGTTTGTGGGGGCTTTTGTTTCTTGCTCATGTATTTGTAACTATTTTAATGGATTTTTAATCTGCTTAGGTTTTCTAACTGAATTATATAAAATGTTATGCTAACATATAAATTCTGAAATGCAACAGAAATATTTTAATATTACTTACAAATTACCTTAAGGCAACAAACGTGCAGCCGGCTTCAGCAGGCAGAGCCCTGGAATCATCAAGGCATTAATTTCCTTTGTAAATTTTAAGTAGGGGAAAACCGAAGGTGACCTCAGAGAGAAGCCTGTCAGGAGACGTAGTAAATGAGAATGGGATATTCAGTAAATGAGAAAAGCTTTGAAGCATAAAATTGGGGGGTTCTCCTCATTTACTGAAGACGTGAGTTGGATGATACTGGAAACAGTGGGTGAACATTCACTAATATTATGTAGACTTATCTGTATCTTTATGATGAGTAGAAATATTTATGTTTGGTAATACAGAATTTTTATTGCAAAATGATACCTACTGAGGCATAGTCAGTCCTTGAAGAGTTCCTTTTTTCCTGCATGATTTTACATGTTGATCTTCTAGGTTCACTAAGATTCTAAAGAGCTACATATGTAATTTGTGGTCTGTAATGCAGGTACAAAACATTTTTTCTTGTTAAAAAATGGAAAAGTTGCAATTTATTTTTTAAAATTCTGAAACCATAGATGTGCTTCAGGATAGCGCAAATGATGGCAGAAATAGCTTCATCGCTTTGTTCATATGCAGTTCAGTGGCTTTACGTGCATCGACACTGTTACGCTACCAGCACCGCTGTTCATCTCCAGAACATTTTCGTCTCTAACTCTGTAACCGTTGAACAATAACTCCTCATTGTCCCCTCCCATCAGCCCCTGGCAGCCATCATTCTGTTTTCTGTCTACAAATTTGACTGCTCTAGGTATTTCATGTAAGTGGAATTTCACACATCTGTTTATCTGGCTTGCTTCACTTGGCATAATGTCTTCAAAATTCATCCATCTTGTAGCAAGTGTCAAAATTTCCCTCCTTTTAAGGGCTGAACTATACCTCATTGTGCATATTAAGCCACATTTTGTTTTCCATCCATTTTTTGATGGCTGTTTGGGTTGTTTCTACCTTTTGGCTGTTGTAAATCTGCTATGAACATTGCAAATACTTGATGCTCTGCTTTTCAGTTCTTTGGGGTCTATACTCAGAAGAGGAATTGCTGGATCATATGGTAATTCTATATTGTTTGAGGAACAGTTTAGACATGGAAAACTATCATAGCTTTCTGGTTTGAGTCCCTTGGAAAAAGACTCTACTTGACAGCTTAGCACTTTTCTACTTAAAGTTCTTAGAGATTTAATCCTGACTGAAGGCAGCAGTCAGTTTTCACCAGTAAATGTGATACAAAGCATGCCTTCAGTAGGTGTTCTTGAACAGAGTTCAGTTAAGTGCTGTTTGTAGGGTCTTGCCTATAGAAGTTCCCTGTTTGTCCTCCTTTCCTGACTAATGGTACATTAACAGCACGGCTTGGAAATCTTCACACTTGGAAATCAGTCATTCCCAGTAGCTGCTAAGAATCTGTCTCCTCCACGCCTTTGAACTGATTTGTATTTGTAACCTTTATTACCTTGGAGGATGTCTTGCTGTTTGTAACCCCCTGTGTAAAGGCGTTCTGTTTAAACCCCTCATTCCCTAATGTCTGTGTTCTTGATCTTAGAAACTTACATTTGTTACAGCTTCTCTAAGCACATATTTACTTTAATAACAGATTAATTTCAATGTTAATATCATCAAAGGAGGGTTTCTTGGGCCGAGGCCTGGTACTAACTGTTGAAAAGAAATCCTCTTCATGAAAGTAGCATCAAGTTAGTCTGTGATGTGTCCTCTTATACTTTAAGAATAGCCTTTGTATGGCTCTGAAATATTTTTTAGATGAAATGCCACTTAGAAGTATACAAGTATGCTTAAAATGCTATTTAGAGTACACAAAATCTGAAATTGTGCTGAGAAAACATTAATGGTCTTCAAATGCTGAGAGATAAGGAAAGGCATACATAGGAGGAAACTGAAGGGAAGACACTGTTGTGAGTAAGTGGCACATTAGTGATACTCAGAGTGATACAAGTATCATTTCAGCGAGTTAGACACTGGCAAAGTGTAACAGCAAGACTACGTGTGTTACCAATTGGTGTGTGTTTGAACTGGAACTACTGTCTTCTCCATATAAACAGTTATATAGTCTGTGTACTCTGGAGCTTTCTAAATCTATTTTCATTTCATTTTGCCTCCCGTTCAGCCTCCTGTTTAGTAGTTAGATTGTTTAAATTTTTTTCTGTTTTTTTAAATTTGAATTCAGGTTCAATTAATCTTACTTCCTGGTTCACACATAGGTTCCTCTCTGGTCATTGCATGGCCTGCATTTATTAATTTGGAGAGTTAATTATTTTTAATATTGCAATAAACCCTGATGAGCTCACTACTCAGAACCAAAGCTAGGACTTTGATTATAGTCTGTGCTTACCTTCTTGTTTTGTTTTTATGGCACGCAAATTATACACAATGAAGTTCTCTCAAAGTGATATGGTTATCATGTATAAATACTGCCAAGGAAATGTAGCTAAGATAGCAGATTTGTACTGGGTAGTGAAGGAGAGTGAAAAATGATTCAGTGATTTTAGCTACTGACTGCTCTCTGAAATTACGATAGTAAATTTTTGAGTTTCTCTTCTGGATTATTTGAAGCAAAAAAAGAATCTTATGTTATTTGAAGTTTCTGCAATAGAAATTATAAACATTCTAGGAGGAAAATAATGTAAGCCTTGACCACTTCTTTTTCCAGCTAACACTTGTGGATTTTCTAAGGAGCAGAAATATTGCTGATTCATATAATGTGCATATTGTTCATAAGGATACAGTAATGATAGGCAATATAATAAGATGCTTATTAAAACCTTTTATTCAGGGGAGAGAACATAAAATACAGTCCTGTGGTTACCCAGTTTTTAATACAACCACACAAGTCAACTTAGTAAGTCATTTACAACCTGAGGTCCTTTTTTCTACCAGCACAGCACATTAGAAGGTATCTAGCATTCTGGTTAGTGGTGCAGTGTGGTACAGATGTGAACAACTTTGATAACAACATCTGTTCACCAAGTTTTTTGTTTTATTTTCCTAAGAGCCACAGGCATGGTCAGACTTTGGTCATAAAATCGTACTAGCAAAGTTCTGTCATGGGGCTACCCGCTCATCAATCTTTCAACCTGGCTTACATCATAAAAAGCGTGTGGGGGCTCCCTCTGGTGGTCCAGTGGTTAAGACTTGGCCTTCCAATGCAGAGGGTGTGGGTTTGGTCCCTGGTTGGGGAACTGTAGAAGAAGCCTGGGCTTCATGGAGCCATTCGGCTATGACTCAGTTAGTTACTGAGTTTACAGTCTTACAAAGTCACTTTACCTTCCCCAGAGTCCTTTCCATCGTCTGTAAGGCAGGTATATAATACCTGCCACGAGCGTGATGGTGAGGACTGAGATTCTGTAAGACATTTTTATAAAATAGGACAGTGCGTAATGCATAGTAATGCATGTTGGTCCCCTTCCCATCTTGCTGCTTCACTCTTGAGGAATTTCCTTTTCCCTGGAAGGACAATATACATTTGAGGAAGTGACTCAACAATAAGAATAATCTAAAACAGTGTTAATCGCATGCTTAGGGCTAAGGAGACACAGACTTAATAGCTGGGTTGGGGTGTGTGCTTGATGGAGGAGCTCTCTGACCGCCAGCTGCGTGAAAATGGGGTGGGAGAAGAGACAAATTCCTCCCTGTTATAACTGATTATGTGTTTACAAGTGAAACCTCTTTGAAAGAATATTATAAATGCACATCCTGTACAGGCTGTTGCAGTTCTGATGGCCAGTACCCAGTGTGTTTTACCCAAGAACACTACCCACCTGCCAGCCCACCATATGTATTTTCAGATTCACAATAGTAATGTGTTTTTCTTTCCTGTTTTGTTTGGCAGGGAATGCATGAAAAATAGCATTCTCTTCCAGAGTCATTGTTCGGTTCTCAGAAGTATGGTCAGTAGATTACTGGTCTTCTAGGTGATCTGTTGATTGGTCTGTAATATTTGAGAAGGAAAAAAGAAATAGAAACCATTTACTCTGCTTTACTTATTGCAGGAAATTGAACAACCTCAAACTACGAAACTTGGTCAAGATACTGTGATGTTGCTACTTTTAGGACTTTAAAAATTTTTTTAAGTTAACTTTCTTTGAATAGATTTAGATTTATAGGAAAATCGTGTACCCAGTTTCATATAATATTAATATATTACTATGGAATGTTTGTTATGGTTAATGAACCAGCGTCGATATATTACTGTTATGCATTATTAATGTCCACTATTTTTAGTTTTTCCTAATGCCCTTCTTCTGTTCCATCCGTATCATATGCCCATGATTTTAGTTGTCATGTCTTCTTGGGCTCTTGTTTCCAAACTTTCCATCTCTGAAGACCGTGACAGTTTTGAGGAGTGTTGGTCAGAGGCATATAGATGCCCCTCTGTTGGAACTTGTCAGGCTTTTCTCGTGATTGCACTGGAGTGACAGGTTTTGGGGGAGGAAGACCACAGTTGTGAAGTGCCATTTTCATCGTATCTTATTAAAGGTACATCCTATCAACGCGATTCATCACTGTTGATGCTGACCTTGGTCATGTGGCAGAGGTAGTGTTTCTCAGTGTGTCCATTCTGAAGGTACCCTCTTTCCCTCTTTCCACACTGTCACCTTTGGAAAGAATCCCCTATGCATAGACCACTGTTAAGGAGTAGGGAGTTATACTGCCCCCCCCTTTAAAGGTGGAGTATTTCCACAGATTAAACTCTTCTGCAGAAATTATTTTAAATTCTTCTCCATTTGCCTCTTCTCTCCCAGGGCTTATTTTATGAAGCACTTTCAAAAATAAACTTTCATAGGTTCAAAATAATTTTTAAAAGTAACACAAGCATGTTGGGGAAAAAAAATACTGTCCAAGTATATTCAGTATAAAACAAAAGATCTTTCTCATTTTCCTCATACTCTCATTTGCCAAGAGTAATGTGTTTAAGGTGTGAATCCTTCTAGGTCTCTTAATAGGAAATGTTTCGACTCAAGGATGTGTGTCCACTTCAGTTCCTACTATTTGTCTCTCAAGCTGCTGCTGTCTGACTTCCTCCATCCTTCTCTTGAAGTCGCTCTCATTGAGATCACCAAGTACCACCTGACTGGTTGACTTAAAGGCAGTGATTATCCTTATTTACTGATCTGTTTTTTTGGAGGAGTGGGTATAGCTTAGTGGATTATTACAAAGCAATTACCTTTATAAAGGGCTTCCCTGGTGGCTCAGTGGTAAAGAATCTGCCTGCCAGTTCAGGAGATGCAGGTTTGATTGCTGGGTTGGGAAGATCCCCTGGAGAAGGGAGTGGCTACCCACTCTAGTATTCTTGCCTGGAGAATCCCATAGACAGAGGAGCCTGGTGGGCTATACAGTCCATGGGGTCGCAAAGAGTTGGCTTAGTCTGCTTAGCAACTCAACAACAAGTAAATACCTTTTAACCGCCTCCCATTTCAGTACCCAGAACTCTACCAACCACTCCAGAGCCCCACCGTGTTCCTGCCCCTGTCTTTCCCACCCTTCTCGCTTTATTCTAGGGAATACTGCTTTGTTTTTCCTAATAGTTTTATCAGTCAAATGTGTATCCCTAGATACTTTCATTTCTTTTCACGTCCACCATGTTTTTTTTTTTTTTCTACTTCTTGTATCTTTTAAGTTTCTTTTAGTCGACAGGCCCCACTTCTAATTCCCTGCCCCTTCCTGGTCCCTTTTCCCCCTTTCAATGCACTTGTATTTGCTGAGGAGCCTGGAGTGTTGGACTTTCAGGATTTCCCACAGTGTAGATGGGCTATGTACTTTGTACCATCAATGGTACAGTTCAACGTGCTTCTTTGAAATTGGCAGCAAGGATCTACAAGGACTGATAAGACTTCATTTCCCTGCCTCTGGCAGGACAGATGTGGTTTTGTACCTATAGTGTAAGTTTTTGAGTTAGAGTTGTAAAATATATGGACATCTCCAGCTTTGCATTCAGCCCTTAAGTAGAGGTGCATATATTTCAGAGTGGAGATAGAGGTTCCAGCACACACAGCTATGATGGACTCCACTTTACAGTGGACCAGGCCAGAATTCTCTTCCTGGTTGAAGTGTTTTTCTTTAATCTTTCTGGATTTATGAAAATAAGAGCACACTTGCGATGCTAAAATAGTTTGTATGCTTCTAAATAAGCAAAGTATCTAATGCTTTAGAAAAGTTAAGCATTTAGTCCATTCTGAAGGAGATCAACCCAGGGATTTCTTTGGAAGGAATGATGCTAAAGCTGAAACTCCAGTACTTTGGCCACCTCATGCGAAGAGTTGACTCATTGGAAAAGACTCTGATGCTGGGAGGGATTGGGGGCAGGAGGAGAAGGGGACGACCGAGGATGAGGTGGCTGGATGGCATCATAGACTCGATGGACATGAGTCTGAGTGAACTCCGGGAGATGGTGGTGAACTCAGGGAGGCCTGGCGTGCTGCAATTCATGGGGTCGCAAAGAGTCAGACACAACTGAGCGACTGAACTGAACTGGTATTTTACATACCTTAACCACCACATTTGTCTGTTTCTCCCTTCCATGATAGAAAAAATATTTTGTTGATTTTAATAAAATTTTAGAAATTTCAGAAGTTTCTAATATCCCCAGTTAGATTTCTTGGAAAATTTCCCATATGTAGCAGAGGGAGAGCTTGAGAGGTGAACAGGGCAATCGATGTTACACGGCTGGCTTGGACTAAGACCCCAGTGTGGGTGCTTTTGTCATAAATTAGGATTTATTCTCTCTTGCTTTGTTGAATTTGAATCTTATCTGGGACAGTGCAGTAATTGCATTTTATTTAACTAATTAGCTGCTATGGCTGCATGGAGCTTTTCTGTTTCAGATAGCATAATACCAAGTTATTTGCTTAACTTACAATGGTGGTATATTGCTCTTGTACTGTTGGTGCTAAAGAAAATTCAGAATCGTATTTTCATTTATTTATCAAATAGCTGTGAAGAGCCTACTGTCTGCCAGGCACCCTGGTTATTTTGGGAGATACAGGGGTGTGTCTTCAGAATGGCCAACTTTGCCTTCCTAGAGTTTCTAGTCTAAGAGGGGGTGGGAGAAAGACTAGACTAATATTTATGTATGATTTCAAATTATCAAGGAATGAAGGACTTGATGACTGTTTTTTAAGTGGCCAGGATACAGTGATGGTGAGGGCAGAGGGTGGCTTTGAGAGAGAAGAGTCTGGGAGGAACTTGGTCATCCAAGGGGGAGGTGATAGGGCCTGGATTCTGACTGGTGACGCCATCAGAGGAAGGAACATGTTATTTCTGGTGAAGACTTTGAACTCTGTAGTCTAAATAAGAATATTGATTTTTTTTCCTGTGGAAGGGATTGCAGTTCAGTAGGTGGCACTCTTTCCTTTTCTGTAAGTGTTTGATACCCAATTAAATGCCCCCCAAAGTTTTTAAAGTCTTAAGAANGTATTTTACATACCTTAACCACCACATTTGTCTGTTTCTCCCTTCCATGATAGAAAAAATATTTTGTTGATTTTAATAAAATTTTAGAAATTTCAGAAGTTTCTAATATCCCCAGTTAGATTTCTTGGAAAATTTCCCATATGTAGCAGAGGGAGAGCTTGAGAGGTGAACAGGGCAATCGATGTTACACGGCTGACTTGGACTAAGACCCCAGTGTGGGTGCTTTTGTCATAAATTAGGATTTATTCTCTCTTGCTTTGTTGAATTTGAATCTTATCTGGGACAGTGCAGTAATTGCATTTTATTTAACTAATTAGCTGCTATGGCTGCATGGAGCTTTTCTGTTTCAGATAGCATAATACCAAGTTATTTGCTTAACTTACAATGGTGGTATATTGCTCTTGTACTGTTGGTGCTAAAGAAAATTCAGAATCGTATTTTCATTTATTTATCAAATAGCTGTGAAGAGCCTACTGTCTGCCAGGCACCCTGGTTATTTTGGGAGATACAGGGGTGTGTCTTCAGAATGGCCAACTTTGCCTTCCTAGAGTTTCTAGTCTAAGAGGGGGTGGGAGAAAGACTAGACTAATATTTATGTATGATTTCAAATTATCAAGGAATGAAGGACTTGATGACTGTTTTTTAAGTGGCCAGGATACAGTGATGGTGAGGGCAGAGGGTGGCTTTGAGAGAGAAGAGTCTGGGAGGAACTTGGTCATCCAAGGGGGAGGTGATAGGGCCTGGATTCTGACTGGTGACGCCATCAGAGGAAGGAACATGTTATTTCTGGTGAAGACTTTGAACTCTGTAGTCTAAATAAGAATATTGATTTTTTTTCCTGTGGAAGGGATTGCAGTTCAGTAGGTGGCACTCTTTCCTTTTCTGTAAGTGTTTGATACCCAATTAAATGCCCCCCAAAGTTTTTAAAGTCTTAAGAAAAAGCATATAACTTAAACCATAGGTGGCTTGCTTAGAAAGAAAGACAATAGCATTGTTAATAATTCATTGTCTCTGGAACTTTGTTAGAGCAGTTACACATAAATATATTTACTATTTGGTTTTTTAAGGAAACTTTTGTATTTGGCCAAGATTCCTTTTTATCATTTAGCAAAGACCTATATTATCCTTCCTGAAACTCCAGCTTTTCTTTTCAAAAATTTTAAATTATCTGTATCTACCTTTCCCTCTGTTTTGATTTTTAAACATCTTCAAAGTCCCATTAGAAGATACTTTTAATGTGGGCATATTTCCCCCATTTTCACTTTCCTGTTTTGTGTCCACCCATTTTTCATTTATGAAGAGAAGTTTTGGTTAGTTGACATAGTTAATATAATTTGTATCCTACTGTGGTTTGAAAATTGTATAAATCTTAATTATGTTGAATTGGTTCACAGTGCTTTTCAGGTTTACTATATCCTTCTACTTCTCTGTATATTCATTCTGTTAATTTTTGAAAGTTCGATATTAAAACTCCAACTAAAAATCTTAATTTATCTACTTAAAAATAATTGTAATATAGAGTAGAACTATATGTAACCTTGTTCTGTATGGCATAAAATATGCCCACATTAAAATGATAGACTCAGAGGATTTGGTGTGGGTTTGTCATTCTGTCGTTGTGTTAGTAGGATGGGGGTGTGGAGATGCTGCAGGTTTGTTAAGAGATTTTGATTTGTGGTGCTTACTTAGTGAATATCTTTGAATATCTGCCCGATAGCAGTTAGCTGTTCAGCTCTAGGAGTGATGGTTGAGAGGTCTTGTCTGAGATGAAAGATGACTTATTCCATGTTGCTGGCTAGTCTTTATAACCATCATTTTATTTTATTTATAAATTTTTTTGGCTGCACCACAGGCTTGGGGGATTTTTAGTTCCCCAACCAGAGATCGAACCCAGGCCCTACTCAGTAAGGGTGTGAAGCCCTAACCACTGGACCACCCGAGAATTCCCTTTAACTGTCATTTTAAGTGACTGTGTGATGGGACACCCGTTAGTCTTGAAAATTTAGGCCTCTTCTAAATTTTAACTTACATGAATATCACTGTAATACATGCTTTTATTCATACAGTTTTCTCAGTATTTCAGATTATTTCTGATTGACTTTTGAAAATTTGATTACTGAGTTAAGACTATGAGGTTTAAAATTTTTGATGAAATTCCTCTAAAAATATTGTATTAATTTATAGTACTACTAGTAATATGAAATATCCATTTTATTCCATATTTCATTTAAAACAGTGTTTCTAACTTAATAGGTGATATTATTTACATTTAAATTTTAAATTATTCTGGTATTAACATTTAACACAATTTGAGAAAAAGTGTTCTTAACCTTCGGGGTATTGTTAGAATTGATTAGCTCCAATTTTTGGTTTTGAGTTTTGAGCAGTTCTTTTTATTTAGAAGGATTGGCATTTCATGGTTTTTATTGTTTCTTAGAGGTTGTCAAAAGCACAAGGAGAAAATATATTTAATTTTTTAGTTGAATAAAACTCCTTCTGCCTTGCCATTACCATATGGGTCCATTGCACCCTTACGTAAATTTAAGTTACAATATGGGATCTTATGGATCATGTTTTCTGTATCTTGAAACATCTTGCTATTTAATCATCATAGGTATTATTTTATTATGACTCATCATTACTCATCAGTTATTCCCAAATATGCTTAAAAATGGAAGAGTATGAAATGCAAATATGACAGTAAAATGGAAGAATGATGAAATCACCTAGATAAGGATGATCCAATAGTGAAAAATTGTCACCTTTCATTTTTCTAATTTTGGGGCCATTTTCTAATTCTGCATTCTATTTCAAGAATGTAATTAAGAAGACTGGAAGCATCGTTCTAGCCGACTTTGAGGTTTAATTGAACACAGTTGAAAGTGCAAAGTTTTTCATTTTCCACTTGGAAAAGGGAAAAAACTAACATTTCATAATTATTAGACAAATCAGAAATAAACACAGAGCTAGCAATATTTTTTGTTTTCCCTCTCCTTTTACTTATCTTTCTGCAAATTATGTATAAAATGGCTTAAAAATATGAAGGTTCCACTGAGCCAAGATGTCAATGGTAATAATTATTTTTCCTGCTATCCTGAGGGTGAAAGTAAGAAACATTTGTCGGATTTAATGGCGCTATTACATTTGAACACTTCTCTTAGTGTGCAGCCCTAATTATGTCTTGACAGACACAATTGGGAATAGTTAGAAGGAAGCAGTAGTTCTGGGCCAATCAGCAATGGAAAGGAAAGCTCAGGAAGTCCCAGGGCCACTGTAGAGGAGAAAAATTCACTTTTCATTTCCTCTCCTGTACAGCGTGTGCAGATTAACTTTAAAGGGGCCTGAGCTGTAGGTGGGAAGATTCTGTCTACAGTCGAGTGTTACCTGTGTGTTGGGGCCCCTCTCAGCAGGCATCGAGTCATCAGTGCACAGACCTTGCCAGGTCCCCTGAGAACTGCGTCATATCCTATTGCCCATTCAGTATGAAATAGGGATACACTTAGTTTTGCATTTAAAGGGTTTCTGAGAGTTCAGCCTCCAGTGAAGTCTGGCAGTGAATTCATTATTATTAAAGCTGCTTTGCTGAGAAGAAAAAGATTGTTTAGAACTGTCCTCTTTGGTGTTACCAAAAATGCTCTGGGAAATTTTTTTTTAATGGCAAAGAATTCTGTGTCTTTACATGTCTATATGGTACAGATCTTACGTCTTCTTACAAATACCGTGCAACTGTTGCACCCGCCAAAGGGGTGTTTAACCCACATGGCTGCGGAACCGATCAGTATACACGTGTTTATAGTTTAACAAGTGTTCAAGGTCTCCACAGATGTTCATGGCACGGTGTATTTTTTCTTGAGACCTTTTTTTCAACCTTGTCTTTCTAAATTTTAGTTGCAAAAGGGTGAAACACATGGTGAGTTTATATCAGACTTGGAGGGACAGGGGCCTGAATGCTGGATCTGATGGAACTTGGTGAGAAACAGCAGCACCTAGATGCCCTGAGTGAGGGGCCACACACTCTTCTGAGGGTCTTCCACATACTGCCTTACTTCATCCTCATCATGGCCCTGCCTGAAGAGTAAGAGCCGGTGTTGGTCCTTCTTCTCTAGACGAGCAAACTGAGGTGTAGGGGTGGTAGGGAACTTTTAAGTGCACACACTAGTAACTGGGGGATCCAAAGTCTGACTCCAAAGGACTAGTTTTTTTGTTTGTTTCTTTAAGTTGCTGCTGCTGCTGCTGCTGCTAAGTCACTTCAGTCGTGTCCGACTCTGTGCGACCCCATAGACGGCAGCCTACCAGGCTCCTCCGCCCATGGGATTTTCCAGGCAAGAGTACTGGAGTGGGTTGCCATTGCTTTCTCCCTTCTTTAAGTTACTTGAGCTCATTTTTTTAATGCTTAAATTGTATTACTGTGATGCTCCCATTTATAAGGTTCAAATATCCATAATGAAGCTTTTGGTTACTTTATGCCACTGATTTAACCCTGTTGATTGTGGANCTTCTTTAAGTTACTTGAGCTCATTTTTTTAATGCTTAAATTGTATTACTGTGATGCTCCCATTTATAAGGTTCAAATATCCATAATGAAGCTTTTGGTTACTTTATGCCACTGATTTAACCCTGTTGATTGTGGACTTCTGGGAAGACTTGAGGTTATTGCCTGAGTTGCCTGAAGCATCCTATGTAGACTAAGTATAAGAACTTATATGAACATATAATGTAACTCTATTTTTAGTGTGTAGAACAGTTGCTGTGGTTAATAACATACAATTTCATTTAGTTCATAGTCTTTTGTTATTACGTATTTCCCTATGTGGACTCTCCAGGTGGCTCAGTGGTTTAGAATTCACCTGCAGTGCAGGAGATATAGGAGATGTAAGTTCAATCCCTTGACTGGGAAGATGCCCTGGAGTAGGAATGGCAACCCGCTCCAGTATTCCTGCCTGCAGAATCCCAGGGACAGAGGAACCTGGCAGGCTACAATCCACGGAGTCGCAGAGAAGCATGCATTTCCCTAATTAGTGTATGCTAACATTACAGCTATGTTGTTGTGGGCATTCATGATACCTTTTGTTGTTAAAAAGGAGGGCATTATTTAGAAATGATTGGGAACCATCAAGCAACTACCTTCAGGATCCGCATCTCCTGATGAGTCCTGTCTGGGCCAGGGTGAATTGCGCAGCTGACAGTGAAACCTGGTGGTGTTTTCTGTTTGCAGGGATGTACCTGTAGATTAAATCTTTACAATGTTTTAGTTGAGAAGCACACTTTATGGTTACTACTCCTTTCATTGATTTGCTCTCATGAATGAGAGCATTCATTATATTTGGGAATTGTAGGCCAACTCATGCTATTAATTTAGGAAAGTCACGTTGGAGGCAATATCCATACCAGACATTAATTTAAAGTTAAAAATGGATACTATTTAAAATATTGACCTCGTAATACCTATTCACTTGTTGAATTCATTCAGCATGGACTTAGTGATTGTGTGTGCCAGTGAACACAGAAAATACATGTGAGCAGAACAGACAGTAGTTTTTGTCCTTGTGGATTTTATACTTTCAGTTCAGTTCAGTTGCTCAGTCGTGTCTGACTCTTTGCGACAACATGGACTGCAGCACGTCAGGCCTCCTTGTCTATCACCAACGCCCGGAGTTCACCCAAACTCACATCCATTGAGTCGATGATGCCGTCTAGCCATCTCATCCTCTGTCATCCCCTTCTCCCACCTTCACTCTTTCCCAGCATCAGGGTATTTTCAAATGAGTCGGNTCTTTATCCTAAAGGTGCTGGTTTACAAATCATCAAAAGAAATGAGCGATATTACTAGAGATTTCCAGTAATTTTGTATAATTTGGACTTGGATTCTAGTTCTTTCACTGAATTTACATTCAGTTTTTCTTCCTGGCACTTGGTACCTTAGAACCTCCCACATGACCTAATCATTTATGTCAGATTTTCTGAGGACTTAAACCCAGAAAACAGCTTCTCAGGTTGCTCTGAGCAACCTTTCCTAAGAGGTAAGGGAGAATCCAAGATATGTAGGTAGTGCGAACATCAAAAGATGTCAATTAAAACCAAACATCTCAAGTTAACACATTTAGTGCTTTTCTGCGTATGGGAAGATGCGAGAGTCTGGGCTCCTTGAAATCATTCCTTGGAAGGTGCGCCTTGACTATCTAGGGCCAGCATCCTGTGTTTCTCCATCTTGAAGGATCACCTCAAGGTGCACGGTCAGGCCACCACAGTGGCTGATGGCTTGACAGCTGCAGCATCCTTGTTTTGCTGATATGGCAGGTGACATTTTTTCTCCCACATCAGCTGGGCTACAGTTAATATCATTAACAACATTGATTTATTCTTGGATATATACTTAACTAGTTTTTCACAAGCTCTGGTCGTTCCTGACTATTTAGGAAGACTCCAGACTCTTTTTCCAGTGTCTTGCAGACTGGAACATGGAACTAGAAGTCCAAAGTTTCTCACATGAGCTCCTTAATTCCTCAGTGGGTTATGTTGAAAAGGCTTAGCTTATTAACTGAGTTCTGTCATTTTGTTTCTTTTGACCCTAGATACATCTTTTGTTAATGGAAGTTACTGTAGGGTTATTGTGAGTTTAATGCACGTAACATAATGAGAATAGTGCCTAGAACCTAGTCAAGTACCCAGCTCTTTAGTTGTTTTAATATCAACAGCAGCAGCATCCTCCTCCTCCTCAGATGCGCTGATACATTACAGCATATCTTCTTCATTTTTGTTTGTCTGTTGGCTTGATTAGATCATCCAAGATACAGCTTTGCTTGTAGGACAAAAGTGGGAAAGTGCATGTGGAGTTACGGCCCTGCCTCTGCTGCTTGTCTGGAAGCAGTTCTCTTCAGGATAGAGAGAGGTGGCAAGCTGGGTGTCCTCAGATAGAAAGAGGTGAGCCCTGAGCAGCCTCTTCTCTGCCTCCTCAAACAACGAAAACAGGCTGCAGTTACTGACTTCACAGAGAAGCAGATTTGCCCCCTCCCTTCCTTGTGTCTTCTACTGAAAACACTGTCTGACCCACAGTGGCCAAAGCCTTCCAGCCTGCTTGTTTCAAGAAAGACGCCAGCAGAGTGTCAGCCTCGCGCGGACCTCACTCAGCCGCTTGTGGTTTGCTGGTTTGCTGTAGTAAGCCTCTGCCCTGCTGGGCCTTCAGGCCCTTGATCGTGAGGTGTGGTCTCTCGGGTTTCCCCCAGGCAGCATCACCTTGTTGCTGCAGCACTGTGTGTGTCTGCTTTGTGAGCGGAGCCGGAAGTCGAGTTTCTGTTGGACAGGTAGGAACCAGCCAGCTTGTTCTGAGCATCCGCTGTGTGTTCACGGCGCCCATCCCCTCAAATACAACATCTATTTAAGCATCTATTTAATCCTCAGAGCCCCACTCTAAGGTAGGTCTTCAGTCCTCATTTTAGATGGAAAACTGAGGCCCAGGGAAGGTAGATCCTTTCTCAAGTGACAGAGCCAAGTTTGAAAGCTGGGCTTATGGGACTCACCATGTATCTGTTTTTAATCATCTGTTAATTAATCTCATATCAAACAAGTGTACATGATTAGTCAGGGATGCATAGGGATTCTGAAAGTCTGAAATTTGCCTTGCTTTCACTCCTGTTTAAGGTCAGTGACCTGAGGCTTGTCGGTGGGGATGACGCCAGAGCCTTTGCTATGTGTGTGTATGAGAATGTTGTGGCTGTGTGTGTATACGCGACTGTGTGTGTGTGTCCCACTTGCGTCCTCACTTTCTTCAGGTCTTTGTTCACATGTCACCTCCTCTAGACTTTCTGGAACACCTCGTTGAAAGTCAGAGCCCTTTTCCATCCACACACATCCTGTCTTCAGGTCCTGCCGTGTGGTTTCTGGGTTCTGGGAGGGCAGCCGTGATTATGGGCTTTTCCTGCAGTCCATCCCAGATTGGGCTGTGAGACTAACAGGACCCATATTCCGACTTCCCCACTTCCTGATCCCACGTCCGTGGTGAGACTGCCTGCTGTTCACCTCATTCATTCACTCATTCATTCCTCCTGCCATGCCTTTGCCCTTGAGAGAGACAGGAACTTGAGGCCATCCTCAGTTGAGATTGAGATAAGGAGACAGAAGGAAATTCATTTGCCACTTGTGTTTCACTCCATTTTAAAAATTTTTCTTGGTTGAAAGTAGAGTAACATTTCAGATGCTTTATAGTACTTGACACTAGACTTTTTTGCTTTCCCATATGAAATTTAGGACCAACCTATAAATTTCTACATGAAACACTGCTGGAATTTGTGTTGGGATTGCATCAGATCTGTAGACCAGTTTAGAGACAATTGAAACATTAACCCTGTTGAGCTTTCTGATCAATGGACATGGGTTAGCTCTCCTTTTATTTAGACCTTCTTTAGTTTTTCTCAGTGGTGTTTTGTAGTTTTCAGTGTACAGCTATTATACATATTTTGTAAACTTGTGTTTATAAAAGTGAATAAGTATTTCACATATTTGATGCTGTTTCACATGGCATTAAAAAAAAAAAGGCTTTGTTTTTTAAAAGTTTTAGTTTCACAGTGAAATTGAGCAGAAAATAGAGTCCCCAATTGTTACCTGGGGAAGTCTCATCTGGCTCATGCTGTTCTGCCATTCCTGGAAGTTGGACTCCAATCAGGAGTTTTACTCTTTGGAAATGATGTTTCAGAACCACAGTCTATGTGCTGGAGTGCTCCTTGCTCTTGGGTTAGCCTGTCAATTCTGGTCTTATATTTTCCTTCTTAAAAATATTTTGTTCTTTTTACTTAGACACTCAAAAGATTTTTGTTTGTTTGTTTTTCTAAGAAGTCTCCCAATTTTATCAGAATATCTTGGCATTGGTTGTTCTGGTTGATGTTCTCAGGTACATCTTGTCCTCTTTAAATATGTAGTTGAAATCTTCAGGAAATTTTTCTTGAAGTATTGCCTTTCTGTTGGTTCTATTCCATTAGTTTGATTTTCTTTTTCAGGACTTACTGTTAGCTGTATGTTGGGGCTTTTTTGCCTTTCACCATTATTTGTTTTTTCTTCTTAATTCTTTCTAACCTTTTAACTACTTGATTTTAGAATTTTCCTTTTCACTTTCTATTTCTCTTCAGACATTAGAGTTTATTTGCTCTTTTTTTTTTGCCTTTATTTCTAAAATTTAAAAATTTTGAAGTATCTTGCTTCTATCATCTTTTTCTGAATTTTTCTAATTCTCCTTTATGTTTTTATTTTCATAGCTTATATAATTTTCCAAACATTCCTTAGCTTGTTTTTAAATAGTATGTTTCAGTGCTGAACTGGAGAAAACAATGGCACTCCAGTACTCTTGCCTGGAAGACCCCATGGCCAGGGGAGCCTGGTGGGCTGCAGTTAATGGGGTCACTAAGAGTCGGACACGACTGAGCGACTTCACTTTCACTTTTCACTTTCATGCATTGGAGAGGGAAATGGCAACCCACTCCAGTGTTCTTGCCTGGAGAATCCCAGGGACGGGGGAGCCTGGTGAGCTGCCCTCTCTGGGGTTGCACGGAGTCGGATACAACTGAAGTGACTTAGCAGCAGCGGCAGCGGTGCTGAACTGTTTGTCTTTTTTCCATATGTTTTGCAGTTTTTCTTTCATTTTCAGTGGAGTGTTAATCTGTTTCTCCCTTTTCTGCCATAGTAGCACTCCGTGGGTTTTGACCGTGGTACTTCTTGGATGCTCATTTTTGTTGAGGTTCGTTTTCTTAGGAGAGGGCTTGTTTCAGATGGCTTTTCTATCTTCCCAGGGCGCCCTCTTTTGGTCTCCGCGTGTAGTGTTCAGAAATACTGCAGCTGGACTTCTGAGCTCCCCTTGCTGCTTCTCCTTGTCCACTTCGTCTGACTTCCTCTTTCTTTCATTTTTGTTTTACCTGTTCTGTTCCAGTTCTGGTACCAACCCCAGGAGGTTCTCCCGATTTCAGGCCCCTGTGCTTGGAGGGTGCCCTGACCTTCGCCAGCCCCCACGGGCTTCACCGCAGGGCTCGGGGACTGGTCTGGTCTGGAGTGCCCAGCACCCCTGCAGTTTTAGCCGCTGTTTTCAGCATGGCCCCTGCACTTCCCCATGAATGTGTGTTGGTTGTTTCTCAGGTTAAGTCCAAGGCTCTGTTGCTTGCTTCTATTTTTTCCATAACATGCTGATGATAAATAGGTCTTGTGTTTCTTGTATTCTTGTCCACATCTGCTTGGAATTGTTGGGGATACCCCTTAGTTTTCTTGTAAATATTATTCATGGGTTTCTGATTTCGCTATCTCATGGTTCTGCTGTTTTCCTGTGGAGGTTCAGAGATATCCCCAAATTATGCTGCTACTGCGTACGACTATTTTCCCAGAATTTTCAAGATAATTTTTTAAAAAATGCAAATCATCCCAGTAAGTTTCTCATGTCGCTCTGTAATTTCCTGCCTTCCTTCCAAACCCCACCCTGGCATCCCTCCCTCCCATCACTGCCCTGTGTTCTCGTCCTCTGATTTTCCCTTTTCTAGAACATGAAATAGTGCGCTGTGTAACCTTTTGGGTCTGTCTTCTTTTACTTGGCATAATGCTGTTGTGATTCATCCCGTTTATATTTACCAGTAGGTATATTTTTATTGCTGACTTGTATTCCTTATAATGAATATGCCACCATTTATTTATCCATTCACCAACTGACGACCCTTTAGAAAAGGTTTTGGTAAGTATGAATAGAGCTGTTATGAACATCCGTGTGTAGGTTTTTGTGTAGGGACATGGACATTTTGGAGGGCAAATATTTTCTCTCAGCCTCTGTTTTGTCTTCATTTTATTAACCACGTCTGTCAGGGAGCAGGCATTTCAAATTTTGATGAAGTCCTTATTATCTTTTTTTGAAAGATGATTTGTACTCTTTCTGTCTTGTGAAGTCCTTGCCTATTTCAAGATCTCAAAGACTTTTTCGTGTTTCCTTCTACAGGTTTTATAGATTTAGGTTTTACTTTTAGGTTTATGATCCATTTTGAGTTAATTTTTGTGTGTAGAGTGAAAATAGGTTGAGATAGTTTGGTTTGGTTTTGTGGGTTTTTTCCCCCTGGGGCATATGGATATCCTATTTTATTGCATCAGTTGTTGAAAAGTAACCCATTCTTTATTGAATTGCCTCGAGTGCTTTGTTGAAAATCAGCTGACCATGGATGTTTGGAGATAAGACCTTTGATAAGACTTCCCTCCCCTGTTACAGGAGGGTCTCTAGAAATACAGGGAGATTCCTAGGTTTGGAGAGGGGCTGCGGGGGAGTCCCCAGTCATGAGCTTCTGCATGATGAGCAGAGACTGGAGGGTCGGGCGCGAGAGTCGGAAGGCAGAGCAGGGTGGAGGAGTGTGACCGACCAGTGGTTCAGAGAGGAGAGCGGGCTGGCCGGAAGGTCCAGCTGGGCGGCGGGGCTGGTGCCAGGCCTGGTTGGAGGCTGGCAGTGGGGCAGGCCTGCCTGCGCTGTCTCGCTTTCGCTCTGCCTCACAGTTCAGTTGCAAGCCCGTGGACAGTGGCCACGCGGTCCACCTAGACTGGGGGCTTTTCACAGGCAAGAGTGAAAAACGAATAGAAAGGTTAACAAGGGTGTTTGTCTTGACCAGGCGAGCCTTTCAGTTAGATTGAAAATCAGAACAAGGTAAGACAGCACACCCTGAGTAGGGCTCTTGGCTGGCTTCCTCTCTCCATTTCATTCCCTTCTGCTCTCCGCGGGGCCTCACCTTTGTGTCTCGCTTCACAGCGCTTGTTTATGCCGATAAAAGCAACTGTGACACTACTTTACCATCCCCCCCATTTCCTGCACAGGTGCTGCACTCAGCGCCCACTGCCCGCGCCCTGCCTCGACTTTCCCTCTCAGCACGGCCTCTCGCTCCTTCCCAGTTACTAGCTCAGAACTCCTGAGTCCGCCTCGTGAAGGACATGCCAAGATAGCAATAGCAGTCTTGTTTGGAATGTAAAATCATTTTTAAGATGTCCCTCTGTGTTTTCTAAGTTCCTGCAGCGCGCATGCTGCTGCTGCTTAGTCACCCAGTCGTGTCCAACCCCGTGCCACCCTGTGGACTGCAGCCTGCCAGGATCCTCTGTCCGTGGGATCCTTCAGGCAAGAGAGCTTCCAGGGGATCTTCCCGACCCAGGGATCGGGCCCCGGTCTCCTTCACTGCAGGCAGATTCTTTATCACTGAGCCACCGGGGAAGCCCGCAGTGTGTATATGTCACGTCCATGATTAGTGAACTTGGAAAACTAGACATAGTTTTTTCACTGGACATCTCCTCCACGCCATCACCATGCTGAACACTAGGCATGTGGCAGCAAATAGAATAGGCGGAGGGTCCCACGTCCTGGTGCTGGGGTTCCACCTTGTGTGTGCTGACACACAGGAAAAAAGAGGTGCAACGCACATGTTCCCTGTGCAGAGATTTAAAGGAAGAGGTGTGACCGAGGCGCCCTGGGGTGTCGGGTGGCTTCCTCCACGTGGGGCGTGTCTCGGTTGATGGCTCCCTGCTGACAGTCAGGGAGGTCAGGGAAGAGGGTGCAGGTAGGAGCGAGCTGCTGCCAGAGAGCGGAAGTAAGACTGGGGTTGTTTTCCAGACCCAGGAGTGAGACCAGTGCCTCTGAGAGGGAACAGGCTAGAACGTGTGGCCAGGGTCAGTCCCGATGTGGTATGCGTGGAGAAGAAACAGAACTTTTAAGTGCAGTGGGAACCCATCGAAGAGTTCCAAATTATTAGAAAGAAAGCAGAGCTATAAAGAAGGCTGGAGTTGACAGGTGAGTCGGAGGAGAACCTGGAAAGCTCATTTGGAAGCGATTTTGAAGAAAACCCTGCAGTGTTCAAGGCAGCAGGCTGATGCCGAGGAGGAGGGCCAGAAAGAGTTATTAATTGTGCACTCTAAGATGTAATCTGCCCAAGATGGGAACTCCAGATCTCAGAGATAAATTCGGGTTTAGATCAATATGCAGTCTAAATCCCAAAGACAGGAATGCAGTTTAGAGATATGATTTCAAGTGTACATTTAAAAGCTATTTTATATTTTAGAGTAAGGAACTAGTTCTTAGGCCCTTCTTCGAGAATTATTCTGCTGATGCTAATGCTGAAATCCAGTGTTTAAATTTGAGCTTAAAAACAAGTATTTCCTGACTCATTTAAAAATCACACCCTTGTTCTGAATCAGCCGAGAAATGGGTTTACCATTACCAGATCCATGGTGTTCGAGAATATGAAGAACATGCTCATTCCACTTGGAGGAGGAAGGGTGGCTACTGGAAGTTTAAAGGTCAGGGGTACAGTCTTGCACAGTGGGGAAGTTTGGTGTGTTAGTCACAACAGAGTTGGATTTTTATTATATTGTTTGACAATGAAATATTCTGAAATCAAATAATAGAAAATGTCAGTTCAGCAGCAGGAGTGAAAACAACTAGCACAGCCAGCGTGACCACGGAGGAGTGGAGGCGTGCGACATAGTGGTCAAAACCATAAGCTTTGTAGGCATGCAGCCTTGGGTTCAGACTCTAGAGCAGATCTTCATAGCCATTTCACTGGGTGAGTTGCTTTAATGTTCCAAGCCTCAGGTCCTCATGTGTGAAATGTACATCACAAATAGTTCCTGCCTCACCGGAAGTGGAGAAGATGAAATGCTGTAGTCTGTGTAAAGGTCTTAGTGGCCCGTCTTCTTGGCCCTAGACGGTACTGAGTGAGTAATCAACAGTAATGTAGTTAATAATCATTATAATTTTGTTATCTGTTTACCCATAATCCATAGTGTTAGTTGCGCAGTCGTGTCCAACTCTATGTGATCCCATGGACTGTAGTCCACCAGCCTCTTCTGTCCATGGAATTCTCTAGGCGAGAATACTGGAGCGGTTCTCCTGGGGATCTTCCCAACTCAGGGATCGAACCCAGGTCTCCTGCATCTCAGGCAGATTCTTTACCTTTTGAACTAGCAGGGAAGCTATAATGATAAAATCCATAAGGCAAGTATTAATATTCTTATTTTTCAGATGAAAAATCAACTTTGAAAACCTTAAGAAATTGTCCTAAGATCACACAGTTAGGAAATGCAGAGGTAGGATTTAAATCGAAGATCTGACTTCAGAATTCATGAGTTTCAAGCTTAACCCCATATCATCTTCTCTAAAAATCCTTCCAAGATTAGAATTCAGAGCATTGGTTTTAGAGTTCAGAGTATAAACCAGCACATCGTAGAATGACTGCCCTATTTTGTTTGTTAATCTGAAGATTTCACACACTACTCTAATGTCCTACTTGTATTTTAAAAATAAAAACTTTATTATATAAGAAAGACACTAATTTTAGAAAAAATTTAAAATCCATGTAAGAAACAGAGGCATCACTTATAATCACATTTTGTGATGGGACCTGCCTGGCGTTTCCCCCGGGGATGTGTATATGTGTGCAGTCCTTCCTGGTTCCTTTTTTCCCTGAGTAAGATCACACCATGTGTCCTGAGTTCTGATTCGGTTTCCCTCCGACTCCCTTACTTTATTAAGCATGTCTTTCCGTGTCTGTAGCTGTATTCTGGTGGCAGCTGGCATTGTTGCAGTATTGCCCTATATAGGTGTGCCATCAGTCCTCGTGGTAACCCTTAGGGTGTTTAGGATTTTTCACCATCTTAACAGTGCTTTCAGGAGCATCTTTGGTCATATATCTTATCTGCACTTTCTAATAACTTCCTGAAGAGAAATTTCTAGGACAGCATCACTGGGTCAATTAAAGGATTGCCACACTTTTAAGGATACATGTTCCAAATTGCCCTCCAGCGAGGTAACCCCGGTGTCTTAGCACGGGTCCGCTTCTTCCCTGTCACTTGGCCTCTGTCATGGGAGTGGTGAAAAATGGCTATATCTTACATGCCTTTGTTTAACAGTGGCTGTGTTTATGACCTGTTTGTCTTCATCGTAAATTGCCTCTTCTTATCCATGCCTGACTTCTGAGTTTCGGTCAGCCCAAAGAAATAATTTTCAGGAATTTAAATTCTTGGGTAGACGGTGTTTGACTCCACTTAACATATGTTTAAATTTAGGGATTTCATATGCACATCCTTTTTTCTTTTTTAAAGATCATGGGGGGAAATGGCAGATGGTCTGTAGTATTATACACATAGTAATACAGGTATCAGAAAAGGGCAACTTGCTCTTTTCTCCTGCATGTTAAATGAGGCATAACTTTGAACTCAGAAGTAGGAACTGTAAAACTGATCCCAAGAATGATTGACTGGTTCCTTTTCTTTTTGTAATCCATAACTTTAATTGTGAAGGTCTTAATAGTCATCATTGTACTGCTGTGCTTTAAGGACATACCAGTTCTGACTCTTGCAGGAAGTATATCCTTTAAAAAAAATCCTCAGATCCTTCAGGATATACTCCCTCTATTTTCATGTCTAATGTAAGTCTCTGCTGCTTTCATAATTATTTCTGTTTCTTCTTTTCCAGTGGTCAGTTTGAATACAGTTTCTTTCCTAATTGAACATACTTTCTGGTAGTTGATTATAAAAGCGATGCTTATAAAAGTAAATTGTATTGTTTCTGTTGACGACCATTATAAAATTCAAAATTAACTGCTGCTGAGACGTGGGTTTTTTGTTGAAGAGTCAGGATGGTAACTGGTTAAACCACCAGCCAAATCCTTTTTGCTTGCGAGTTTTAACCCTTGTCCAGCAGCAGAACTTGACACATTTCTGCCTTTTCCTCCTTTCCTCCAAGTCTGTTTCGTGGACTTCTCAACAACCCTCCTTGCCACCCCCACCAAAAGCTTCACCCGCCACCTGCCAGTTTCCTGAGTGCGGCTGCCTCCTTCTGACCCTTCCTGTGTCCCGTCCCCACTGCTGGGCGAATTCAAGTTGCTGAAAGACTGTATCCTGGGCATTACCTTTCTTGAAGCTCGGAGTTTCATGTTATGTAAAACAAGTCAGTTTCCTATACGGTTAGAAGTTCTTGAACTGCTTTTTAAAGTACAGTTTCCACAACTTAGATTGTCTATGTCTGTGATGGAAATAAGCTGTTTAAAAGGAAAGACAACAGGAAAGCTTCTTCAGTTCTAGACACAAGGGATAGTTTATTTCTGCTAGAGATTAAAGTTGTAATATTAATGCACTGAGGCAAGTTGAATGTGCTTGTCCTTAAACTATTTTTTTAAGGTTTACTATCTTCCAAATGTAAGATTTGTAAAATCTTACATCTTGTAAAGTCTAGGATTGAAAAATTTTAAAGAACCATGTAACTTTTAAGGCTCATAATTTGGTTTCTTGGAAATCAGATTTCGTAGATGGTTGAGTTTTTACTTCGAACACAAGAACTGTAATAGTAACGATATTTTGTTATTCAGAGCCACAGGCTAAGTAAACATAGATTGTTGCTGAAACCAAGGGTTTTCTTACAGAAACAATAGCTGGTCAAAAGAAATAAGTACAAGAAATAAGTATTCTCTGACTATAAGTTTATTACAAATAAGTTTTACAAATAACTACTGCTATCTTGATATTAAGACATTTTATGCTTGATGGACAGAGTTAGGTAAAATTTATACAGTTAATGAGTGAAAATGTAGTCTCTTTTACTAAATATACAAGTTTTACATTAAGAAATATTATTTATGAGTGATCCAAATATTTTGCTTTGTTTTTTACTTTTATTTGGCTATGCTGGGTCTTACTTCCCCTGGCATGTGGAATCTGGTTCCCTGACCAGGGGTTGAACCCAGGCCCCCTACACTGGGAGAGCAGTGTTAACCACTGGATCAACAGAGAAGTCCCCACATATTTTTAATATTTATTCATCATTTAAAAAAAAACAAAAAACTGTCTTTTACTCAGATGGTATCGTTGTAAACCATACTTCTTAAATTTAGTTATTTTAAAACTCTAAATTTCATTAAGAAGCTTTTAAAATATAAAGTTAAATATTGACGTGGCACAAATAGAACTTATTTATGTTAAAGCAGCAAAATTTTCAGGAATCAGCCTGTTCTCCTATGGCTTTAGTTTTTGAGTAAAATGTTTTTTTCTTTGCAAAGTTCAGCATGTACCAGTAGAGGGCACTGTTGTACTGCAGTAGAGGTGTTTTATTGATTCACTAACTCCCCCATCTGCTTTTGCAGTTTGGAAAGTGTTTTTAAAAGCAATGTTCTCTGTGTAATTAAAATCAGTTCCCTGTATAATTAGCAATGGAGCCTTATTCTTTGTGGCAGAGTTTGTGGATGGTGTTTTTTTTTTTTTTTAAGTCTGTACTGTTCTATAAGCCAGTGCCAAAAACTGTCACCTATTAAAACACAGAAAGTTATATTGTGGTTTATCAGCACCAAGCAATATCGAAGATGGAAATATATAAAATCACAGTGTTGTGTTTAGGTGCTCGGAGCAAATTGTTCGATANTCCCCTTCTCTGTATTACTCTTCTTATCTATTTCAGAATAGCTTTTACCTAATTTGTTGTTTTACTTTCAACAATGTTGGTAACAGTGATATCCTGGGAAATTGCTTAAAGAATGTTATTTACACGTAATTAATACTCTCATTTATTAGTCATTGAGAGGGTGTAAAATGTGTTACACTATTATTAAAGGCCTTCATATGTATGACAGTAAATAGCTTGCTAGACTTCTTTTCTACAGCTTTTACTTTAGAATTCTGTTCTAGAGCAAAATTCATATATTTGTTTATATGTTAATAGTCCTTCCCACTTACATTAGTCCTCCATCACCAGATCCTCTAGCAGGCTTTATTTCCATACATTGAATCTCTTTAGTTTTGGACCAAACAGAGTAACTGGTACAATAAAAAGTACTCAGTAAAAATGCATTGAATGAACAAATNATTTATATGTTAATAGTCCTTCCCACTTACCTTAGTCCTCCATCACCAGATCCTCTAGCAGGCTTTATTTCCATACATTGAATCTCTTTAAATTTGGACCAAACAGAGTAACTGGTACAGTAAAAAGTACTCAGTAAAAATGCATTGAATGAACAAATTATAACCAATGAGCATTTTCTTAGCCATTTTTCTAAGCTAGTTTTTAAGATTTAAGATATGAATGTAAGCATAAAATTGAAGATATAGTGAGACTTGAGTGATGGCATTTTTTGAACAAAANTTTAAGGCTCATAATTTGGTTTCTTGGAAATCAGATTTCGTAGATGGTTGAGTTTTTACTTCGAACACAAGAACTGTAATAGTAACGATATTTTGTTATTCAGAGCCACAGGCTAAGTAAACATAGATTGTTGCTGAAACCAAGGGTTTTCTTACAGAAACAATAGCTGGTCAAAAGAAATAAGTACAAGAAATAAGTATTCTCTGACTATAAGTTTATTACAAATAAGTTTTACAAATAACTACTGCTATCTTGATATTAAGACATTTTATGCTTGATGGACAGAGTTAGGTAAAATTTATACAGTTAATGAGTGAAAATGTAGTCTCTTTTACTAAATATACAAGTTTTACATTAAGAAATATTATTTATGAGTGATCCAAATATTTTGCTTTGTTTTTTACTTTTATTTGGCTATGCTGGGTCTTACTTCCCCTGGCATGTGGAATCTGGTTCCCTGACCAGGGGTTGAACCCAGGCCCCCTACACTGGGAGAGCAGTGTTAACCACTGGATCAACAGAGAAGTCCCCACATATTTTTAATATTTATTCATCATTTAAAAAAAAACAAAAAACTGTCTTTTACTCAGATGGTATCGTTGTAAACCATACTTCTTAAATTTAGTTATTTTAAAACTCTAAATTTCATTAAGAAGCTTTTAAAATATAAAGTTAAATATTGACGTGGCACAAATAGAACTTATTTATGTTAAAGCAGCAAAATTTTCAGGAATCAGCCTGTTCTCCTATGGCTTTAGTTTTTGAGTAAAATGTTTTTTTCTTTGCAAAGTTCAGCATGTACCAGTAGAGGGCACTGTTGTACTGCAGTAGAGGTGTTTTATTGATTCACTAACTCCCCCATCTGCTTTTGCAGTTTGGAAAGTGTTTTTAAAAGCAATGTTCTCTGTGTAATTAAAATCAGTTCCCTGTATAATTAGCAATGGAGCCTTATTCTTTGTGGCAGAGTTTGTGGATGGTGTTTTTTTTTTTTTTTAAGTCTGTACTGTTCTATAAGCCAGTGCCAAAAACTGTCACCTATTAAAACACAGAAAGTTATATTGTGGTTTATCAGCACCAAGCAATATCGAAGATGGAAATATATAAAATCACAGTGTTGTGTTTAGGTGCTCGGAGCAAATTGTTCGATAGGGAACGTTTAAAATTCCTGGTTCTGTCTCGAGAAATAGCAGAGTTAATGTGCCATAGTAATGATGTCTTACGTTCAGGTGCTCTGAATAATAATAGAGGACAAGGAATTCTTGCAGGGTTTTAAAAAATGTATCAGCATTACTGTACTGCTTTAAGAAATCACTGATCTACTTAGCCAGTTCTCTATGTAATTTCTTTTTCGTTCCTCATTAAAATTAAACACTATTGATGTAGATATTTAGCTGGTAAAATAGTGAATATTAAAGCACAATTAAAGTTACTCCTCTCTTTCTTAAAGGAACATAAATGTTACATAAAATGACAGTAAGTGTGCACTTGCTGCCTGGCTGCCTATGTGGGCAGAGAGGTTAGAGGAAACCCAAGACTGAATTTGAAATTGTGTCAGGGAGAAGGAAATGGCAACCCACTCTAGTGTTCTTGCCTGGAGAATCCCAGGGATAGGGGAACCTGGTGGGCTGCTGTCTCTGGGGTCGTACAGAGTCGGACACGACTGAAGCGACTTAGCAGCAGCAGCAGCAGGGCTGTGATTCATAAAATCATAATTTATCCATAAATCCTAAAGTTGCTTAAAACAAACAGGGACCTTATTTGAAATCAAATTGTAGATTACTAGTGGTATATTTTTCAAGAACTTTAAAAAAGTAGTAAAAATTTCATGTGCTTGAAATTAATTTCATTCGATACTTTAATGTTTGTAAAAGGAAAGTATTTGAGAATTAGAAATCTTAACGGTTTAGTTTATTTTTAAGTCTCTAATTGGCAGCCATGTGATATTCTGGAATTAACTAGCATTTTCTTAAAGAAGTTTTTTTGTATTTTTTAAAACTTTATGTAATACTCTAGTTAAGGGTATAATCGACTGTTGAAATTGTGTTTAATCTCAAAACAGGCCTCTATTTTAAAAGGCGAAAAAGGACTTGCATTGGCTTACNGGAATTAACTAGCATTTTCTTAAAGAAGTTTTTTTGTATTTTTTAAAACTTTATGTAATACTCTAGTTAAGGGTATAATCGACTGTTGAAATTGTGTTTAATCTCAAAACAGGCCTCTATTTTAAAAGGCGAAAAAGGACTTGCATTGGCTTACTTTGTGTATCACAGACTTTGAAAATCTGAATAGGTGATTTAATGTTGACTTAGCCATTCACCCTGACAGTAAAATTGCAGGGGTAAATTTGAGAGAGGAGGAAGATGGTTGAGGGGAGCTACCATGTAATTAAAGAAAAATTAGAAATACGTTTTATTCATTGGTCACTGCATTAGAATTTTAGAATATTTTGGTGGAATTGGAGTCAAGTGTGAGCTGAAAATTGAAATGCACCTTGAGCAGGCTCTCGGTCATTTCCCCTAAATTTCTCTGACATTATTGAAAGTCGGCAGAGGAGGACTTTGTAGTTTTCTCCCTTCCTCCCATCAGTCCCAAGCTCTGTGCTTCAGGTGCGTCATGAGGCTGACTGGACCAGGCATTTTGAAAAAGCAGTCACATGACAGAAGCATATGTAGAAACTGTGCTAGATTCTTGGTAGAAGAAAGTCGGTTAAAGAAGGTAACTCAGTGCTCAGTTATTCGTAGATACAGAGCTATTGTTTTCTCATTTCTTAGGACCACAGTGAGAGTAAAGCAAGTTTGCGTTTTGTGGAAGCGTCTGTATGGCGTGCTCGCAGTTCCTGTATCCTCTCTCGGTAATGATTATCGCTGTGTTTTCCCCCAGAGAGGCCATCACAGGTTTTAGTCGAGGCTATTTGTATTCAGCAAGGTCAAGATAAGTTTTATCTCTCCAGATAAGTCAAGTGCATTAGGATCGATATGTAATAGTAAAATGCTCTGAAAATATTATTGCCAAGCTCTTAATGAATTTTTAAAGCTTGTGAGCGTGTCATATAAAATATACCTCTTACCATTTTTATTTATTTGTATGGAGCTCAGGGGTGCAATTAATTTTATAGACATTTTAAAGAAAAGAAACTGAGAACAGATTAATGTTTTTAGAAATCCTTAATTGCCCTACATTTAAACCTGTACTGATGAAGTTTTTGAAGCTAATTTTTTTAAGAAATGCAAAAGAATAAACATTACAATCCGTTTATAAACTATGAGTATTAATTGGGTTTACCTGTTAAGATAATCATTTTTATGAAGTTATATGTTACCCCTGGGCTTTCCTATATACATCAGATGTCTGGTTGCTTGGTGGTAGGAAAAAAAAAAAACCTTACCTTATCAAGAGGTGATGGTATTTCATGATTTTGACACTTCTTTTCACACTTAGATATGAGCTCATATGTTGAGAGACAAAAAATATTTTTTTGTTTTCTGTGTTACTCAAAGGAATAGTTTTATGACATGTGTTTATGAATATATTAGAAAATGAAGGCTCTAAAAGGATATGTTTTGTCTTGATGCTTTTTTCAATTAATTTTCTGTGGAAACAGCACCACAGTGTTAAGAGAAATGCTGAATGAGGTAATTTTCTCCCAAGGTGCAGATTTGTCAAAAATTTTCCCCAGATTACTTGCCTACAAATGCCCGATAACTGCTGAGGCCACGCATGCCAAAGAAGCTATATAGACTGGACTGTAGTTCCTCTTCCTCTTCAGTAACTGCTTGGGTTTCATAGGCTGGAATTATGCTGTCCCTGCTCGTGTTTACATTTCTTAATTCTCCAAAATGCACTGTTTTTCCTTTAGCCCTCAATTAAAGGTACTGATTTGTAAGTACTCCTTGTTTTAAATGATGCTTGCTTATCTGAGCAGTTAATTGAAATAAGGAGACTGAAAACAGTCTTCCCGCTGGTTTTAGGTATTATTTATCCATCGGTATTTACAGGGTAGTAAATAAAACACGCTACTGCTGTCATAATCGGCCCCTCTTACCTTTTCCCCCTTCTCCGTACTTCACACACTGTTTATTTATTTAACCATTTAAATTGAAGGTAATATAAACATCTGGCACCGTTTCTGGAAACTGTAACCGTTTTCTTTGAAAGTTCCTATAAATGATGGTCTTAGAGCTTCACGTGTATTAATCTTTCTAATATGGGTCTACATTTCCACCTACTTAGCCATTTCTCTTTCTGGTTGAAGAATGACACATTTCCATCAACAGTAGGTCGATTTATTTTATTGCTGGCTGATGCAGATTGTGTTATAACAGAAAGAAGACCCAGCCGAGTGGAGGAAGCTTTGGCCANGTCATAGCTTTTCTTCCAAGGAGCAAGTGTCTTTTAATTTCATGGCTTCAGTCACCATCTGCAGTGATTCTGAAGCCCAAGAAAATAAAGTCTCTCACTGTTTCTGTTGTTTCCACATCTATTTGCCATGAAGTGATGGGACAAGATTCCATGATCTTAGTTTTACGAATGTTGAGTTTTAAGCCAACTTTTTCACTCTCCTGTTTCATTTTCATCAAGAGGCTCTTCTTTAGTTCTTCTTTGCTTTCTGCTGTAAGAGTGGTGTCATCTGCATATCTGAAGTTATTGATATTTCTCCTAGCAATCTTGATTCCAGCTTATGCTTCAGCCATCCTGGCATTTCACATGATAAAAAGTACCATTCAATAAAACTTTCATCCATAAGATGAGAATCCTACAAATGTGACATCATCTCTGGGTTAGTATCACTTGTTCCCTCAACAGTCCCTTATATTGAAATGGAGGTGTTTCAGACCTCTCATTGTTTTGGTCAGTTCTCTATGGAATTTAATCTGGTTTATCAGTTATCTAGTCAAGGCTGACACAGAGAGCTGGAACATTCCCAAAGTGTGGTCTGATTGTCAGGGAATGTAAGGAACAGATTCTTCCCAAGTTGCTTTATTAGCACACTCTGAATTTCTTCTGTTAACAATATATTACACTGTTTGCTGACCTAAAATCTTCAGGAATGAAAGCTTCCAGGTCTTTTTCATGTCAGTGACAGGAAGTCACCTGTCTGGTTTTTTATTTTTTATTTTTTAATAGAACAGTTGCTTTGAGCTTCAATAAGAGCTTAATCCTTAATAAGCCTTAACAAATGAATTTTTCTTTCCGAATCCTGATGTATCCAATGAAAATATGATAAGCCATATGGCATTTTTAAGGGTTTTATAATTAAAATTGCTATGAACAAAGCATTCCTATGAACGAAGCATTACTCTGAACAAACTAGTGGAGGTGATAGAATTTCAGCTGAGGTATTTCAAATCCTAAAGATGATGCTGTTAAAGTACTACACTCAATATACTAGCAAATTTGGAAAACTCAGCAGTGGTTGCAGGACTGGAAAAGGTCAGTTTTCGTTCCAGTTCTAAAGAAGGGCAATGCCAAAGAATGCCAAACTACCACACAATTGCTCTCATTTCACATGCTAGCGACATAATGCTCAAAATCCTCCAAGCTAGGCTTCAGCAGTACATGAACTGAGAACTTCCAGATGTACAAGCTGGATTTAGAAAGGCAGAGAAACAAGAGATCAATATGCCAACATCCGTTGGATCACAGAAAAAGCAAGAGAATTCCAGAAAAACATATGCTGCTGGACTGTGTGGATCACAACAAACTATAGAAAATTCTTAAAGAGATGGGAATACCAGACCACCTTACCTGCCTCCTGAAAAACTTGTATGAAGTTCAAAAAAGCAAAATGTTGGAACCAAACATGGCACAAAGGACTGGTTCAAAATTGGTACCTCAAGGCTATATATTGTCACCCTATTCATTTCACTTTATATGCAGAGCTTGTATGTGCATGCTCAGTCGCTTTAGTCATGCCTGACTCTTTGCGACCTTATGGACTGTAGCCTGCCAGGCTCCTCTCTCCAGGGGATCTTCCCACCCTAGAGATGGAACCCAGGTCTCCACATTGCAGACAGATTCTTTTCCTCTGAGCCACCAGGGTAACAGAGTACACCATGCAAAATGCCAGGCTGGTTTAATCCCAANCTCAGGTCCATCGAGTCCTGTCTCTTATACACATCTAGATGTGTATAAGAGACAGGGGGACGGGGGCAGAGGCGTGGGGGGGGGGGCACTACAGTCCATAGAGTCACAAAGAATCAGACACAAATGAAGCAACTTAGCAAGCACGCATGCACATACGGCATACCTTCCTCCAGAATGAAAGACCAAGCAGTGATTAAATGTCCTGATCTGCATTTTCAGGCCCTATTTGCCTACTTGATTAAATATTTAGTAGAGACTATGAGGATATAGCCCCTTTCATCTTACCTCAACACTTCCATCACAACTTTTTATCCAAGCTTGACAAACTGACTTACCAACATATCAATTTTAGGCATATAATCAAAGCCTGTGATTTAATAATTCACTCTACTCTCCAAATACATAATCATTATGCCTTGAAAGCATGTTATACTGCATTGTAATTTTCCATAAAATTGCAAATGATGGTAAGCCATAAGCCATGACACCAATTCTGGTCAGAGCCAATACAAAAGTCTGGATGGAGCCAGAATGCTTCAAACAAGTAATCTTAAATGAGGGAGGAACTACTTGAATACTAATTGGATTGTCATCAGTTAAATTTTAATGCCGAGCTGCGTCTAAAACCATATCCACGGTGGAATTTTTTATTCTCATTATATTACTATTATTTATATTATATAAAACTATTACTGATATTGTTGGTACACAAATTTACTTTCTCAATCCTATTCAGGCCCCTTAGATAGCATACTTACTGGGATGACCTTTCTGATAGAACCATCCACAAAAAGTAACTCTTAATGAGATCTCATTAACATTGATTTTTCTGAAGGAGCTGGGGAATACTGAAAAAAATACAAAAAAGTCACAAGTCAAATTTCTGAATGAATTATTAAGTTTATTACATGGATTGTCATCCAAATTTCTTATCCAACAACAAGCTAACTTGGAATATTGAAAACAACATAGGAACTTTGATGGAGGCGTATGTAGTTTAAAGATTATGATGGCTTGACTGAGATTAGAGCAATGCTCTAAAACCTGCCTGCCTTACTAAACTGTTGATGCTCTTCAGCCTTGCTAATAATTGTAGAGATGAGGTTGTTTATCAGTTTGGTTGTTTGTCTGCTCTTTTGTTTTGGCCCTATAATATAATTTACGTGATAATAACAGAACAAGTCCTAGACCCTATTGCAATATTTTACCTTCCATCTTGGTAACTTAGTTAACTACTCTCAGAAGAATTCTGTCCCTTCTTCAGGAAGAATTTAATGTATCTAGGTTCCTTAATTCAAGTCACTCAGAATCAAGGCATCCTGATGGTTAGGTGGGCTCTGAGATTATATTCCATTTTCCCTCCAGCTTTATTGAGATATAACTGACATATTGTATATATTTAAGATATACAATGTGTTAACTTTATTGCTTATATATTGCAAAATGATTACCACCATAGTATTAGCTAACACCTCCATGCCATCCAATAATTATGCTTTCTTTTTTGTGGTGAGAGCATTAAAGATGCACTAATGGTCCTACTTACAATTTCTTACAACGGTGCAAAAGCAATATGCATTCAGTAGAAACTATACTTTCAATTTTTTTCCCAAGATTAGCCTCATGCAGTATATACTCTCTTGTGATACTGGGCAGCATCAGCAAACTGTATGTACCAGTCAGCCACACGAACACAAGGATAAACAGCCAATACATTTATGGCCATTCTATATCCAGTCATCCTGCTTTTCACTTTCAGTATAGTATTCAGTGGGCTTCCCTGGTGGCTCAACAGTAAAGAATCCACTTGCAATGTAGGAGATATAGAAGACTTGGGTTTGGTCCCTGGGTCAAGAAGATTCCCTGGAAGAGGGAATAGCAGCTGACTCCAGTATTCTTGCCTGGAGAGTCCTGTGGACAGAGGACTCTGGTGGGCTTCTGTCCATTGGGTCGCAAAGAGTTGGATACAAATAAATTATCTGAGCATGCATGCATGCATAATATTCAATAAATTGCATTAGATATTCAACATTTTATTATAAGTAGGCTTTCTAGTAGGTTATTTTGTGCAATTGTATGCTAATAGAAGTGTTCTGAGCATGTTTTAAAGTAGGTCTGACTAAGCCATGATATTCTATAGGTTAAGTGTATTAAATGCATATCTGTTATGATGTTTGCTATTTCCTTCTTTCTGCTAACTTTGAGCTTATTTTGTTCTTTTTTTTTTTAATTTTCTTGGAGTGTAAATGTAAGTTGTTTATTAGTAATCTTTCTTCTTCGTTAATATAGGCATTTATCACTGCAAAGTTCCCTCTTAGACCTGCTTTTACAGAATCCTATATGTTTTAATGTGTTGTAGTTACATTTTCATTTGTTTCAAGATTCAAGATTTCATTTGATTCAAGATTTCCCTTTCGATTTCTTCATGACTCATTGGTTGTTTGTATAACAAACACTTTTTTTTTAAGTCATTCATCTTCCACATGGAAGACAAGAGAATTCACCTCAAAACCTCTAACTAAATGAACAGAATGGACCAAGGATCGCCTTTGCCGTGCTCAGAAGTCCTTACCACATTTGAGCCAAGACTTTGCTTTCCATAAGCTGCTACAAGATTAGCTGGCACATAACAGTGGATATCATTATTTCCAGTCTATGCAAAAGGAAACCAGGGCTTCAGTTCAGTTCAGTTCAGTTGCTCAGTTGTGTCTGACTCTTTGCAATTCCGTGAATCGCAGCATGCCAGGCCTCCCTGTCCATCACCATCTCTCGGAGTTCACTCAGACTCAGGTCCATCGAGTCTGTGATGCCATCCAGCCATCTGATTCCTCTGTTGTCCCCTTCTCCTCCTGCCCCCAATCCCTCCCAGCATCAGACTCTTTTCCAATGAGTCAACTCTTTGCATGAGGTGGCCAAAGTACTGGACTTCCAGCTTCAGCATCATTCCTTGCAAAGAAATCCCAGGGCTGATCTCCTTCAGAATGGACTGGTTGGATCNGGGGGGGGGGGGGGGGCAGCCGTGTGAAATAGAAGTTGCCAGTCTCTTCAACAGTTACCTTTGTAGGGTGGTCCGAATGCATTATTAACAAAGTCAGAGCCTTAAGAAATAGAACAATGGTCCTTTTAAAATATATCTAATTTAGTGAATTTGCCCACTCTCCCCCCACCTCTGGTGTCTAATTACTCCAAACAGAAGAGAGAAAAGAAGAAATCCTTATCTACCGGCAGAAAAGTGCACTGCAAAAAGTGCAGGTTTTTACTTCTTTTCATGGAGAACCCTGTGTGAATTCTGCTTTAGTCAGGAGGCAGTAAAAGCAAACTTGGTTTTAAAAGCAAATAAATTCCCCTCCCGCATAGGACTGTTTTATGGACGGAATATAATCAAACTCCAAACAAGCAATAGTAATCTCCTATTCCTCTTAAACTTTCAAATCTGTATTTACAAAAAGAAAGTGTTCTTTCTTTTCCTTCCTTCTTATTTATGGTTTGTGTCTTCTGTATCACAAGGGAGACCCCTAATGACTAAAAGGTAAATGTTACACGTGTATAAGTTAGTTGGTGAAATGACTGATAGTTTTTCATTTCTTTGTTCCCATATGGTCAAAACATAGAAAATTTCAACAAAAGAAAGAGGAGACTGTTGCTCAGGGTTAATCTTCCAAAATAATGTAAAGTGCTTTATTTCTAGTTCAAAAAGATTGTTACCTAAAAAATGTGCCTTACCTGTAGTGTTCAGGGGTCTGCATATTCCTGACCGTGGACTTTGTCGTCTCTAAATTTAATCATGAACTGTCACCTAGAGGTGTTTTACTTTTGAATGAAATGGGTATTTTAAAGTGCAGATCACTTTGGGAAAGTTTTCCTGTTGGTTTCGTAAGGATTGTGTTTGAAGGAGCAGCTTGCTTATTCAACGGTAGCTTCTGAAATGCTGTTGTCAGAAGTGTGTTAACTGTGCCCATGGGGGAGAGAGGCCATCGAGGTCTCACACGTCCCTGGTGTGTGGGGACTGGGCACGAGGTCATGGGCGTTAGTAACTGTTACTTCATGTTCTGTGCGGTTAGTTTTAATTAGCGCATTTGTAAATATCAGTGTATTGTCTTAAAAGTCGTAGAGCCTGTTGGTTACTTTCTTTACCTTTGAAACATAGAGCCAAAATCAGTTATTTTATTGAAATATTTATCTGCATCTTAACTCTTCTGCCACCTATTAAAACTGTTTTTCTCACCTCCCTCTTAGATGCTTAAACTTCAGAGTGTATGTACCCACTCTTCCTCCAGGCTTTTTCTGGTGCTAGAAATAGGACAGTGTGGCTCACCTATCACTTCTGCTTTGGCTTGCTTCCTTTATCTTTGGCAAATCGAAGTAAAACTGTCACCCTGATTTTCAAATCTCTCTTTGAACTTCCTTTATCCAAATTGCTCATTTTCCTATCTGCTCACTATGTTGTTTTTTTTTTTAATGGAGACTCCACATCTGATGTTTATTTTCTCCTCTTTTGCTATTTGTTTTTCTTTTTTACAGTTTACTGCTTGTTATTCTCTTTTTGTAATTGCAAACTTTGTTGAGAATCTTGTAGAAAAATGAGAAAATTGTCAGTCTTTAAGAGTCTTTAGGAGTAATTAATACTGAATTTATAAATTTTTTTAAGATACCTAAATTTGTAACTTTAGAATTCATCAGTAGAGATTGAGTGGGTAGTAAGGGTATAGATACCTAGGAGGTCTTTTTCTTTTTTTTCCACCTTAGAGTGTTTTTTACATGATTGATTTTTTGGTTTAAAAAACTTTCAGTACAGTTGGTAGACACACTTACTAGCCCAGAATTGTCAGCAAAAGTTTTTAGGTTGGAATTTCTTGCTCCGTTCTTTAGACACATAGAAAAAAATTAAACTACTTGTTTACTTAATTCCTAAATATTCAGAATATGAATGAGAATACAATATTATACCAAAATGTGTTATTCAGTTCAGTTCAGTCGCTCAGTGCGACCCCATGAACCGCAGCACGCCAGGCCCCTCCCTGTCCATCACCAACTCCCGGTTGAGTCGGTGATGCCATCCAACCATCTCATCTTCTGTCGTCCCCTTCTCCTCAATCTTTATTAGAATTTTCAAATACTCTTTTAATAAAAAATAGAAATATATTTCATTTATTCTTATTATCTTACAGTGAGAGTGTCTAAGAATCATAGAGCTGAAGAGACTCTGAGATTATAGTCCTTCAATGTAAAAAAAGAAGGTGGTTCAGGCTCATAGTAATGAAGTCTTAAAAGCTAGTGACAAATAGAGATAATAGAATTAGGTTTCTTGGTTCTTATTTCAGTTTTTAAAACTACATGATGAATTCAGTGTCCCTCTTTCCCCTTCAGATGCCTCTTATACACCGGGTATGTTGTTTGAGAAGGGACTGGCTAGAGAGGTAGTTCCCATAGTGTGATGACAATTCAAATATGAAATATATCTGAGCTGATGTTTCTGTCATCTTGTCGGAGTTTCCCTTCAGTGACTTTTACTGTACTTTCCCATGGGGCGTTTATTCAGTAGACGTGAGTGCATACTACGTGCCACTGGACTGCAAAACGGCAGGTCCCAGGCATCGGGCTTCTGACTTTCCCAGGCTATCAGTTATGCTAAAACATTCCTTTTAAAAAGAGTGTGAGACATTTCATCATGTGGATGTACCCAGGAGCAGATCTTGGTTTTGTGAAGCACAGGGCTTCTACAACTCCAGGAGTCTTCTATAAGAAAGTAATATAAAATAGCAAATAACAAAAAAGCAGAGTCAAAGTCCTACTGGCAGTGGAATGGATAAATATAGTGTGGAGTATTATATAGCAATGAAAATGATCTCTAACTACACACAGTGTAGAAAGCTCTCTCAAACAGAGAGGCAGTGAAAGCAGCCAGACCAAACACAGCACTGCGTCAGCTCTTAGAAGAGTGTGTGGTGGGGCCTCGTGGAGGCTGGGAAGGACTGAAGCATAGGACGCGGGTGATGCCCTTCTCTTGATCTAAGTGTTGTGAAAATCCATCAAGCCATATGCTATAATATATGTATTTTGTGTATACTTATTATATTTTAATAAAAAGTTTTAAAAATTAGATATAGAAGCCTTAAAGTGAAAGTGAAGTCTGATTCTCTGTGGCCCCATGGACTGTAGCCTACCGGGGTCCTCTGTCCATGGGATTTTCCAGGCAGGAATACTGGAATGGGCTGCCATTTCCTTCTCCAGGGAATCTTCCCGACCCAGGGATCGAACCCAGGTCTCCCGCATTGAGGGAAGATTCTTTACCATATGAGCCACCAGGGAAGCCCATAGAAGCCTTAGAGGAACCCCAAATATTTTTATATACAGATTGATTAGAAAATACTTATTTAGCGATAAAACTTGAACTTTACATCTTTTATATCAGATATTTGTTTATACATTTTATAAATAAAAAGAGCAAGACAATGCCCAGTTTCTAGAGAGGTCCTTCAAAGCATTATAGACTAACAACTGGGTGTTTAAATGTAAATGAAAAACTTATCCTCGAGGAAGCATTCCAGGGTCAAGTTGGCAGAGAGATGAGATACAGATGAGATATGGCAGAAGGAACCCTGACGTGGGCACCTTAGGCTTGTGTTCTAGTTCGGGCTTTAAATCTAATTCACTGCGTAACTCCTCTGCCCTAGTTGACTATTTTTTGTTTTTAATTACAGAACAGCATTTTGTGATTCTTAAGCAGAAATACCATCACTAGGGACTGTATATATTAGATGTTGATCGTCTTTCCTATGGGCTTTTCCTGTAACTTAACAGGTGTGCCGTAGGTTGAATAATGGAAAGAAATAGTGAGGTCAGTTGAACAGCCATCGATTGGGTAATTACAGTGTGCTCAAAACTGGAAATCAAGCAGGTTGATTAATCCACAAGTTTTCACAGACATAGCTGTTTCCTAAAGCGGTTGTTTTTCAGTGGCTAAGTCGTATCCAACTGTNTTGAATAATGGAAAGAAATAGTGAGGTCAGTTGAACAGCCATCGATTGGGTAATTACAGTGTGCTCAAAACTGGAAATCAAGCAGGTTGATTAATCCACAAGTTTTCACAGACATAGCTGTTTCCTAAAGCGGTTGTTTTTCAGTGGCTAAGTCGTATCCAACTGTTGTGACCCCATGGACTGCAGCATGCCAGGCTTCCCTGTCCTTCACCATCTCCTGGAGTTTGCTCAAACTCATTACGTCGGTCCATTGAGTCAGCGATGCTATCCAACCATCTCATCCTCTGTTGCCCCCTTCTCTTGCCCTCAGTTTCTCCCAGCAGATCCTGAAGTGGTGGGTGCATTATATATTTTACTGGGTTTCAGGGAAGCAATTAAACACTTAAAGGTGTTTTTGTATTCAGCTTTTGAAAAATTAGATATAGTTGGCGTTGTGCAGAGATCTACTTACCGGAGCTTGTCAGCCAACCATTGGTCTCAGCGTGTTGGGTGTGATGGTTTGCCTGGTCCAACACGTGTGTCACACCTACCACATGTCAGTGTCAGGCACACTGCACAGCCCTTGCTCTAAGAAATTCACAGTCTTGTGATAGGATCTGACAGGCCATCTAGTCCATCTACTTCATTTTGTAGTAGAAGAAATAATATTATTAAGAGACTAAGGAAAAAATCTTCAGAAGCAAGAAAATGAGAGTAACAAGTTTGGTCTTTAAAAAAGAACATGGTACCATTAAAGATGGTACCTGAAGATGGTAGAAAGCCTTTGAAATGATTTAGGGGAAAAAGATTGTAAGCACGGGGAAAGGCACATAGGTTTGAGGGGTGAAAAATACCCGGGGCATAGACTGTGCCTCGGTGTAAGGAGGAATTGTCTAACAGGTACAGTTGTCTGAAGAGGCAGTGGTTCATATCCCAGGCTGGTAGGAGGAGCAGGGGGCCACTGGTGGGTCCAGGAACTGCCCAAGAGAGGACTTGAGGTCTTGCAAAAATATTAAGCAGCAGCTAGTTCAATATGAGAGATAATTTTGTTTTACTTTCTACTTGGAGATCATTTCAGACTTACAGAAACTTGTAAGAACAGCACAGAGAACCCCCTGTGTTCTTCATTCATATTCCCAAAACAATAACATGTTAGCTCATTTACTCTATCATTCTATTTGTGTACACACACACACACACACACACACACACACACACACGTTTTCTTTTGTCTTTTCCTGAACCATTTGAAAGTAAGGTGCCAACAAGATCCCCTTTTACCATTAAATATTTTGGTGTGTATTTCCTAAAAAAAAGAGGGGGTTTCTGATATGTAACCACAATACAGTCATCAGAATTAGGAAACTGACATTGATATAATGATATCATCTGATTTATAGGCCATATTCAAATTATATCACTTGTCCCAACAGTATCCTTTGTAGCGAAAGGAAAGGAGAATGTCTGGTCCAGCATCCAGTCAGGAATCACAGTTTCCTTATGAGGCTCCAGTGATGTATTTTTGTCCGGAATCCCATGGAAGTGGTGCTGTGTTCTTGTGGGCCGTGTGAAGAGCCCAGCAGTGTTGATTCCGTTTTGATTTTCCTTGATTTTCCAGGTCTCTCCACTGTCAAGTTATTCATTTTTTCTCTTTTATTGCTAACACTCCTGTGGGGAGATGCTTTGAGATGATGCAGATATTCTGTCCACCACTTTTAGTGCCCACTGATGATTTTCACCCGGACTAGTTATTACCATCAGAGTTGCTACATGGTAAATTTCTAATCCATCCTCTACATTTATTAGTTGGCATTCTATGCTAAGGGAGATTTTTCCTTCTTTCCCACTTATTTATTCATATATTTATATCAGTGTACACTTGTGAATTTTTATTTTAGTCAGTGGTTATTTATTTTGGTGCTTAAATCTTCCCTGGTTTGGCCCATGCAAGCCCCTCAAGCTGCCTTGGTGTTCTCTAGTAAGTTCCCATCATTCTCGGAGGACTTTCCTCATAGCTCAGTTGGTAAAGAATCTGCCTGCAATGCAGGAGACCTGGGTTCAATTCTTGGGTCGGGAAGATCCCCTGGAGGAGGAAATGGCAGCCCTCTCCAGTATTCTTGCATGGAAAATCCCATGGACAGAGGAGCCTGGTGGGCTAAAGTCCATGGGATTGCAAGAGTCAGACACAACTTAGTGACTAAGCCACCACTATCACCGTCATTTTCTGAGCACTTCCTTACTCTCTGGCCACGATTCATCTCTTCTTGTACTTCCCAGCTCTAGCTCAGGAGCCAGCAGTTTCTCTAGAGTCCTGCACACACATCTGTATCTGGTTCCTATAATTCTCTCTTCATAGCTAGTAAGAGCAAAAGTTTATACTCCCAACTCCAAGTTAGCTCCAAAACCGAGTTTATTCTCTTATTTGTTTAACTCCGGGTATGCAATATGGGCCTCCCAGGTGGCTCAGTGGAAGAATCCACCTGCCAATTCAGGAGACAAGACTTTGATCCCTGGCTCAGGAAAATCCTCTGGAGGAGGAAGTGGCCACCCATTCCAGTATCCTTGCCTGGAAAATCCCATGGACAGAGGAGCCTGGCGGGCTACAGTCCATGGGGTGGCGAACAGTCAGATGCAACTGAGCGACTTAGCACAGCTATATGAAAAACAGTCCTCCTAACTAGATTTCAGTTTTTATTCACAATTACTTCACTGTTTAATATTTTGTTTGAAGGTATATAGTCAAGAGTTTGTGTTCAGAAGTTCTCTGGCGGGGCCGGAGGGTTGTTGCTTAAGAGCCACGGGGAGGCTCTCCGAGCTGAGCACCTTCCTGGGTGCTGCCCCTGGTGGTTCTATTTGATGACCTGTCATCGGGGCTTTAGCTTTGAAGAATCCCTTCTAGGCCGGATCTTCTGCGTGTTGGGTGCTTTGGGACAAGTCGGCCACTTTCCATGTGACCAACCGTCCTTCCCACCCGACGCTGTCCGCTTCCCTCCCCGGATCCTGGGGTCTTGCGTCCCTGGAGCTCTGGTTCCTCCTCTGTTTCTCAACTGGATTCTTTTCTTTCTCCTGCCTCTTTTCTTTATCATACCCTTCCATAGAATCCTGTTCTTTTTTTTTTATCCTGAAAATAAATATTTCCTCACCATATGTCATAACCAAAGAAAAGTGTGGGCTTGGCACTTGGAGAGGTCTACGAGAGTCCTGACCTGGCCCCTCAGTAGCTGAGTAACTCTCTCAACCCCTGTGAACTCGTTTCCTTATCAGCAAGATGAGGGTCATCGGGTCTCACGGGGTGGTCATAAAAGCCAAGCGAGGCCTCACGTATCCACCAAAACACACAGCAGACAGCAAGTGTTCATCCCCATCTTAGCCCCAGTATTTTCTGTACTTCCAACACTTACAACCTGCTCTCTGCTCTCGGGTAACTTGTGTCAATCTTAATCAGGAAGCGAAACTTACATTCCTGTCATGCATAGGAAAATAATATACAGACCAGAGTCATCTCACATTGAAATTATTTTAAATACCTTCTTTAGGAGTATCTTTAAATTTTGCCTGAAACGTTGTCTTTCGTGTCAGAAAGACGAGCTGGTGGAGGAAATGGTTAGGGGAACAGGATCTAAAGCCGTTTCTGGACAGCTCCCGCCGTGAAGGGGGTGCTGGAAAAATGAAGGTCCCCTGGGACGTGCCGTCCTGTGTCAGGCAGTGCTGCTCCGAGGCCGGCGTGGAACTGTGCTTACAAATTGTGGCGGGTGTGGAGAGAACTTTTTGTGATCATGCAGAGTCAAGAAAGGCTTTCTCCCCACAGTGAAAAGACTGCATGTATAGCTCTTCTTCCTCTTCCCGTCTCTCTCTTTTCTTTTTTCTTTCCCCACTTCTGCTGCTCATAGGGAAAGGAAGCAGGAGGATCAGAGAGCAGAGCAGATGAAAATGCAACCTAAGACTTTTCCCGGCGATGACTGTGAACTGTTTGGGAAGATGAATTGACTGCCTGGGACTGAAAAAGATAAGAACCCCGGGAGTGTTTTGATGCTGAATCATCTGAAGTCTGAGAACAAACCTCAAGAAAGGCTTTTCAGTTCACGCTAGAATTGGGGGTGATAAACGCAGAGTTAAGGATTAGAGAGGAAGATACCTCATTGTACCTTTAGGTTATTAAGATTCTTTACAATTTTAATTGGCCATTTAAAACAGAATGCCAGAGGAAAAGATCGAGTTGAAAACAGAGCGTTGAAATCTTTCATGCAAGCTCTCGGCCAGTGGTTCCAGCTCCATTCCACAGAGCAACAACAGAATATCTTGGGGAGCTTTTTAAACTAGAGGTTTCTAGGCACCTGAGTCCATATTGTAGAATGCCCCTGCCGTCGCGGTGAACTGGCCCACTTGGCCAGCGTTGGGTCCATTGCTCTGCATCTCATCACTTCGTGTTTCCAGCTCCTTCTCACCCCGCTTCCCCTGCCTGCAGACATGCTCAGATCTCTCCCATTTTAAGACAGACATTTAAAGCCCTTCTTTAACTTCCTTCAAGCCAAGGAGCGCACCCCTTCTTTCTGGGTCTCCCCGCATGTCTATGCTTCAATTGCCACCATCTTCTATCTCATTCCCCTGGTAGATGCCTGTGGGGTCTCATCACCTCTCTCTCTTGAATTCTTATCAGTTCTGCCTCCTCAACATTAAGTCCACATTCTTCTCTGACCCCAAGGGCCCAGTTCTGATTTCACAGTTACCCTTCCTGCTTCCTCTGTCCACCATTCTGGGCCCGAGCAGTATTTCTGTAACAGAGATCTAGTTACTGCTCTTCTTACAGTTCTTCAAATTATTTTGCCTTCCTGATAAAAATCACAGGCTTGTCCACGGCAGGTAGGACCAGCCTTGCTCTCCACACCCCTCCTCTGCCCTTTACTTGCCAGCCTGCAATGCTCGGGGGGGTCTCTCACCTGCCCGCCTTGGTTTCCTCTGCTTCAGAGACCTCCTCCTCTGCCTATCTGCCTGCTGAACTTCTATATCCTTTTTAGGATTTAACCCCTTTCAAGTTCTCTTTGACCTCTCCTTGCTGGCCAGGCCTGGCTGGGAGCTGGGAGCATCCTGTCCCCGTGTCTGTGCTGGTCCCTTATCGCTTGCAAGAGAGCTTCTGCGTCTGCGCACCTGGTCCCAGCTGAGCCTAGAGAAGCTCTTATCAGTCCTCACTTGGTCAGTTCATCACAGAAAAAAGTCAAAGCGGAGAATTGTTTAAAAGACAAGATTGACATGTGAGAACCTTAGCACTCGATATTCATCTGAGACATATAAATGTCCCTCCACCTGTCTCTCTCAGTGGGGGTCAAGGCTCATCGACTGTTGGTTTTCTGTTTGGAATTTAACATGTCTTTTTGTGCGTCAAACCCCCTCTGGTACATCATCTGTGATCTCCACTGTCACTTTCTTTAAACTGAAGTTAGAACTTTAAAAACTTACAAAGTAATCAGTGTAGAATCTGTCTAGATTTTTAACTTCTAATCCTTCTAGTTTATTTTTTAAATCCCTGCCCACACTTAAATCAGCGGACATTTCCCCTCCAGTGATGAGTCTATATTGAGTCTTTCTGAACCATTTTGATTTAATTTTCATTAGAAACAAGTCATTTTTTTGCATTCATATCTCCTTGGTTAATATTTAATTAAGTAACCTAGCTGCAGCAAGTATAACTGGCAGGCACTGGTTTGAGAACAGCACAACTGATTTTGATAAACACATAGGTCAACTAGTGGGGGCTGATATTTGTAAATATTGTAAGTGACTGGTGGAGGGTAGCTCCAGGCTTTACTCGCTGCATTCTCTTTGCAGACTGGGAGTGTCAGCGGATACGGTTTAGAGAAAAAAATGAAGCGCATTAGTTAATCTAGTGAGTCACTTAAATTAAGGTTGCAGACTTTTGATATAGATGGAGTGATCTTTTTTTGGTTGGTTGCTGGTCATAATTTGTGTATTTTTAGCTGCTTTTATGATTTTGCCTACTTTGGTACATGGGAGTAATTTTAAGCTTTCATCATTTATTTATTTATTATTTGTACCACAAATTACTTTCAGCAAAGATTGGAAGATGCTTATTGTAAAAGACACAGATACAGAACCATTAAAAAAATCAGCAAATTATATCAATTTCAAAAAACTTAGTATAAGTTTACTTATTTCTGATTATCTGTGAGCTAACTGCCCCATGCTGTGAACTAACCAGTAAATGTATTGAAAGGCATTGTTGATTCTAATGGTATACTACTTACAGAAGTAGTTAGAAAAACAGTTTTTTTCCCCTAAAAATAGCAGTAAGCTTAAAAAAATATTTTCTTCCCCTCTTTTTTGTCTCTTCACCCTCTTCTCTGTATTTTTGTTAGAAAGTTTTCTCCTTAAGATATTTGATTATGGTATATGGCAGCTAATTCAAGCATCTGTTTATCACTGCCTGGCTAGACTGAATGTAAAATTTCAATTGAATTACCTCCCAAGAGGGCTTTGAGCTCTTAGGGTAAAACACATCATTTTCTCTTTTCTCCCTGGGGACTGTCAGCAGAAAGAATTCATCTAAATAGTTTACATGCATTTTAAAAATGTTGTATCTACTGGACTTAGCTTTGTTGTTTGTGGAACATTGCCAATATAAATGGATAGCTACTTTGCTTGTTAACTCAAGCACAATGGTGTTATGTGGTTCTATAGTATGCATATAAATTGTAACAGTGAATAACTTTTGCTGATGGTTAACTTATAACCAATTTTCATATTAACAAAGAAGAGATTTTCATCTTTTAACAATTTAGTTTCAAAACCTGGATATTTAATCATTCAGTCATTAAATATTTATTAAGCAGTTTCCATGTATACAACTTTATTACAAAATTCAGATATACATTGTAAATGCTTATTTTGCCCCTTTTCTCTGGAAGAGTTTTGGGTTTTCTGTGGACCTTAATCTATTTTGTACGGGCTTGCTTGGCTAAGAACTAATTAATTGAGCTGAACTAAATATATCTATAATCAAATTCAGCATATTCTGTCTGTAAGCATCTGTAGTACAGACAGTGTGTATCAGCTCCTGAGTTTTCAATTTGGGGGACTTTTCACTCATTTTTCAGATACCACTTTTATAAGAAAACACCATTAATTTTCTTTCTTTATTCTACTTGATTTGCAAAAAAATTTACAAATATAAAATAAGATGAAAAAAGCAGAAGAAAACTTAATTGTTTTAGTTTTTCTTCAGCTATAATAAAAAGTGATGTTTTTTAAAAAGCAGCACAAAATATTTCATAAATTTTAAAACTATGTTAAAATATGAAATCTTATGGTAAAATAGAATATACTGTCAGATTATTAAAACAAAAAAATTTCCGCCTATAATGATCAGTTCCGGTATAAAGTTTAGGTTCTTTTGAGAAGAATCCCAACAGCCTGTGTGTCTGTTGGGTGATCCTTCAGTTGGTCAGCTACCCGTCTTTTCTTTGAAATGTCTAAGGAGCTAAAATGGAAATAATTCTTCATTATGTTATTTCAATATATTAAATTTTATTTTATGAATAGGCTTTAAAATACAGTCTTGGAGCACTTGAGATGTATATTGAGAAAGTTACTAATTACTTTCAGAGAAAACCCATCAAGGCCTAAATTACAGAAAGAAAGCTTTGTTGCTTAACACTGAAGGTTTCTCAGATGGTAAAGAATCTGCCTGCCATGCAGGAGACCCGACCCCTGGGCCAGGAAGATTCCCCTGGAGGAGGAAATGACAACCCACTCCAGTGTTCTTGCCTGGAGAATCCCGTGGACAGAGGAGCCTGGTGGACTACAGGCCATAGGGTCGCAAAGAGTCGGACACGACTGAGCGATTAACACTTGACTTCCATGGGGAGAAGTGTTTTATCTGTAGCTTTGAATTTGTCACTTGAAAGGTCTGTGCCCTTTAAGACCCGATAAACGTGAGAAATTGGGAGGAGCCACACAGCGTGTGGGTTGCCGCAGGTTGTCCTGTGAGGTGACCCATCAGAACCCCTACAGAGGCAGGAGCTGGCTTCACTAGACCGACCTTCCACCTTCTCAGGCGCCTTCCTCTGCGCTTTGGTATCTCCCCTGGCTTTTGTGCCTCAGCTGCTTGCTTCCCTTCATGTCACTGCATTTGTCATTTCTTTCTCACTCCTGCGGCCGCCTCTTTCCTGGTCATCTTCTGCTCCAGTTGCTGCCACTTCCTCCTCACTGATGCCCTGACCTCCAGCGCCGTCCTGGTCTATCTGATGTGTGTATGCAAGGTTTTCTCCACCTCCTCCTCGTCCAGCTTCAGCTTCCTACCTCTCTTGCCCAGGTCAACTTTTTAAATCAGATATTGTTGCTCCTTAATAGGAGTTTTCTTATATAAATTCATTCTGATAATTAAAATATCACCTCTTTTAATATTTCTGTATACGCCATATCTCTTTAATCATCCTTCTCAAAGGAACCCTTGAAGAAAAACAGAAGGAAGCAAGGGTTAGTCTTCTATCTGTAACTGAATGCTATTGCCAGCAGAGTAGGTACTCAGCTCGAAATACATATCTTCTCTCCAGCCATAATCTCCTGCCCTGTATTACCAAAGGAATCACACATTTGATTTTACTAGGCCTAAAATCATCTTTTCCCTTTTCCATTTTTATGTTGTCTTGTAAACTCTCAATTGATGATTAGCTGTTCTAATGAAGGCAATGGAATGCAGTCCACAGCCGTGATTACTCTCGATATTTGACTTGGGAATGTTGCATATTTCACAAACTTCTTCTTCACCTCACCAGTGTACACTGTTCAGTGTTATAAATACTGTCCCTACTGTCCTTACAGGGCCTTAACCCTCACGAATGTATTTGATCATAAGAGCAAAGAAGAAAAATGGCCACAGAGGTAGAAAATGGTAGAAAGGTAGAAAATGGTAGAAAGGTAGAAAATGACGAGAGAGAAAAACAAAAACAACCAGGTCGTTGCTGCCTGTGTGTTGCATCTCAGGGCTGCCTGGTGTTGGATGTGGGGGAAGAGGCATCCCGTCTCCCTAGCAAGAGCGGTGTGCTGGTCCCTGGATGGCCAGTGAACACTGAACTGCTGGACGTGGACACACGGTTTGCTGTTGGTCAGTGTTTTACATTGGAGTTCATTTCCTGGAAACCTGTTTTCTATTCATTTATTCAATCAGTTAATGTTTATTGAGCCTAATGAGCATCCCTTGGACAGCAAGGAGATCAAACCAATCAATCTTAAAGGGAATCAACCCTGAATGTTCACTGGAAGGACTGGTGCTGAAGCTCTAACACTTTGGCCACCTGATGCAAAGAATCGACTCTCTGGAAAAGACCCTGAAGCTGGGAAAGATTGAGGGCAGGAGGAGGAGGGGACACACGATGAGATGGTTGGATGGTATCACTGACTCAATGGACAGGAGTTTGACTGGAGAGATAGTGGAGGACAGGGGAGCCTGGTGTACTGCAGTCCATAGGGTTGGAAAGAGTCAGACACAACTCAGCAGCTGAGTAACAACAACAATTAGTTTAAATATGTCAAATTCACCTATGATTTTAATACCTTTGGTGGGTACAGGAGAATTGGATATGGACAGAAATGAATTCCTCTTTAATTTTTCTGTCTTGATTCAGAGATTCTGCCTTTGATTGTTCAATCATGAGTGTTGATCTTGCTTCCACTATAAAGCTCAGTTTTTCATCACAGAGGACCAGGTTACAGCGTGGTTCCTTTCTAAGCCCACAAACGTAAATGTCCGTTCCATGTGCAGTAGTGTGCTAATGCTGGGGAGCCAGACTGGAGGGGCAGTCTGTGGCCTCAGGATGCTCCCCAGTTCTGTTGATGTTGAACACTAAGAAACAGAGAGAAAAAATGGAGGGAAAACTAAACATCCAGTGGTAGGAACATGCTCTGGGCTATAATGTTAAGTAAAAATAGTGTGCAAAGTCTTAAGTATGATTTCAGTTAAATATGTGTAGAAAATAGTAAAATGAAAACCCTAATTATATTAACAGTGATCCCCCCCCACCCCTGCCAGCAGATTGTGGAATTTTGGTTATTTTATTTTTAACTTTTTATTTTGTATAGGAGTGTAGCTGAAATGGCAACCCACTCCAGTGTTCTTGCCTGGAGAATCCCAGGGACGGGGGAGCCTGGTGGGCTGCCGTCTATGGGGTCACACAGAGTCAGACATGACTAAAGCGACTTAGTAGTAGTAGTAGTAGCTGTTTAACAATGTTGTGATAGTTTCACGTGGACAGCTAAGGCACCAAGCCATACATGTTCATCTATCCATTCTCCCCTAAGCTCCCCTCCCATCCAGGCTGCCACATAACACTGAGCAGAGTTCCGTGTGCTGCACAAGAGGTCCTTGTTGGTTATCCATTCTAAAGATAGGAGTGTGTACACGTTCATCCCAAACTCCCTAACTATCCTTTCCCTCCATCCCTTCCCACTCCCCAACAACCATAAGCTCATTCTCGAAAGTCTGATTCTGTTTCTGTATGTAGGTAAGGTCATTTGTATCATGTCTTTTTAAGTGGAGTTTTGGTCATCTTAAAAGAAAAATACCTGTCATTAGGGCTGCCTTTTCCATTCATTCTCTTCAATTGACATAAAAACTAGCCTCTACTTACCTCACTGCTTCTTTGTTTGCCTCCCCATTGATTGTCTGTTGGAATATTTTGGAGAGGAGTAGACAGTATTTGCATAATGTTGTTAAGTTTGTTGTTGTTTCGTCACTAAGTCGTTCCAACTCTGCACCCTTATGGCCTGGAGCCCACCAGGCTCCTCTGTCCAGGGGGATTCTCCAGGCAAGAATACTGGAGTGGGTTGCCATTTCCTTCTCAGGGGATCTTCCCGACCCAGGGATCTGACCCACATCTCCTGCTTTGGCAGAGAGATTCTTTACTCCAGAGCCACTGGGGATGCCAGAGTGAAAAATCCACTGANATTCTCCAGGCAAGAATACTGGAGTGGGTTGCCATTTCCTTCTCAGGGGATCTTCCCGACCCAGGGATCTGACCCACATCTCCTGCTTTGGCAGAGAGATTCTTTACTCCAGAGCCACTGGGGATGCCAGAGTGAAAAATCCACTGATGGGCTAACTTGGCTAATCATCTCTGCACTCTTGCCTTTACCTAAGGGTTTTCATTTAGCCATTGCTTCCCGTTCCCCCCATTATTTCTAATGGCTAAAGTAAGCCTTCTAATCTTTAAAAGAAAAAAATAAAAAAAGCCCAGAAAACATGAAGAGTCCAATAGCTTCGTATACAGGTGTTGGTGGGTCAGTCATGTGAGTGATGAAACACCTAGAATACTGCATCACTTCTGAGGATTGTGATTGATTTGGGGAGCTAGGGTGTCACAGATGAGATATGCAACCTCCCGGATGGCTGAACAATGAGGTGGTCAGCCAGCTGCTCTTGTATGAATCTTAAAGAGGAACCAGGAGACAGGCACAAACATTACAGCGCTGGCACCATGGAAATGCGTGCTGTGTCGGCTGAAATTCCGTCTCAGAAAATAGAAGGTTATGAAATGGTTCAGGTTCTTTGAGTTACTACAACAGAAGACCGTTTTTATAGAAATGGTCACACATAGGATATATTTAAGAAGCTGCTGGTGCTGCTAAGTCTCTTCAGTCGTGTCCAACTCTGTGCGACCCCACAGACAGCAGCCCATTGGGGTCCGCCATCCCTGGGATTCTCCAGGCAAGAACACTGCAGTGGTTTGCCATTTCCTTCTCCAATGCATGAAAGTGAAAAGTGAAAGTGAAGTCGCTCAGTCGAGTCCGACTCTTCACAACCCCATGGACTGCAGCCCACCAGGCTCCTCCGTCCATGGGATTTTCCAGGCAAGAGTACTGGAGTGGGATGCCATTGCAGTGACCCCAATTTTGGGGGAGATGTCATAGGGAAGGTACACCTCCTTGTCGTAGGGTCTTGTTTGTTTTTAACTTATTCTGTTTTACAGAAGTTCTTTTTCTCTTCAGGATTAATATTAACAAAACAAAGATTTTGATTGGGAACATGTGAATTTTATCCTCAGGAAGAAATCATAATTTTTAAAATCATAGCAAATTCATCGCAAAATAATTCACATTTAGGATCCCCTGTTAATCTTTAAAATGATTTCTTAAAGTCATGCTTCATAAAGTAGTAGTGCATATAAATATTTATAATTTCTTTCAGCAGGCTTATGGAAACTTTCCAGATGTTCAGATTTTTTTTTTTTTAAGACCCAGGCCAGTCATCCCCAAATGAATTTTTGGCTTGCACATTTAAAGTTACTGAGATTGTTACATTTGATTATAATTTACTTAAGAATGCCTCATATTCTAAAACCTGTTTTCTTTATGGGGATTTACTTAGGCGTGTACTGTCAGTGATGCTATTAAAGCTATTTGTAATGGAGTCTGAATACTACACTAAATGTATAGCCTTAAGGTAAAGGAGAAAAAATACTAGAAGACGCAAAAATTTGAAACAAAACCATCCTTGGAGTGTCTCCACACTGAGGCATAGCCCACGCCACCAAAGTGAGAAGTCTGTTTGAGTGAAGTTAATTACCCACGGGGCGCATGTTGGCCACTCTTTAAAATTCTTATAAAAACAAAGAAATTAATTATCCAGCATAAAAAACGAGCCATACTCTTTCTGGCAAACATTCAATTAACTTTTTAGTGCTTGCTACTTAATGTTGTTTTTGACCAGCCAACCATTGAGAACGACTTTCCTTTGAAATTGGGCTTGAGTGGAAAACAGCATTGCGTGTAGCTGTTCAGATGGCGGGTATCATTGGATCGTCAGCTTCTTTCCCATAATCTGTGCATTCAGGGGCTAAGATTGTATGTTAGACTCACCGTGCGTGTGCCTGGAGCCCAGTTATTTTGACTGTTTAGTGTTTAACAGAGTTAACCTGTCAGATCTATTGGGAATAATTGGAAAAATTCCTAGATGAGTATTTCATATTAGAACATTCCAAACATGTCATAGCATGAAAAAATTTTCCACCTGATCAACTAAGGCTGGTAACAGTTATGTTAATTTTTTTTTGAAAGTAAGTACTTGCATTGCCTTTCTTCTTTTGTCTAATTCCTCTTTCCACTCAACTCTCCTTTAACTTTTCCTTCTGAAGTTACTGTCTCACAGTGTCTTGCCTTTAATTTGAATGTCGGGTGGTAACATTGCTCTCTATCCCGGGCACATAAGCCAGAGGTAGAACACACAGAACATCTGATAATGCCCACTTTTAAAGAGAGCAGGCCTGGTTCAGTCGATGTCCTTTCTGACAGAGCCGTCAGAGACAGGTTTAACCACAGGTACACGATTTCTGGTCAGTGGGAGAACTTGATGTTTGCCCATTAAGATGACCACTCTGAAGCTCCCTTCTCCTTTCAGAGGTAAACTTTGAAAAGACCAGTGTTGAAGTATTTAGGAAGGTGGCTGTCTTGGGAAAACCTAAAGATTTCTGCTACATTGCTGTTTCTTTGCTGTGTGGAACCAGGGTGGCACCGACAAGGACATCGTATTCTTTTGTTGATCTCTTGTAGCTGTTTGCACCCCTAGCCTGACAGCATGCGTCGTATCTGACACTGCTCATGTGCGGTCCAGCCTTTCTGCGACTCTGGGGCTTTTCTCCCACACATCTTGGGCTAGAATTTAGGTGACTGTCTCTGGGCAGAAAAGTGCTGCTTGGGCCAACCGGCTTAGCCTTCTGTAGACCTGAACAGCTTGAATAGCTGTTCACAGTCTTTGTGCTCCGAACCCAGGCTCTGGCACACACGGGTACCAGCGCACGTGAAAGCTCTGGGGATAAAGTGGAGGGAGGCGCGTCCACATCTCTGGCTGTTGTGCTGTCGCCTGAGTGCTCGGGACACCAGGAGGCCCGGGGTCCTTCCGGGGTCTTGTGCTGGGACCCCACTCAGAGGACAGTTACCATGCTCCTGAGATTGTCTGAATCCAGTGCTTCAGAGTGTGTGTGTACATCCCTGCTGGCAAGCGAGGTGATGTTAGGTGACAAATGAATGTTTAGGTTTATTTTTTGTATTTTAACATATACTACAAAAATATAATTAACACAGGATTGGGTGATTTCACAGGTGTTACTCTTTATAACAAGGATAAAATGGGTACATAAGTTCGGGCACTGCTGGTGAAGAACCCACCTGCCAATGCAGGAGACGCGAGAGACGCAGGCTCTACCCTGGGTCAGGAAGGGAATGATAGCCCACTCACTCCAGTGTTCTTGCCTGGAGAGCCCCGTGGACAGAAGAGCCTGGTAGGTTACAGTCCACGGGGTCACAAAGAGTCGGACACAACTGAGCACACACACAAGTCAAAAATTAGCCAAATTTTGAGAGAAATAAAGGGATAGTAATTCACGTGTCATACCAATACTATAGAAAAATTATAAAGGTAATGTACAAGTACCAGAAGTTTGGGAAATACTGACTCAGCTGAACCACAGGTAAAAAGAAAAAGTGAAATGGCTTTCCCCAAGTTAGGTGGACAGTTTGCAGTATAACCCTGTAGTGTCTTATCCGGTGTGTTGGGTGTGTTGGCTTTATGAACGGATTGCGCCTCAGCCGGGGCGGGGTGGCGGGGTGGGGAGAGATGCAGTGAGCTCCTGGAGCTGCGCTCTCTTCCAGAGGTGCTGTTTCAGGCGGCCGCCAGGTCTCCCTCTGCCTCTCTGCAGGGAGGGATCCTGCTCTTCTGTTCCCCACACTTGCTCTGCGCTGTTGGATTCTGCTTTGCTTTGCATTTGAAATTAGAAAATAAATCACGGTCAGCCTAACTCGTAGCTGGGAAGGAAACCCTGTGAGCATCTTTCTTCTACCAATTCCTTTTCTTTTTCCAGAATATTCAGCAGGTTAATTATTTTTTTGAGTTTGGGTGTACTGATGGGTTGTATTAGTGTTTTCTAACTTTGGGGATCATAGAATATTTGTTTAGAACCTAGGATCTTGAGTTTATCATTGACTTGTTTTCGAAAAAAGGTTGAAAGTCTACATTAGAAAAAAAAACACATATCAAATTGTTTTCATTAAGGTTAAGCTGCAGTCATAAAAAGGCCAAATAAACAGTGGCTTAAATAAGACAGGAGTTCAGCCCCACCGCTCCCAGCGTGGCTGGTCTAGACCCACAGGACAGCTGTCTTCCCCAGAGTCCTTGGGGACTTAGGTTCTTGCCACTGTGTCACAGGGCCGTCTCCTAGGAGAAGTGTCCCAGTCCACAAGGAGGGGGAAGCCGGGTCACTGCCAGCTGGGTGTCCCCGAGTCCAGCGGGGCTGCTTTGACTCAGCAGTGACCCTGACGGTACCACCCTGCCATTCACACCGCTCAGCCCTCCCCTCCACCTGGCTTCCCTGGAGACTGAGAGGTGGCATCTCCGGCTGGACCACTGCAGGTGCCCGGGAAGACGGTGAGAATGAAGTTGTAAGGGACAATTAGAGCTGTTCCACGTGCATCCTTTTAATACATTTATCTCCCCAGTACACTTTCTCATCACAGAGACGGTTCCGTCTCTTAGTGTGAAAGCGGATGTTATAACAATGCGGAGCCGTGAAGGGTGTTGGGCAGGAAGGCAAAATGATGAGATTTGTGTTTTAGAAAGAGTTCTCTGAAGGCAGAGTAGAGATTGGATTGAAGCTGGAAAATATTGCAGGGAGGGAGCCGGTGAAGTGAGCTCTGTGGTAATCAAAAGTTGGAGGAGGAGCTGCTAGAAGGCGAGGGCTCAGCAGATAGTTGGGGTTTAGCAATGCCAGTGAGCCAGTGGCATCGGGATTTGCCCTGTGCCCGCATGTGTAGGTGAGTCCCTGTCAAAGCCTTTCCCCGTTTCCAGCCTTAATTCCACTTTTCCCTCTGCTTCGCCATCCCAATCCCCTCTACATAGCAATATACCTTTTTCCCCCAAGGCAGGTGCCACAGACTCCTGCCTTTCCGGACCAGGAGTTGAGGACTTGGGGAAGGAGCCTGTGGGTGGGGGGTGGGACCTTTGAACCTGAGGGGGCCTTTCCTGTCAGAGGGAGTGGGCGGCCAGTGCTCAGCCCAGCTGATCATCCTCAGGCAGGAATGCAAGCCCTGCATCGCCAAGTTTTTCAGTTTTAAAAACAGAAACCAGACATGTCCTGGTTTTTAAGTGTTGGTAGCTTTCAATACTCTAAATTCTCACAATAGCTATTCCATGGGGTGGCTATGAAGATTAAATGGGTTCATAAATGAAAAGGTCTTTTAGAGTAGTACCTGATAAACGTCACCTGTACACCACCATCGTCTTCATCCCCAAATTCACGTCGACCTTCTTTTCTGCTTGTGCATTGCCAAGAGCTACCAAAGGAAAATAGCCACGAAGCATCGAGGCCTCCCTGTGCTTCCAGAGTCACGGAGCACAGAACAAGATGGAAGCGAAATCCAACACTGCTCAGATCACAGGACCCTTCAGCACACGCTGACATGGAAAGCTGAAATGGAAGAAGGGTGAACTTGGAAGTGTTCTGTTGGAAGTGGTTATGGGGAACTGAATGGAGCAGGGGTTCTTCCACTTTAGCTTAGGTCAGAATCACTTAGAAGGCCTATTAGAGCTCAGATTTCTGGGGGCTAACCCCAGAGTTTATGAGTGAGTAGCTCTGGGATGGGCCAAGAAGTTTCGTTTCTAACAAGTTAACAAGTGCTACTGGTGATGGGGTTGGGGAACCACAGCTGAGACTCGTGCTTCGAGGTTACATTTTTACATCACTTGCCTTGAAAAGAGTCTGAGCAGATGCGTTACTGTTTAGCCATGGTTGTGGCCTCCCCTCTTCCTCAGATGCCTGTTGTCTGGAATGTCTGGTGGTCTAGACAAAGCCTGGTCCACCTGCCAGCAGGAGCAGCATCACCTGGAGCTTTTTTAGAAGTTCAAGTTCAAGGGCCTCCTTCCAGACCTACTGAACCAGAATCTCTTGGGAGCCCAGGATCTTTGCTTTTTAAAAGCGTTCTGGTTAAAATGCCGAGGTTTGAGAACTGCTGGTCCTACTCAGGTGAAGGTAGCTTACAAAAAGCCTGTGGGCAGAACTGTGTTCCCCACTTTCAGGACTTGGTCCCCCATTACTTCCCACCCCTTGGAGCCACAAATGAACAGCCGCAAATGGTAAATGAAAAGCTCTGGTTCCACAGGAGCTTCCCTGACCTTCAGTGTTCTGTGTCATTGGATAAACTGCTGCATTGGCTAACAAGTGAATTTTAAAAATGATTAAAATTATGGAAAATGAGAGGGGATGACAGTCGAGTTATATAGAAAGGGTGATGAATTAAATTTTAGAATTATTTGTGGTTGATCTCTGACATATGCCAGGTGCTTAACTGGGTCACAGTTAATTCTCTTAACAGTGAAGAGAATTACCACTGCAAAGCAGGTGAAGATGTCCTCATTTGAGAAGAGGAATCAACTGCGAATTGGCAGAGGCAGGATTTGAATCCAGGTCTTTATGACACTGGGCTTCCCTGGTGGCTCTGTGGTAAAGAATCCGCCTGCCAATGCAGGAGACCGGGGTTTGATCTTTGAATCAGAAAGATCCCCTGGAGCAGAAAATGGCAACTCACTCCAGTGTTCTTGCCTGGGAAAGCCCATGGACAGATGAGCATGGCGGGCTACAGTCCATGGGGTCACAGGAGTCGTGAGCGACTAAATCACAGCACCTTTAGGACACTAGAGCCTATGCCCGTTGCACTCTGTGATGGTAATCATTCTATTGTGCCCCCAGGGCCCTCATCTCCTGATGCTGAGTTTGTACCCACTGAATTTTTTCTGCTTTACTTGGCAGAATGTATCTAATAAAAAATATATATTGCATAGTATGACGTGTTGCAAATAGGTAGTAGTAACTACTGCAGCATAAAAATTCCTAAATATCAGGAATTTTGAAATTACTGCCATACTTTGTGAATTTTAAGCATGTTTCTCAGTATAATAACTCTGAGTATTAAGTTAAAATGACTTTTCAGGAACATTAACATAACTACTAACCAAGAGCTAGGAATGATTTGGTGGATTCTGATCTGAATTTAAATATCTGTTTGTATGTGGAATCATGAGGCAGGTCACAATTTTAAAAACATACTATTTGTAAGTTCATACCAGGAATAATGCATACTTTCTTAGGTGGGGCATAATTTTCATTCATCCCACAAATGTGTTTAGGTGGACTTACACGTATGTTTAAAAAATGTCTAAAAGTTCTTTTCTTTTGTTGCCAACATTTTTAAATTGGATAATTTTTTCCACACCACTAACTTGCTTTTAGATCTTCCCTTGAAGACTGGAAGATCAGAGCACACTGAGCTCCTGTCCCAGGAAAGGCCACAGTTGCTTGCACGGTCGCCCGTGAATTCCGGTTAGGGTTTAGGATGACGACTTTGTAGGCTCCCTAAGTTCTGCATCACCCGAGTTTATGAATGTGGTGTAGCTTTTAAAGCCCCGGCCTCACTGAGTGTCTGAGCGGTCCTGCGTCCGCTGTGTCAAAGTGAATGACTGGTTTGGAAATCGTCCCAGTGCGGTCCTTTCACTTAACCCCAAAGTGTTTGGCTTGGACACTCCCCAATAGTCACTTGTTAAAGCACCACAAAGAGAAACCTGGCTCTCAGTCACCTAGCTGGCAAAGTTTCCTTTGTTGATGGATCATTCCAGGATGTCTTTTAAAGTAGACAGTCCAGTCTTGACCATGTTTTTCAGTTGCATACACACAGAAACTAAGAAAACTTTAGAAATATTTTCGTTATGGGACGTTTCAAGTAGAATAGTGTAATTAATTAACTTCATGGAACCATCACTCAGCTTCAGCCCATCAGTTTCATATGTGGACTGTAGCTATAAATTGTAATAAAAAGAAGACATTAATTAATTTTCAGAATATAAGAACTGGATTCATTCTGAAAAATCTAAGTTTATCTGTTGATGTATCTACATGTATCTCAGTTTAGGTAGTTTGTTTTAATAATGAACACCACGTCTGTTACATAATTTTCTGTTTAAAGTAACCTGCAAGCCAGCTGAGCTGGTGAAAGGCATGTCTTTCATATCAGGTGAGATTTTGCAGTATGCTAATTTAATTTGTGAATCAACTGCAGTTAAAGGAATCTTTTAAAAATTCAGTTTNGTTTAAAGTAACCTGCAAGCCAGCTGAGCTGGTGAAAGGCATGTCTTTCATATCAGGTGAGATTTTGCAGTATGCTAATTTAATTTGTGAATCAACTGCAGTTAAAGGAATCTTTTAAAAATTCAGTTTTACTCTTGTGTTTATACATTCGAACTGTCATGTATCTCGTAGCTTTAAAGCAACTCACGAGTGTGTGTAGTGCTCTTTTTTTCAAAACTCTCGCTTTTCTATTTGAGACATATCTTGTATCTTAAAATACATAATTTTGAAGTAAGTTGATTGACAAAAAGTAAGTGAATTGGGTTTATACGTATTTGTCTAATTTTCTTGAGAAATACAGGCAGTATGTTGTGTCCTGGAAAACGCTTAGGCTTCCGAATGATAGGAGCCTGGGCTCTCAGTGCCCCCGCTGCTGACCAAGTGCACCGACTCGGCGGATGCGCACTGCTGTGTGCTCCACTCGCAGAGAAGTGCGCCAGCGAACAAAGCATATCAGGTCCATGTGCTGGTTCTGCCGGCGTTTTAGTTGGCGAGACGGACTATACTAAAGTAGCTAAAGAGACATTTGATAGAGTTTCAGATAGTAGTATGGAGAAGGAAAATGGCAACCCGCTCCAGTATTCTTGCCTGGGAAATCTCATGGATGGAGGAGCCTGGCGGGCTACAGTCCATGGGGTTGCAAAGAGTCGGACATGACTGAGGGACTAAACACCACCAGATAGTGGAAGTACTGTGAAAAGAATGAAGCAAGGAAGGAAAGAGGGTGAGGACGGGGAATCTGGAGAGGTGGCACTCTGAATGGAGCCGTCAGGGTGGCATCAGAGTAGACCTGAGCAGACAATCCCGATGGATGTCCCCCTCACACCGCGTGTGCATTTGCGGTATAGCAGTTCAAGCAGAGGGTGCAGCACGAGTGGGCTTCACGCCTTCTAGAATAATGCGGTAGCCTGTGGCAGTGCAGGGCCTGAGCATGGAGGCGGGAGTGGAGAGGCTGGTAAGCCGCTATCTAGAAGGGTTTACCCACGTGCTGAGTTGCATCTGACTCTGCAGCCCCATGGACTGTGGTCCACCAGACTCCTCTGTCTATGGGGTTTTCCAAACAAGAATACTGGAGTGAGTCGCCATTTCCTCCTCCAAGGGAACTACCTGACACGGGGATCAAAACCTCATCTCCCGAGTCTAGTCGCAGGGACAGGTGGATTCTTTACCAGTGAGCCACCTGGGAAGCTCACTGAGTAGCATAGTTATATGATTTACATTTGTTATCTTCTAATACGATTTTCTCTACATGAGACAGTTTTCTAGTAAAACTCAAAATGTAATTGCATATATTCCAAATACATTGACATGTATTATTATACAGAAATGTTGAGAATGATAACCTTGAAGTCTAGTTCCTTCATATCCTTTGTGTGTGTGCTCAGTTGCTCAGTCCTATCTGACTCTTTGCGACCTCATGGACTGTAGCCCGCCAGGCTCCTCTGTCCATGGGATTCTCCAGACAAGAATACAGGAGTGGGTTGCCATGCCTTCCTGCAGAGCGTCTTCCTGACCCAGGATCGAACCCGAGTCTCCTGCAGTTCCTTCATTGCAGTGACTTCTCTACCACTGAGCCACCGGGGAAGCCCCATGGAAGAGTCCGGATCTCTTCTAATCTAAAGGCAGGTTTGATCAAGGGAGGGGCATCATCTCATTTATGCTTTGGTGAGATCACTCTGGCTGCTGTTAGGAGACTAGCAGGTGGGGTCAGATTAGGAGGCTGTTAGCAGGCAGCAGGAGAAGCAGTTGGCGGTGGTGGAGTGGCCTGCTCATGGACTGGCTGAGGGTGTGAGGAGAAGACTTGGACGCCAATGAGGAAAAAGGCATTTGGAAAGGAAATAATTCTGAGAAATTACCTAAGATGAAAACCGAAAGTGGATCATTGGATTTGGCAGAACAGAGGCCGTTGTTGGCCTTGACTGGAATGGTTTGGGGATTGTGGGGGGGATGAAAGTCTGATTGGAGGAGCTTGAAGAGCAGATGGGAGGTGAGTAGTAGAGACAGCCGGCAGGGGGGTTTCAAAGGCTGTAGGCAGGACAGCAGACACGTGGGAGGGGGCAGGCCCAAGGAAGGTCCTTCTGCTGGTTTTATTTTGTGTTTCCAATTGGAGATGGCATAGTGTTTGCTCCTAGGAAAGATCTGCTGGAGAGAAGTCAGTTGGTGGTGGCAAGGGAGTGTAAGTGGAGGAGCGGAGTCCTGGAGCAAACCAGCTGGCTGGGGAAAAGGAGGTGCTGGTTGCTTCCCTGGTGACACAGCAGAGTGAGAGGCAGTGAGAGCCGGGGAGCAAGAAGGGGGATGGGGCAGTGCGAAGGAACAGGCGAAGGCGCGCTTTCCAAGGCGGATGGGAGAGAGGAAGAGCCGGAGGAGTGCAGCAATGCCAGGCAGTGCTGGGGGCCCATTTGCCACAAATGGGTCCATGTCCAGAGAGAGTCCAGATGGAGCCAGCTGGATAGAGGCTGGGGTGAGTGAGGAGCTGGATGTAAGCAGGGATGGGGTTTGGCCAGGTGAGTGTGACGATGGCAGCACGAGCGGGGGAGTCAAGAGCCTGCAAGTACGGTTCAGGTGTGGTCTGAGGAGGCCGGCCTGGGGAGGGCGGATGGAGAACGTTGGTGGGGGTTACTAGTGAATCGCTAGTGGGTCAGACTCCACTATCGTCCTCCGGTTACAGACGAGGCTCCACGCAGTCAGGCAACAGCCCACCAGGATGGGGCGCACGGGGTGCCACTCTTGTCATTAAGCCGTTGAAACCATTACATGGATGTTGCTTGGGTCACTTGAATAGAGGTGGAGATAATAAAGTGGGGATGAGAGTCTCCCCAAAATGAGGAGGACTGACTCCTTGGGCCAGAGATGAGCACTCTAGGAAGCAGTCATGATGCTGCCTGATGATGTTGCTCCGCGGGGAGCATGGCAGAGGGGGAGGATGGTGGGGAAGCAAGATGAGGAGAAGGGACCCAGCTGACCGGGGACAGCTGGCGTGCGGTCCAGGGAGAGAAGACGGCACCAGTTGAATGGCCGTCATGGCGCGGTGTCCCTGAGATTCCACAGAAAGCTCGGGGAAGCCTTGACAGAAGACCCTGGTCCCACAGGGGGCTCTGCTCGTGCTGGGGTGTGAGCCTCCGTGCAGAGTCCGGGCACCTGGGGCCAGAGAGCCGCACGGGAGCGAGCGGCCAGGTGACGATCGACGGACGTCGGGGAGGCTTGGCTTCAGGGGTGACAGGAGGTTGCGGTAGTGGGGGTGTCCTGTGAGGCGCCAACCGTACTTCCATCTGGTGCTGGGGAGCCGACTGTCCTGCTTTACGATGGGCTCCTTGTGGGGTTTGTCTCTTCTGTGCCCAGCCCTAGCGAGGTGGATGGTATTGAGCATGGGGGAGGGGGCGGCCCCACCAGGAACTCAGTGGTCCTGCTTCTGTCCTGCAGAGTACGTGGACCTGCTGTTTCTTGGATTAACTGTACACGTGAGCAAGTCATAGGGCCTTCCCCAGCCTCAGTGTTTTCACCTGTAAAATGGGGATACGTCCAGGCTTGCCTGTACTTAAGATTTAGAGAAGATGCATGTATAGCAACCAGCGGGGTTTGGAGTTAGAGCAGTGCTACTCGACATCTCCCCTACATGTACAGAGAAGGGCATTTTAAGCGTTGCTAGTCCTTGCTTATACCTAATGGTTTGTTCATTTATTAACATTATCCTAAATATACATACATATTTAAATCATGTATGTGCTTATATTCATATATATACACACACATACACACATATATATCTGTATAATACTTGGGTCATTTGTTGGGTCTGCTCCCCCACCAGATGAATGCTGTGGGAATTGCATGATCCCAATCTCTGTTTACAATGTTGAGGTTTTCATGTTGTCCATTTTGTTCTGAGATATAAATGATAAAATGCATTCCTAGCCATCTTATCCCCAATAAAGTCATATTGATTTTTGTGTAGCATATAATGAAATAGAAAATAATCTCCTGGTGTCTACTCTGTATTATTCACAGAAACAATTTCTAAAGAACAAGTCTGCATTTGTACAATATAAATGCCTTATCTTGTTTACTTGACATAAACTGGCGTTTTTGAAGGCAGAAGGGAGATAAAAATCACAGTTAATTGTTGTCCTTCTTTAACATAATATGGCTCAACCTGAAAAGCCTTTTGATTTGCAGGTAAAACATTTTTGAAATAAAGCTTATCTTTTCGCCATATATTTTAAGGAAACATGGTGGCACTGAATTAGAGTGCATCTGTTTTTGTCAATTTAGAAACTTAATAATTTTGTTAGCAGTGATTTATACTGTAGCTAAAAAGCTCTTGGTGGTTTCCCAAATCTTAAAGCTAACTGACCTTGCATTTGAACCCAGCTGTAATGTAAACATTTTCTTGAGATGGCAAGGGCTTGGGCCAGACAATCTGGAGGATATTAGTGGTATTCTGTTTGAGGAAAGTTGGAATCCCCAGATAATTCTCAGGAGCTCTTTTTTAGGTCAGAAGCTATCTTGGACATTGTGCATTTCTTCATTCTTTCTTGGTCTTGTTAGTAATGCACACTTTTCCTCTTGGAAATCTAAACTAATAAAAGACATACCTTACTGAAGCAGGACAGTAAGTGTAGTTTTATTTATAAGGTAGTTTTTCTATCCTTTCCACATTATTTAGTTGCTAAAAGTTAAGAGCATTCAGACTACTGTGCTCGAGGTTACTGCCCTGCTGGCTTTAGAAATTCCTACTTATATTCTGTTACTTATCCAAAATAGTCTGTTCAAAGCTAAAACCTACATCAGTTCTCTTAGACACCTCCCCCCTTTTAAAAAACCTTTCTGAGACAAACTGAGCAGTTTTTCCAGCTTCAGGTCATGACTCATTAATGATTGTTAAGTCAGTTTAGTGGGTTGAAAACGCATTAAAATTTTTTATAGAATTCTGCACCCAGAGTGAGGGCAAGTATTGTCTCATGACAGTTTTGCTGTACTTATACCTAGATGTGTGTGTATAATTGTGAAGATGTAGAATATTTTTACTGTGGCTTGCCATCAAAGCTTGGAAACTTACTACCAAGAAGATTTCAGGTAAAGGTTTCATAGTTCTTTTTTTCTTTCTTTCTTTTTTTTTTTTTTTGTAAGTTTACATTTCAAGATGAAAACATCTTGAGTTTTCAGCTCTATGGCCAATCCTATTGTTAGTTGAATATTTAAGAGGTTTAAAAGACAGAGAAATTTTCTGTTTTTTGAAAGTGATTTTTATTTTCTAATTTGGACATTATCTTATGGATCAAGAACTGAAATGCCAGAGCTAAGCAAAGACTATGCTTCTCTTAATTCCAGAAACATTTAAAGATCTCATGCCAGGTGATAGACGTACTGAACTGTATAAGGTATAGTTTTCCATCTCCCAGGAAATCACAGTCAAATTTTTGTCAGGCCTATGTTGAAATATATTTGTGTTCATATATGTTTTATTTTTTCTCTTTAAAAATAGTGATCTGTTTACTTAGTAAGCTCAACTCTTCGTTCAAACTCAAAGAAATTTTTGCAAGGAATACTTGTCCCTGAAACCTTGTCAGATTTCTCCAGGCTATAATTGAGTATTGATACTTCTTCCTGCTTGAATTTTTGTTCTGCTTATTAAATACACTGTCATTGAACTAAAGTTATTGGTGAATGGCTTTGGACTAGATTTGAATTGGGGTCCCATTATGGTGGATATATTTACTGCTTTTTCTGGAATCAAGTGAGGACCAATTTGTGAGTTTTAAACTTCTACAATTTTTCAAGTGTGATAATTGTACTATTTAATCTCATCCCTTAATTTCTCCATGTCTCTTCTCTTTAGGAGACCAAAGATGATAATCAAGTAGTATTCCAGATATAAAACAGATGCCTCAGTGTCCAATTTAAAATAATATAATATGCAAATTGCCATTATAAATAACAGTGTAGTGATTAGTAATAGCCGGCTTGGTGTTTTTATGTCAAGTACTTTTTGGATAAAAGTACAACATAACTGAGATAATGATGTGCCAGGCAAGTAAGACTTGTTGATTCGAAGCAATTGTTCTCTATCCTCACTTAAATAATCGCTTTTTTAAAGCAGATAACTAGCAATCCCCTGATCATGGTTTTATTACTTAGTTATTCCTGTTTCAGTGTCTATTTTGATTACTTACTGTCCATAGTGAAGGACAGGGAAGGCTGGTGTGCTGCAGTCCATGGGGTTGCAGTCAGACACGACCTAGTGACCAAACAGCTGCCAGTTTTATATATTGGTACATAAGAAAAGCTCTATTTTAAGGTAGTATTACGGAATAATACTACTACTCCTTGAAACATTAGGAAACCAGTTCATTTTATCTCGGTCATATATCACTTGAGAGAAAACAAAAGCAGATTAAAATTCCTAATTGGAACAGTGTATTGTTCTGTCATAAATAGGTTTATTAGGAAACTTGTATCTCCTAGCATATACATTTAAACCACTTAGTAACATTAGGTTCTTTTAATATGTGTAAATCTTCCATATAAGATTTCTGGTCAGCCTATCCAACAGTTATTTCCTCATACTACCTTTATTAAAAGTTTTTTCTTTCTAGGTGAGTAAACCCAAATCATTAAAATGAGCGTCTTTGTCTAAATCCTATTATGATTATGACAGAAATCTCCAACAGCAAAACAGTTCAGGATGAAGGCTGACATTTTATATCCTTGATTCACGCTGTATGAACCAAAATAAAGAGTCTGCAAGAGCAGAGTATCAGATGTAATTGAAAATTGCTTTGTGTCACATCTTAAGTAATAATATATGGTTTATGTGTCTGTTTATTAACCTCTTTGTCAAGGGTTCTGTGTGTGTATGTCATGAAAATGGACTCCTGTGTACTTTGGAGGAGGGCTTTGTTTATTACTGTAATCTGTAATATTACTTGCATGAAAACTAATTTAATTTTTCTCGTGTTTACCACATCTTTATGTTTAAAGCAGTCTGAATGAGCTTCATTCATTATTTTCTTCTTTCTTCTTATTTTTGGAGTTAGTATTACTGTGTTTCCTGTGTAGTAAAAACAAATCTTGTCTTTTTCCTTCCACTTCTAGTTGTCACATTGGTCCCTTGTTGACTTAATGTTCATCTTGAATTAAATACAGTAGTTGATGCATGATAATATATATTTTTAAGGAGTACCTTCCTACTTTAAATATAAATAAAATCTGGACCCTCTTCCCCAGTTTTTTGGATTCACTATCCAAATACTACTACGTATAGTAGTTGATAGTTCATTGTATTTGAATAATTGGGAGGAGAATTAAATTTTTGCACATGTGATTGGTTCTTTATACAAAAGCCAAGGTTAGATGTCTCAAACAAGAAATCTATGAAGTTGACATTTGATGTGATGTGATAACAAACTGTTTATTTTCATTTTAAAAATAAAGGACCACTCCGAGGTATAAAGTATATTTCATACTTGATGTTTACGAAATTTGATAGAAACATTAAAACTAGGACAGTTGAACTATGCAGTTCACAATATTTAGCTATAATTTTATTTTAAAAATTCCTTTCTCTGTCAGTGTGAGGAAGTTTGAGTAGCTCATGCTTAGTGTTTATTAATTATTATTTTGTACTTCGTGCAAGGGTGTTTGAGAGGCGAGAAGGGGTAGAGAAGCCAAAGCTGGTTTTCTTGTACATGAAGTTTGTTTCATTTTGTGCTGACTTGATGAGAAAATATATTGATATAAAAACACTGAAGAAAGTGACACTTTTCTGCTAGCATGTTCTGACTTTAAAGTACATCCAAACAGTCTTACGCACTTTGTCCTGTCAGGAAACTGGTCTGCCTTAGTGTCTGGGCTTCGTTTATCATTCAGGAATTTGAAATTCCCTTCTAGCCTTGGTTGTTAAGCCCACTGACCTGCCTGTCAAACCATAACAAACATAGGAGTCAGGCGTGTAGGTCATTCACACAGCTTCATGGGACTATGTCTACTTCCTTTCTCGTTAACCTTTTTCAACACCAAAGTCATTTGTTTGGGTACAAGTGAAGAGTGTACTCTCTTGGTGGTGACCCTGTAAGCGATGAAGTATTCTTTAAAAAAATCTATTCAGGTTATTTTTTTCTTTTTAAATATGCACAGCATTAAAGGAAGATTGGAAAGTATAAAAGAAAAGCACCCATAACCTTGTACCCCAGTGCAGCTGTCTATTCTTTTGGGGGGCAAAGGGTGAAGAGGAGGAAAATCAGAATTAAAACTTTGAGGAGAAATCCTAGTTTTCTAGTTGTCTCGTTAGTTTCGTTCTATCAAAGGACATGAGTATGTCCAAATCTCACTGAAAAGGTAGGCTGTTGAGAAATCATAGCTTGCTGAAGAGTCTGCTTTTTGAGTAATCATGTCGATTTAGTTTCATGCTGCTTATCTTACTACTGTTTCACTCAAACTAGATAAATAATTTTTTCAAAATTAACTTGTTTGAATGTCTAGGGCACCCAGTTGTACCCCCGAGGAGACCACTGAGATGTGAACTAATGTTGGCGATGTAGCAAGCTTCCCGTGAACCTTGGGGTAAAGCACCTCTTATGTTGATCCATTTTAACTTCTTTACTGTATTATTAATTGCCGAGAATTGTAGTTCTTTATTGATCTTTGGAGGAATTATGTTCTGCCCTCAAAGTTGAACAAAGACGTTTACGTCTCCTCCTGTGTGTGACCCTGTGGGTCCCTGGCCAGTCAAGACTCCACATGTGTCCTTGACTTCTTCACAGGATCCCCAACACCTAGAACAGTGCCTGCCCAAGGTACAGGACGCACTCAGTAGCAGTCAAATGAGCTAATTAAAATAGTTATACACAGCAGAATTACCCTTGACCTGAATCTTAGGTGTTGGGAGGTGGGGTTCCGTAAATGGATTTTCCATGAAATCTTTCTTTTGTGTCAGAAATGCCATTAGAATGCATCATGGACAAATTGTATTATGCATTGTATTAATTTCTTAATACTGGAGTACTCCATCCAAACATCTCACCTGCTGACTCAAGGATGTCTTTATGAATAAGAACTGGTGTAATTCCTGTGTGGGCATGCACAGCTTGTGGGACTGCCTTTGTGTTAATAACTGCGACTTCGAACAGATAAAAACTAATATTCTAATGGCTTTTGTAGACCTGTCTACCCACAGTTATCTGGGTAGTAGCCCAAGACTGGCTCCCTTTCTCTTATCAGGAAATGCAAATGATCTTCTTGGCAGGTAGTTATTATTTAGTAGCTTTTGTTTTCAGGTTCATAGAACTGTCTGGAAAATCTAGAAAATCAGGATTTTTCTTTCTTTCTTTCTTTCTTTTTTTTTTTTTTTTT
>SJYV01019718.1:352494-420504 GCA_006410875.1 Neotragus pygmaeus
TTTTTCTTTCTTTCTTTCTTTCTTTTTTTTTTTTTTTTTTTGGATGCTTGACCTCTAGAGAAGTAGGCATATTATAAAATAGGTTACACCATGTAGTTGAAGGCGTGTGCTTATGATAAAATTTTCATCTCCAAAGGAGAATTGTTTTTTAGAGTTTCCCATTTGTTTGCACTGTTTGCAAAGTTTAGTTTTCATAAGCAGTCTTTAGTAACCATAAGCAAAATTCTCATAAACTTGAATTTAATGTAATAAAACTACATTTGTTCTGCAATGCATAGTTAAGGGAGGCTTTGGGGTTTGTTTGTTTGTTTCCTTTCAGATTTTTCTCTTTCTGCATTTTATTCCACTCAGAAAGAATTAATTTTCTAAACATTAGAAAATGTTTTATACCAAGATAGAATCCAAGGGATAGGGAGCCTGATGGGCTGCTGTCTATGGGGTTACACAGAGTCGGACACGACTGAAGCGACGCAGCAGCAGCAGCAGCAGCAGCAGGTCTTCCTGTAACTAGAACTACAGAAATGTCTTCATTTTCATTAATTGAGAGGTGTAAAATTTTTCTCTGTTTTTGACCACGTTCTTCCACAATCTCTTATTGATTGGAAAATGTTTTCTATTGAGACAGGTCTTCCTGTAACTAGAACTACAAGAATCTCTTCATTTTCATTAATTGAGAGATGTAAATTTCTTCTCTATTTTTGATCACATTCTTCCACAGTCTCTATTATTGTTATCAATTCAGTCCTTTCCAGTTAAGGATGACTGTGTGAATTAAGACGAGCACAAGGAAGTGGTTCCTCTGGGATTTAGGATTATGTGTGGCATTTTGTTTTGCTTTGTTTTGTTTTGATGTTCCACATTGCTTATCTGTGTTTTCTACTTTTCTGAAATAATAAGCCTATATTATTTAAACAATAGATTACCAATAAATAAGAGTGTAGAATACTGTTTATATTCATTTAAGAGTTGGCTTAATTTCATAGTGGTCTAAAATAATAAAATGAAAAAAAAAAAGACAAGAAAAGGGAGAAATAAACCCAATGTAAAAATATCACCCAACATGATAAACCCAAGTAAGAAATTAAATTTCTGTGTAAATATAAAGGGTATAGCTTAAGAGAAATCCTGAAAGGCTAACAGTTACATAGGCAAGATTTTTAGGTAGGCGTCAGTAGGTAGAAGAGGAAAAAAAAGGACAAATATATACTTACTTGAATTATGTGTAATTGATTCTTGACCATCAGTGAATGGGTTGTGAAGATCCCGTATTCCCTAAGAAACAAAGTTCATCTACAAAAGTAATTTTGAATAATTAATTTTATAGTTAGTAATACTATAAATGTGCATAATGCTGATATCCATTTTCTTAATACTGTACAATGATTATGGGAAAATATGGGAGTCGTATTTTTGTAGCACATGTAGTATGTTAATATCTCTACCAGAGAAAGAGGTCTTTATCTTTAGAAATCCCACAAACAAACCCGTGGTAGCACTACAGATACATTAATAGCATGGAGAACCTGATGTGTCCGTCACCAGCTCATATTAACAGTAACATCACCTGGCTCTTCTGGTTGTTTTTGGTTTTCTTCTTTTTCTTTCTTTTTATTTAAATTTAGGTGTTATGCTTGATTAATTCACCTAGTAACTCATGTAAGTTAAAATGCATCGAGCATTTATTATGTATCATGCATTGTCTCATTTATTTTGCTTCTCATAGTAACTCATAGTTGGTTTTATTATCATTCCCACTTTACTGATGATGTACCAGAGCATGAAGAAGTCAGGTGCTGCTGCTAATCTGTGGCAGACTTGGGCCTCGAACCCCAAGAATTCTGTTCTTAATCACCATGCTGTTTATGTTTCTGTTGACTGTAAAGTTCATTTACGACAGAGTCCCCTTTCTTACCCTGGGAGAGACCTTCTAGGGATACTTGAAACTGTGATTCACTGTGGACTTGGGTCCAGGGAATTTCATCTCCCAAGCTAAGTTCTCATAGACCATCAGAGCACACCCTCAGTTATTCCACATTTCTAATTACAAGAAGACTTTATAAATAGCGCATGGATTATCATGGTGGTTCTAAAACATAAGATGGTAATTATAACTTGAAGTCTTCAAAATGGAAGATTAAGAGCCCATGTTTTCAAATCTTAGATGATGATAACATTGTACATCCTGCAGTTTAATTTTGCCAACTGATCCTAGACCCTCAGGCAACAAGTACTACACTGGATACTTATTTCCTTTGTTAACAAACCTTCACAGGCAGTTCGAGGTACAAGATACAGAGAGATTACTAGATAGTCCTCACCTTAAAGAGGCTGCCAGATATAAATTAGTATTTGTTAAACTGAAGCCGAACTGAATATAACAAAAGAGAATTTCAGAAAAAAGAAAGTGTGATCAGCCTTTACTCATCTAGAGGGTGGGCAGGAAGAGGAGTCTTTGTAGTGAGAGGTGAGGAAGTTACAAGGAACCAGCGAAGGGCATTTCAGGCAAGTGGCTGGGGCACTTAGGAAAGAGTTGAAGAGTAAATAGTGGTGAACTGGAATAATCAGGGAAGAACGCCTTTTTTGGAGCGATTTAACAAAGGACTGAGCCCCCTCTTCTGTACTCTGGTGGCTCCCTAGCTTCCCTGAGCTCTCATTTTCTTGTGTGTCTTCCCTGCTAGACTGAATTTCTTGGGGCTGGAAAATGCATGTTGTCTGAGTTTTTGAGATCTTGGGCGTTTCGTGATCGAGAAGGATTGTGAACGTATTTGTAAGGAGTGAAGAAGAAGGACAAGAGTATATGAGGAACGTGACACTGTGTTCCTGCTTTCTTAAATAACATTTAACTTTAGAACATTTTTTTGTTTTTAATAGGTCCATTTCAATTACCTCTTGTCACTTCCCCCAAAAGTGTCACGTTGAATATAGCTTCAAGGAGTCGCGGACATTTGTTCTGAGGTCAGTTTCTTCACAAATGGGGTTGTGTCGTATGACTCCTCTTCAGGTAAATTTCAGAAGGTGGCAGGTTGACATCTTTATTAAGTTCTATAGTGTTCTATTACTTACGTTCTTATAATTCATAATCCTGTTTTGGAAGAAATCCCTTTGAGAGTCAGAGAAAAGGAGTCAGCCTCAGACATCGATGGTGATACATACATTGCCTTTTATAGTTCTCTGTAGGGTTTCCCATATACAGTGAGTCAACAAGTATTACTTATCCGAAGAGATACTTTAAGGTAAACATTTTATTATCAAATATATTTTTAATCCATTTGCTTTAATTGGATTTCATTGGCATATTTATAAGACTCATCTCTGGGAGTTCAGGGATTTTTTTCAGCCTAAAACTATAGCACTTATTTTTCAGCCAGAAACATTTTTTAGTGTATTTATGTGTTTGTATGATGTTGTATTTATGTGTTTGTATGATAACAGGACCGTGTTGATGTGAACAGGATATTCATGTTGATGTGCCTATAAACCCTAAGCTTTGTCTTTCTTTAGTTAAACCAGGTTCTAGAGAAAACTTCAAGGATTCTAACCAAGTCCTAGGTTATGCCAGCAGAAACTGTCTTGGGGGCCAGTCTGTCCAGGCTTCCCAGTGGGGGCTGCAGGTGGAGATCCTGAGAGGAGCTGGGGATATGGTGACCGTGAAGTGGCCCCATGGGGTGAGGTTGTAGTGGGTTATAGACTCATGGGGATGAGGCTGTAGGGCTCTAAATCTGATGTTTTTGGAAAGGCAGAACATTGAGATCTTTAGGTTTGTATTTTCTTGGCATTTCTGGATTCTCAAATCCTGGCGGCTAACTGAAAATATTTAGAAACATTATGTTCCCCCTTCCGTTTGCTGCCCCCCTCAAAAGACACTTCTAGAATCTTCTTCTCTCAACAGGACTGTGACCACCTGTCATGGTCTCCATCACCTGACTCGGGCCCCAGCCATCCCCCTACCCCCGGGCCACCCACCACGATTGCCACCCACCTTTTCTCTGTGCCCTGATTCCCCCCGTCCCCACCAGGTCTGTTCTCAAACACAGTGGCTCTTGGGGTTCTGCTGAGACCACGTGTCAGTTAAGTTTTGTTCTTTTTGTCCCATGAGCCTGCTAAGTACTGTGCCCAGGCTCTGGACTGTGGCTTTTCTAGTCTCTTGGAGCCAAAAACCAAATGTCAGGCTCGCCTCCTGGTTCTTCTTCTGGATTGCAATCTGACAAATACCGGCTTGCAAGTAACTCTCTGATGGCTTCAGAGAGATGGAGCGTAGGAGGTGGGAGAGGTGGGGCTGGCAGGCAGGTCTTCTCTGCACGGGCTCACCGGCCGCAGCCTCGGGTCGCTGCCCGAAGCAGACCTCCTCCCCCTGATTCGTTGGGCGGGGCTGCTCTTACTGTTTGTTTCTGAGAGCCTTGGCAGGCTGCTTATTTTTTATTGTTGCAGACTGTTATTTTAAATGATACATGTGTTTCTCAACTTGTAGCTTTCCCGTGGGTGAGCATTCGGAAGGTCTTTTACTTCACTCCTTAGCGCCTGGCTCCGTATGCTAGGTGCACAGCAGCCTGGTGGATGGAAGCTCCCCTTTGCTGACCTTTTCCATGGGGCTGCCAAACTCAGACACTTTCCAGTTTTCTCTGAGCTCAAAGCTTGCAGATGGTAGGTGCTTGGTAAATTAGAAGCATGATTTGTGCCTCTTGGGTTTTTTATTTGTTTGTTTTCCTGGTGCCTACTAGAGTTCTAGAAGAAACGAAAGGTAAGCAAACANCTTGGGTTTCACTCTCTTAAAAAATTCTGAATTAGTTGAAAGGCAGTTTGGGCACCATGGTGTTATAAAAACTCTCCCAAGTGTTTTGGGAGAGTGTTTTGGGAGAGTGTTTTGGGAGAGTGTTTTGGGAGAGTGGGATATGGTCAAGTGGGATACAAATATTTGTTTACTAGTCTTGGCACACATGCCTCTGGATCATGACCAGGATATACACTGTCTCTTATACACATCTCAGTGGCTCTTGGGGTTCTGCTGAGACCACGTGTCAGTTAAGTTTTGTTCTTTTTGTCCCATGAGCCTGCTAAGTACTGTGCCCAGGCTCTGGACTGTGGCTTTTCTAGTCTCTTGGAGCCAAAAACCAAATGTCAGGCTCGCCTCCTGGTTCTTCTTCTGGATTGCAATCTGACAAATACCGGCTTGCAAGTAACTCTCTGATGGCTTCAGAGAGATGGAGCGTAGGAGGTGGGAGAGGTGGGGCTGGCAGGCAGGTCTTCTCTGCACGGGCTCACCGGCCGCAGCCTCGGGTCGCTGCCCGAAGCAGACCTCCTCCCCCTGATTCGTTGGGCGGGGCTGCTCTTACTGTTTGTTTCTGAGAGCCTTGGCAGGCTGCTTATTTTTTATTGTTGCAGACTGTTATTTTAAATGATACATGTGTTTCTCAACTTGTAGCTTTCCCGTGGGTGAGCATTCGGAAGGTCTTTTACTTCACTCCTTAGCGCCTGGCTCCGTATGCTAGGTGCACAGCAGCCTGGTGGATGGAAGCTCCCCTTTGCTGACCTTTTCCATGGGGCTGCCAAACTCAGACACTTTCCAGTTTTCTCTGAGCTCAAAGCTTGCAGATGGTAGGTGCTTGGTAAATTAGAAGCATGATTTGTGCCTCTTGGGTTTTTTATTTGTTTGTTTTCCTGGTGCCTACTAGAGTTCTAGAAGAAACGAAAGGTAAGCAAACATGAGCTCTTTGGGTTTTCCGCTTTCTTCAGGATGCCTTCCAAAGCAGTTTCTAGTGAATTTGGAATCCCTGTCTCTATCATTCCCATCTGTTAGTAAGGGTAATCAAGAGCTGACGTAACTGATGTGCTTTATTTGGAGGATAAGCAATGAAAAAAGACACATTCCCGCTTTGTAGACTATGTTTGAGTCCGTTGACCATCCTCGGGTTCTTTGTACTTTAAAAATTGGGTGGATTTTCTTGTTCTGTCTGTATTTGATTCTAAGGGGAGCAAACAAGACTGTGAACCCATTCATGAAATATGCTTTTAAAGTTATTCACTTTTTATGTTGGTGTGTGTGAGAGAAAACAGAGGTAAAGAGAAAAACTAACTTATTTAGGCATGATTGTTAATTTTCTTTTTATTTTCTGTCTACTTATTGCTTTGGATAAATATACTGGACTACTGCCAAAAATTCAGGTGGCTGAATACTAATTTTGCTGAAATTAGATGGAACAGCCATCCCCTGCCAATTTTCTGTCTAAATTATGCAGAAATCTGACTCTTGCAAAACAGAAATCTGGTCAAAAATAGAGTCCTAATTTTCTATTTAGTCAGTAAGACCTTCAGCAGACTAATTGTTGTTGTTTCAGCTTTTCTTTTTCAGGTAGCGAAAGAAATCCAAGAAAAAGGAAATCCAGCCCAAGTTACTAGCCATTTTTCTCCTGTGACCCAAATGTAGATTTGTGGGGTTAAAGAACATAGCATTCACAATTTGTCTGGTGCAGAGCAGCAGTGAGCCTCAGAAAACAATTAGTGCATCTTTCAGACGCGTGGTAGTTACTGAATAATTACTCAAATAATGGTCAGTAATGGAATACAAAGGGTTATCTCTTAGCTAATCCTCGAGTAATGGAATTGGTGTATCTCTGATTTTTCTCTTGGCCTTCCAGGGTTCAGAAGAATGAGACAAAAGTGATTATGGGAACTAGAGGGAGCCACTGGAGGCCGGCGAGGAAAAGGAGACCTTATCTGAAGCAATTAATCAAGAAACTCATATTGTGGGACAATTATTCAGAGCTAATTCTAAAATAGCTTCAGAGCCCCAGGTCTTGGGATATTTCTTCCAGAATTTTGTCAAGGTCATTTCGAGCACAGGGACAACCCTGCCTTAGAATAAAGGTTTGGTTAAAAGCATGTATACTCCCTACCTAGGAGCCTTGCAATGTAAAAGCATAGCGTCAATCATCAACTACTTAAATGTAGTTGTTATTTTTTACTTTATTTTTATGGTAGCAAACTGTGCAAAACAGAATGAGATATCATCCCAGGGATGAACGTCCTTTCTTGTTCCACTTTCTTTAAGTACGTTGGCCTCTGGCACGTGTCTGTTTGCTTCACCGTGTAAACTGGGAAAGCAGCGCTGATATGCAAGCTCAGTGACTTTTTACATGTGTGTAATTTCATATAATAATTGATTTTCTATTGAGTGTGGTTGTGTTAAATCTGACTAGTCCTTTAGCATTTTTCCTCTGAGTGGGCTAGAAAACTGTTATTTTCTCAGGAATCTGGTCTCAGCCAATATGTCACTTCCTCAGTGAATGTTCTATCTAAAATAGCCCTTTCCCTCCCCAGACATATGACCCTGTTTTATGAACTTCTGAGCACTTAATCACTGTGAAATACTATTTATATGTATTAGTTGCCTATCCACTCTACCAACATGTAAAGTCTCTGGGGAGGGAAACCTTGTCTTTTGTTTACTTGGGTTTGTGTGGCCTGCTATATATTGATCACAATAAACATTTGCTGGGTGAAGGAAGGAAGGAAGGAAATGGTCTTTATCTTGTGACACTCTCCTTACCCTCCTGCCCTCCCGCTCACCTCCACCACCACTGTTTTCTGGTCATTCATGGGCAGGTGCATGGCTGGCAGGACATTGGGTTGTGCATGTTTCTTACTGAGTCCCACATGGCAACACCCTGCCTTCTTATTTCAGCTCCGACTGTTGACAGGCGTGCTTTCTCAGTGTATTTGTTGCCATACTTCTTGCATTTTTGGCTTGTTGTCGGTGACTCTGCTCTCCAAAGTGGCCCCCAGGCAGGATGCTGGCTGGTGTTCCCAAATGCAAGAGGGCTGTGCTGTGCTATATGGTGAGAACAGAGCAGCTCCATGCAGTCGTGGTTACAGAGCCGTTGGCAGTGAGCTCCCTGTGAGTGAATCCACGCATATATTAAATGAGATGCCTTTAGACAGAAACACACATGAAACGAGATTACATATTGATCTGCTGTCAGAAGTGTGACCAGAGCCTCTGAGGAACCTAGCCTTGTCTTTCCTCTGGGAAGAGTGGTTCAGTTTTCACTAATTTAGTATTTTCAGCCCCTTTGTAGAACATAACCACCACAGATCACACAGATCTACTGTTCGTATGCACACATAGTTAACATGTTGCTAAGTGGCAAGCCACCTCAGAGATTAGTGGCTTGAAATTACAACTGTTTACTCACTCATAATCCTGCGAGTTGGCATTTGGGGTTGGCTCAGCAGTGCGGTTCTTCTGCTGGGCATGGATATACTTTTGCCATCAGCTGGTGATCGATGGCCTCCCTTGTATGTCTGACAGGTGTGACCGGGGCTCTGAGCGATGTGTTTCTCAACTCCCGGAGTCTAACCCAGGCTCATTCGCTCTAGGGGTTTGCAGGTCTCCCAGGAGCAGCAGGAGGGCAAGCCCCAGTCTACAAGTGGTTTTCAGTCCTCCGCTCGCATCACTGTTGCCAACACTGATTCATCAGCCATAGCAAGTCACACAGCCATCCAGACCAAGTAGGCTCCACATCCTGGCGAGACCTAGAGTCACCCATAGAAAGGGTATTGGGGCAGGGAGGAAGGTTTTCCTCTGATACTCAGAAGGCAAAGAGGCAGTGGAGTGGGCAAGAAAGGAAAGAAATTCAGAAAGACTAAGCAACCACACCAGCAGTGGTGGGCAAAGGCAAGTCACACACGTCTGCATGATGGCAGAGATTCTATTCTCTGTCTTTCCCCTTCTGATAGACCACTGGCTGATTTGCCTTGTTTGACTAGCTCTGGGGATGGAGAATCAGCAGTAAGATTAGCCTCATTGCTACAGGAGAGCAACAACTGCTGTCATCTGTCTCGGAAAGGATTCCATACCCTGTGCATAGTCTTACTGTCGTGAGTATAAGAATGTCCTGGTGGGAGTGACTTGTGAATGTGTGGGGCTCGATCTTGGATTTGATCTGCACGAAAGGCTTACATCTTGGGATATGGAATCTTAGTTTTAATATAATTTATTCTGAAAGACTTAAAGGCAGATGATTAAAATGTTAGAGATATTGACGTTGTCTGAAGAGATCTCCTTGTATTTATTTCTTTCAAAAAAAAAAATCCACAATATTGCCATAGCTAGGCCCTATTATGCTGTTGTAATCATAGTTGCACCAAGAAGGGTGATTAACGATAGCAATTTATTGTATCTGAGGAGGAGAGAAAATAGGAGATGTTGTCGTTATCATAAATCATATCATAAATAACCCAGAAGAAGCACTCAGAGTGCCCGTGTGGTGTCAGCAGCCAGCCCTCTTAGGCGCGCTTGCCCAGGGTGTAGCCATAGAAACCCCAAAGTCATACTGTTATCTTGGCCTCGCTGCAGTTATGTGATACAACACTATTAACATATAGATTAGGCCATTTATAATACCAGGTGTCATTTCAGGTTGGCCTGCTTACATAGCATTTTAGTTTTTTATTGTGCCAAATGTTAGTGAAAAAAGTGCTTTTCTGCAGGTCACTGTATATATAGGTATTTGTAATGCATCAGCTTCACTCTGCTATTAATTTATTGTGTTATTGATTGGTTGTACTGTATGAATTGTCATGGCCTAATTGTCTTGTCTTTGCTAGTAATTTCATTTCTTTTTCAGGTAAATAGCTTGGTTTTGAAAATACCTATCCACTCATACATGTTGAGCTGTGTTTTAAAGGGTCTAATTTCAGTTACATTATAGACAGGACAATTTTAAAAGTATCTTATGAAGAGACAGATGGGATGCAAAAAATTTTTTGGCCTCATTTGGAACTAAGAGAGAAAATGTCTTCCTGCATTTCCAAGGTGTCCCATGTCTGCCTGTCATTCTCCAGCTGCCCAAGGTCTTTGTCCTCTCCCCATAGCATCCCGCTAGAGCCTGGCCCTCCTCAGAGCACCCGGGGTACCAGACCCTGTCCATCCTCAGCATTCCATCAAATTGCTTCACTGAAGTTTCACTTACTCAGAGTCTCCTTACCTCAAAAAGTAGGGTAGACTCAATCATTTGTCAGGTTTACAGTCTTAAAAATATTCTGGCAGCAGCATTTTTAAAAATATAGCCCTTATCCAAGACATGAATCAGGTGGTCAGAAGGCCAAGCTCTGAGGCGTGTGATCAGAGAGATATTGAGGGGCAGAAAGGGCTCGGTCCTGCCCTGTAGAGCACACCCCTGCACATGGAGATGGCCCTAATGTTAGAAATCTTCAGTTCTTCGATGCAGGAGTCAGATGTCAATCTCATATTTTGCAGATGGGGAGACTCGGGTCTGAGAAAGTCAGTGGGCTGTGCTAGGTCAAGTTGTGGCTCTGGAAACAGGCCCCAGAGGCAGTTGCCATCGAGTTTCCTCTCTGGTTACCTTGGGGTTTCTGTTCCCACGTCCCTGGATGTGACAGCTTGTGTACTGTATGCCGGTGCCCTCCACGGCACTTGAATCGATGGCCACACCATGTGGTGGCTTCTTCAGGACGGGAAGTCATGTCTCATTTGACTGTGTGTTCCTAGGACCTAACGTGGTACTTGCTCTACTGGTGTTTACAAGGCACTTGGAAGGTGAATGAATAAATGAGTGATGAGTAAGGAGTGGATGAATGAATGTAAGTAGTTTTGAGTCACTCCAGCTGGTTGTAATAAACATATAGAAAGATGTTTTCTGAAAAGTGTCCATTTTAAATCTTTTCATATCTATTATGAAAACAGTATGCATAATCTAATTAGACAGTGGGAAAGTTTGTGTCATTGTTGCTAGAAATTGATTTCTGCATGTCCATTTCTAAAAAATTACAAGAAATCTAGTTTTAAGTTCATTTAGTTTTTGGTGAGATGTACAGGTAATATTTTATTGTCCTTATAAAGTTCAGAAGCACAAGTATATTTTCTGCTTGAGATCATGAATCTGTATAGTTAATGAGATAAAAACCTTTCATGCCCATGCAAACAATTTCCTAACACCCATCAGCTTTTAAGATTATAGTATTTCTTTAAAGGCATTTATTATTCTGGTTTAAAAGATTTTTCTTTAAAAAAAAAGATATTCTGAATCAACATTTTTAATAACTTAGAAGTGTGTTAGTCATTCAGTTGGGTCAGGCTCTTGTGATTCTGGGGACTGTAGCCTGCCAGCCTCCTCTGTCCATGGATTTTCCCAGGCAAGCATACTGAAAGTGGGTAACCATCCGCTACTCCAGGACATCTTCCCAAACCAGAGATTGAACCCTGGTCTCCTACATTGGCAGGCGGGTTCTTTACCACTGAGCCAGCTGGGGAGCAGGTACCCTTGCACGTGTTAGAGCAGAAAGGAGGCATGTGTTGCTCCTCACTCCCCTGGGAAATGTAGGAAGTGTGGGTTATTTGTTTGTGTTGTCAGCGAAGGGAGTGGGAGTGGCATTTGTAGCATCTCCCCAACTCCTCTTAATATCTATGGAATTTTTGAAACCATGGACATCAACATAGATACATTTGTTTTCTTGCATATCATTAAAAGAATCTGACAATTGTTCTGCATTAGCAAAATACTGATTTGGTGAATATGGGTATAAGCTATTTGTGAGTAATCTGTAGCACTTAGAACTTTTCTATCAGTTTGAAATTATTTCAATTGAAAAATTTTCACAATCAAATGTTGACTTGAGATCATTGATTGTTTAAAGAGAGATTATCTCTAACTCCACCTTTTTCTGCACGTTGTAATATTCTGCTACCAATTAAATATATTTTAAATGATATTTCTGACTGTGCAGATAAATTTGTGCCGAATCATTCATATATTGCCTATTGTTCCCTTTTTGACAAATGAAAAAGTATTGTTATATATGGACAACGTTTGACAGAATGAGAAGTTACTTCTTAATATGTCAGGTTTTTACTTAGATTGGATTATAGTGTTCACACATTTTAGTGAATTTATATGAAGAGTAAGAGTAGACATGAACCTCTCCCAGTAATTTAACATTAAAGAAAAAAATACGGGTTCCTACCCTGGTTTCTATGTTGTTCTTCATATGTCATTTTTTAAATGGCCTTTTTTTCCTCTTAGAAGTGTAGGACTTACATCGTAATTTATGGTAGTCGCAGATGAATGACAGTGCTAGTAGTCAATTATAACACATATCAGCATTTTGAGTAAACCCTCTCACAAAGAATAATCAGATCAAAAGTCATCATTGTTACCGTTAGCCAAATCTTAGCATAAGCAGGAAGGGAAACACCAGTTTTGTAAATAATTCCTAACCCTACCTTTGGCAGCATGACCATAACACTTCTGCAGAACTAGCCTCCTTGAGTAAAATTTCTGTTATCCTTCCAGAGTCTCCCCAACAGCTCCAGACTGCTCTCACTGCAGGATAGTTATTAGGGCAGATGACTGCAGTGATTGTCCACTTGACCTGTAGAGGCTAGCTCCGGACTTGCCCTGTTATGTGGTCTTAGAGAGATTACAGTGAGGAGAGTTGGGTTGGTTTTTTTTTTTTTTTAATCTTCTCAAAAAGGATTGTAAAGTCAATTTTAAAAGTTATATCTCTATTATTGTTCATTGTTATTATTTAGTGGTTTGAATACTTACCCAACTCTCATTAGCAATTACTTTTCACTGCCCTCACAAGATAAGCAATACTAGGTGTCCCCATCTTCTGGATCAAGGACCTGAAGCACTGAGAAGTCAAAAAGAACTTATTTTAAATGTCACAGTAGTTTTCCTTCAACTATTTTTCCCCCCCAATATTTGTTTGTCACATGGATATGGAAGAGTCTTTTCCTCTAGTTTAAACATTTTTAAACAGTAGAAAGTGAGTTATTGGTTCTCTGGAAATAAAAAAGTCTTTAAAATACTTCTCATATCGAGTAATATCACCTGTTTGACTTTAGAGCACAACTTCTGTTCTTGTATCTATATTTGTGTTAAATTAGAAAGATTTGTGACTAAAATTTTTTATACTATTTTTTATACCTTTGTGTAGTAACATGTCAAAAGATCAGGTATCTTGTAATATTAAACTTCTGTTAGCTGAATTATATGCTATTTTATAATAAAGCTGTTTTCATGTATAAGTATAGGAAAATGCTAAAAACCACTTTTAGGGTATTTTCAAGATTTTTTGTAAATTGTGCTTAATATATACATACACACAATGAGTACTTCATTGCCATTCACCTGTAATCAAGCTGAAATTAACCTGCAAGAGTGGGGTTGGATGACAGTAGAGAATAAACTTGGAGAAGGCAATGGCACCCCACTCCTGTACTCTGGCCTGGAAGATCCCATGGACGGAGGAGCCTGGAAGGCTACAGTCCATGGGGTCGCGAGGAGTCGGACACGACTGAGCGACTTCACTTTCACTTTTCACTTTCATGCATTGGAGAAGGAAATGGCAACCCACTCCAGTGTTCTTGCCTGGAGAATCCCAGGGACGGGGGAGCCTGGTGGGCTGCTGTCTATGGGGTCGCACAGAGTCAGACACGACTGAAGCGACTTAGCAGCAGCAGCAGCAGAGAATAAACCATTCAGTAGCTATTACATATTTATCTTATTCCAAACTCTTAGACCACAGAATTAAAGTAACTCATGTAATAGAAAACCAGACACTTAATGCAGAATCATCAATTAAGTCTGTGTTTGAACAAGCATAAACTAGATCAGTTATATTCATTTGTTCGCACTTTGTAATATTTTAAAAATAAAAATATATTTGCTCAAGTGGAAAACTTTCAATACCAGGAGAATGGATAAATAAGCATGGTACATTTTTACAACAGTGAAAGTGAACTGACTACAGCTACCTGCATGGACATAGGAGATGCCCAGAAACATAATGTTAGGGGGGAAAAAAAGCTGAAAGATATTATAGTATGATACCACTTATATAAAGTTCAAAAACAAGTCACTGCATACAAATGTGGTAAAACTGTACAGGAAACAAGGGAAGGACAGTAAGAAGAAGAGGCGTTACCTGAAATGGGGTGGAGTGGAGAGGGGAGAGCATCCATCTGAAAGTAACCAAGGCGCGTCTCGATGGCGCAGCTAGGGGTGGTGGTTTTACAGGTATTCATTCATCGTTAGGCTTTATGCCTTGCATGCAGTCACACTCTCTGTAGTGTATCTGTTTCTAATTCAGAAAACTGTTAAAAATATTTTCACACTTTTCCTCTTCTTATTAAAGCTTAAGTCTTTCTCTTCCAGCAAAATGCCCTCTTCCATTTTGATTAATTTTGATGCCACCACTGACACTTTCTTATAAAATCTTTAAGCATAAAATATTTGTAAATTAAATTAATAAAAAAAAGCATTTGTGTTTTTAAGTATTTTTATAATTCATTTATATTCCTCTAAACCACATAAAGCTTCTAGATGCATACAAGTTATTAGGGACTTGAAATAAAAAAATGAAAATTAAACATTAAAAATAAAATAGCAGAACTGGAATGATCCTCTCTAGCTTGTGGAGGCCCACTTTGAATCAAGCATTAGGTTAAAAATTTTTTTTCACTTAAATGTAAGCAGCCATCATAAATTTTTCTAATACTTTCTGAGGTTCTTATACAATTTCCTTGTGGCCCCCTCCATCTCTGTGTCATCTGTTCCTTCATCCTGTACTTCTCCATTCCCAGTCTCCAAATACCCAAAACGCTACCTCATTCGTCAGGTCTTTTCCAGGTCTTCGACACGGAGGTAGTCTGTTTCTCATTTGAGCTGCTGTGAGGCTTTGTGTCATGGTCCTGATCACTTTCTACATGCGGTCCACCTACACGGTGTCTCCTGCTGATCTGTAAGGTCGTTTAGGTTTTTTCCTGACTTCCTCCAGCAGCCCTTTCATCCTTTATCATCGTGCATGGTAGATGCTTAGTTAATAGGTGCAGAAGGAAAGAATCTGACCCCACAACTTGGTCAAGTTGGCAGGGCAGATAACATTAGCCCCTGTTGAGAGGTCAGAAAACAGCCTCCAAGAAGTTGAGGGATTGCCTCTGGCCCATTGCACTGCGATGCCTGAACGCCTGTGGAAACACCGCATCTCTAAGGCCAAGCCAAGTGTCTTCCATGTCACCACCCACCACCCTACTTCTCAAAGTGGCCGTCCTCAAGTCAGCAGACGGGAGGAAGAAGTAGCATGTGAACTACTAAAAAGTATTCTTTTCTCTCATTTCTGAGGTTAGTAGTTTACATGCTAACCTATCTCTTGGTTTTTAGAAGGGTGTGTGTGTGTTCACATGTACACAAGAGGAAGAGGAAAATAGAAAGGCAGAATTTAGTCAAGTTAGGAAAAGAATTAAGGAAGCAGAGGGCAAACAAGAAATCTTTAGCAGACTTTAGATCCTGCATTTAGGGCTACGCTGCTCAAAAGGAAAACAGTTTGTGTGTCTCCTGTTGCTGGTTGCCATTCCTCAAACAAAGACGGCATGCGTGTTTGGAAGGTCCTAGAAAACTTAACCACTCTACTCTCTAACAACTGTCAATAATTTCCTTTCTTTCCTAGAAATCATGTTTGAAGCATTGTTTTTCTTTTTCCCCTTAGGGTATTTTTAAAATATATATGTTCTAATAACACTTCTTTTTTCTTCCTTCCCCAGAAGAAGAAGAAGAGCAGGTACCCACAGATGGAGGCACGTCAGCAGAAGCCATGCAGGTTCCCCTGGAAGAAGACGACGAACTGGAGGAGGAGGAGATGATTAATGATGAGAACTTCTTGGGTAAGAGACCTCTGGACAGTCCGGAAGCTGAAGAAATGCCCGCGATGAAGCGGCCACGCCTGCTGAGCACCAAGGGGGACGCCCTGGACGTGGTGTTACTGGAGGCTCGAGAGCCGCTCAGCTCGCTGAACCCCCAGAAGATCCCTCCCATGCTGTCCCCCGTCCACACCCAGGACAGCACAGACCCAACTCCTCCATCACCGGAGCCGCCAATGTTAGCTCCAGTGGCAAAATCACAGATGCCAACCGCAAAACCATTGGAAGCAAAGTCGTTTACACCCAAAACAAAGACTAAAACCAGTTCTCCAGGACAGAAGACGAAATCACCCAAAATGATTCCGTCACCAGCCATGGTTGGAAGTCCTATTCGGTCTCCAAAAACCATATCCAAAGAAAAGAAATCTCCTGGACGTTCCAAGAGCCCCAAGAGCCCCAAGAGCCCCAAGGTCATGACTCACATTCCCCAAGTACCTGTCAGACCTGACACACCCAACAGGACTCCTTCAGTCGCAGTAAGTGAGAAAATCAGTAAAGAGACCGTTCAGGTGAGACAGGCACAGACACTGCCTGATGCTGGGAGACTGAACAGCGAGAGTCAGCTCAGAAAGGCTGTCGTCACCGACAAGACCATTGACGCCTCCATTGACGCTGTGATCGCTCGGGCGTGTGCAGAACGTGAGCCCGACCCTTTCGAGTTCTCTTCTGGGTCCGAATCAGAAGGAGACATTTTTACCAGCCCTAAGAGAATTTCAGGTTCAGAATCTGCTACCCCCAAAGCCTCCACCTCCTCCAATAATTTCCCCAAGTCCGGGTCCACCCCTCTGCCTCTGTCAGGCGGAACTTCAAGTTCAGACAATTCGTGGACAATGGACGCATCCATCGACGAGGTGGTTCGGAAGGCCAAGATGGGGACCCCTCCTGGCGTGCCCCCCAGCTTCCCTTACATTTCCTCCCCTTCGGTCTCTCCTCCCACCCCCGAGCTCTCGCACAAGGTGTATGAGGAGAAACCCAAACCGCCGGCCTCCTTGGACGTCAGAAAGAAACTGAAAAAGGAACTGAAGACGAAGATGAAGAAGAAAGAGAAGCAGCGAGATAAGGAGAGGGACCGGGACAAGAGCAAGGAGAAAAGCAAGGAGAAGGAGAAAGGGAAGGAGAAGGAGAAAGACAGGGAGGCCAGCAAGGAAGCCAAGTATCCCTGGAAGGACTTTCTCAAAGACGAAGAGGCCGATCCCTACAAGTTTAAGATAAAAGAGTTTGAAGATGTGGATCCGAAAGCCAGGTTGAAAGATGGGATTGTGAGGAAGGAAAAGGAGAAGCACAAAGACAAGAAAAAAGACCGAGAAAAGGGCAAAAAGGACAAAGAGAAGCGGGACAAAGAGAAAGTGAAAGAGAAAGGCCGCGAGGAGAAGCTAAAGGCCACCCCGGCCCCGCTGGTCCTGCCCCCCAAGGACGTGGCGCTGCCCCTGTTCAGCCCCGCGGCCACCATGCGCATCACGGCCGTGCTGCCCTCCCTGACGCCCGTGCTCCCCGAGAAGCTCTTTGAGGAGAAGGAGAAGCCCAAGGAGAAGGAGAGGAAGAAGGACAAAAAGGAGAAGAAAAAAAAGAAAGAGAAGGAGAAAGAGAAGAAGGAAAAGGAGAGGGAGAAAGAGAAGCGCGAGCGGGAGAAGAGGGAGAAGGAGAAGGAGAGACACAAGCATGAGAAAGTAAGCGCTCTACCTCTGGGGCCCCGTTTGAACCCTGTCCTGGTGGAGAGCGCAGGGGGAGCCAGCAGCGGTCCCTACCTTCAGGATGTAAATCACCCACGGCTTAACTGGAAGCTGGTCTGTAATGTGTTTACAAAATTTAATTTTAATTCTCAAACCCATAAACCTGTCATCAGCCTCCCCCCTCCCCTGCCCTGCCCCCGCATACACCAGAAAACGTTCAAAATTCATAGCCTGAGAGGAATCCAATCCACAGGCCATCATATCTCTGTTAGCCACGCTAATCTCTGGCTAGTTTAAAAAGATCCGTAATCTTTTCAATTGTAAATAGTAATTTTTTTTTTTTGTAATTATCAAGTCTGCTGCATACTGATCTGTACCCAAATAGTAGATACCTGGAAAAAGCGGGACCTAGTTTTCTCAGAGCAGGTGAAACCATGGCCCTGCCCTCCTAAGAGGACAGCAAGGCCCACGGATCCTCGCTCCCTGACGCGGCTCTCTGGTTGGGGAGCTGTTTCGCAAGTATTTAAGGTCATGCCTGTCTTCTACTTTCTGTAACATGTCTTATCCTTCTGTTTTCTGCTTTAATAAGATGAGGACACGTCTCTTGAGTATCTAGCTCATCTGACAGCCTGGTTAGTGGGGAGAAACTAATGCTGAATATTTTCCATGTAAGTAGCTCAGGCTTCCATAGAACACAGTCTAAGAAACCGATGTATCCATACATCCTGCAGTTGGTAGCGGGAAGGACCTCGAACCCGGTGGCACAGGGTGTGACCTCTGCCTTGATAGCTTTGCTCTTGCCCCACCATTCTTTGGATTACAGTGGTTGACTGGTTGATTAGGCAATTTCTTTTAAACTTTCTTAAAAAGTGTCCAAGTATTCCTGCTGCCATACATGCAGACCCTCAGTGATCCTCTCCCTACCCTCTGGGAACATCCCTCTTTGAGGCTGGCTACAAAATCGTACCCAGTAAATATATCTGTACTGTATTTGACCTACAGCAGCTCCATAATCCATACTTTTGCACTGATTTTCATTTCAGACTTAACTGGGAAAATTAGTTTAGCTGATGAGCTAACCAGGATAATCTCACATTTTCCTGCCTAACTTTATTCTTTCTCTGTTCCCCTTGGCTATTATTCTAAAACAGAAAGAAGTAGAGTGAAAATTCTAAAATTAGTAACTGAACATCAGCAGGTTAACAAGACACAGAAATCCAACTCTTCTTTTTGTCCATTTTTGAAAAGGACAATAAATTGCTTTATTATTGCATTGTTTTCCCGTGGTACCTGGAAGATTTTAAAACACTTCCACGTGCCTTGGTTTCTCCCCTGACACCCATGTGACGTGGGTCTGGTGGGTATTGTTATCAATTTTTATGGATGAGACATAAACATGTCTCATGTTTATGGATGTATATGTTTATGGATGAGAAACAGCCTGAGCGACTTGTCCAGGATTGAAGTCACCGCCAGCAAGAACCATGTCCTTTACACACAAACTTGACTTCCCATTTTGAAATGTTTACAGCAGTTAGCCGCTTGTCCATTAGGTACGTGGTAACTTGGCAGAGAAGCCCTTAGCAAATCAAGAGTAGAGTTGCTTTCATCACCATCTCAGGCCTGGAAAGTCCATGGTAGGGGTTTCAGTGGCCACTGTGACTTGAGTAAAGCTCATCAGGTTAGCTGGTTAAACAACCCCTGCCTTTGGGAAGGACCGGTCCCTCAGACCATCATGGTTGGAGGCTCAGTTACAAACCACACAGATTTCACCTAACAGGTAATCAGGTCCTTGTATCAGTTTTGATGGTTATGGAGCAGTTTTTAAAGATAAAAACTTATCAAAATCAGCCATCAGGGCTTTAAAATTAATAAACGTTGCTGTCTTTGGAGGTAAGCCCGCGTTCCCACCCTGACCTTTCCGTCCTGTGAACTTGGTTGCCTGGGCACCTTGGGCGGCAGCCACTCTGCTTACCTCGCTCCCTTGGGGCAGCCTGCCGGGCCTCGCTTTCCTCTGGTCGTCCTACTTCCGCGCACCTCCAAGACTAAGTGGGGTTGAAGAGGGGTCCCCCCGGCTCGCGCCTCTTGACGAAAGGTCCCTGGTGTCTTTCCTTTCTGTTGTAAGTATACTGTTGACGCATTTCCATCATGTTCTCATCAGCTTTCATGATGAACTAGTGAAATGAGGGGCTTTCAGTAAATAAAATCTAACCTCAGTAAGAAGGGGGGAATATTTCCTTCCTGTTTCTTATAACTGTCTGTTCCACGAAGAAACTAGTAACTTCATGTTAAATGAGTTTGTTTGAGTTTATAGACACTTCCTCAAGCCCATGTGCAAGGCTATGGAGGCACGAACTGAACTCTTACTGAGAGCCCGAATCCTGTTTCATTGTCTCCACTGGATCCCACTTGTTATATACCTGACCACAACCGTAAATCTTCTGACCATCTGTTTAATATTTTAAACAGTTTATCAGTGTTAGCTAGACTATGTTTCTGAATGGAAATAATATATAAAGACCTTCATTGTTAAGAAAGACAGCAGAGTGGTTACCAGTTGACATAGTTGAGCATCTAAAATTTTAGGTTATTAAATTCAGCTTTCCACCAATACTATTTTGGGGTGTTTTTCTGATAGATTAGCACAGATAGATATCTGAACCAGTGCTGGCTGAACTTGCTGCCAGTGGCACACATATGTAGGTGTGTGTGTGTGCGTTCAATGAAAGAAGTTTAACATTAAAAAAATAGAAAGTAAAAACTTGGCCAGATTATATTGACAAAGCTGCCCATTACCTTTGCAGAAAGTCCCTGTCAGAAGATAAACTTTAAAGCTGGAATGCATGAAAGAGTTCCAAGATAGAATTTAAATTTAAACTGATTCTTTATAGATAAGCTTTTTAAAAATCCACCTCTTTGCTTCAAGTCAGGATTTTAAAAATAAATTTCCCCTTTAAATCTCTTGAGCGATTTTCATTTTTTGCAAGGCCGCACTGCTGGTGTCCTGGAAAAATGGAGAGTTAGAGCTTTATCAGTTGGTGCCCTGAGGTATGTGGCAAAGAAGCTAAATCCTTGAAGATTAGCAAAAAAAATGCAGCACATGGCAATAAGGGGCTTATATGACTACTAGTATTAGTTCAGGTGAAAGAAGTATTGCTTATACATAAAACTGGACAAATCCACTGACAATGTATTTTTAGTTAGCTACAAAGGAGTCTTATATTACTGGACTTTGCTTCTTTAGTGAATTGGGAAGCTTAGTAATCCACTGTAAATGCTCTTGCACGCGCCCCAATTCTCAGCATCACTCTAAAGTCCTCTTCTTTTATTTTAACCCTTACAAGCTCCTCTTTCCCCTGGATTTTGGCTTCATGCCATTAAAAGATGGTGTCAGCCTTACTGTTCAAGAAATCAAAGCCATTGTCATCCAGTGTGTTGATTGCCACGGGATGGGCACATGAGAAGTCACCGCATGATTGTAGGAAACGTCCCTTTGTTTTTATCTGGGCGGCTGCTCAGATAAAGTCAGTGTGAACAAAAGTCTGAAGAGAAATTTTTATTTAGAAAGTGTGCTTTCTCTATCGACATTGTTAGCATCCTTACTAGTCTTTTTCTATGCTTGCTTGAATTTTATCTTTCAGTTAAATCTGCTTTAAGAATGAAATGAAAGTATTTCAGTAGGGTTGCCATACGTCCTGGCTTGCCTGGGACAATCCAGTTTACACCTGTTACATGGTGTAAATAACAGCTCCTGCTTTCACTGTCAGAGCTCTTTCTGGATGGGGTAGTCACCCTAATCACAGGGAAAACTTTGAGCCAAGGTAACAGGTTCTGAGTCCTTCATTAATTCACCAATTTTACTAAATATCTCTTGTCCTTGGGGCACATTTATGCCATTTTTAATCTGACTCTTAACATAGCTCTGCATTTTTGTTTCCTTTTGCTTTTACACATTGTATCATTTAAGTTTTTAAAATAGTAGGTTGTAAAAAGACCATGCCTTGATTCTTTTTGTCCTGCCAAGTCATTGCAGACAGCCTCAAAAAGCCAGCAAGTTCAGCTGAATGGAGGTTAGGCCAACATTCCTCTCAGTTTCCATATAAGCTAGTTTGTTTTCCATAGGAGAAAAAAACTGTATTTTACATTCTGCCCTAGCCATCTCACAAGTACATGTCACTCATCATAAAAGACATTGACAAAGAAACTGAATAGTTCCATGTAAGATATCAGCATTGCCAGAAAAAAAAGACCCAAACTATGTGGCAGAGTCACAAATAGTGTGGTGAAACAGAGGATGAATTTGGGGGCAGAGAACTGAATTTCAGTCATTTGCTTACTAACTTTGTAACTCTGGCCAAACCACTCAATCTTTCTGAGCCCTCAGTTACATGTGAGTAATAATTCCTTCCACACTTACCTTAGAGAGTTCTGGAGATCACGTGGGATTGTGTATATGGGACACACTTGGTGAAGTGCTGTGCAAGTAAGTTGGAATTATTGTGAGTGTGGTAATAGGAATGGACCTGAGTAAAGTGAGAAGCATAATAATACTAAAGAAGATTTTTTTTAAAGATAGGGCAAACAGCTTTATTTTCTCAATAAAGCTTTAGGGGTTTCAATAATAGTATTGTGGGTTGAAGGAATATGGAATTTTACCTCTAAGACTAGCATCACTTATGAGTGTATGTGTAAGATCCTAAAATATTTTAGAATTGAAAAAATTTAGGAACTTTATATAATTTTTCATTCTCTGAATTAAAAAAAACCCTATATTCAGTCCTAGTTGTGCCATTTTTGTGACCTTAAAACAGAAAAGGAAAAGGAAACAGAAAGAAAGGGAAAGTGCTTGCTTCACATATGATCATTCTGTCTGTAAAATGGAAACCATCACACCTACCCCACCTGTTTGTTAAAGAACCTGAATGAGAACATCTGAAAAAGAACCAGACGTAATGCCTGGCAAGCATTAAGTGTTTTAAAACTGTTTGTTCGCTTGGGACATACTTATTTTCCCAGAGGTAACACAGAATAGTGAGAAAAATATAGAAACCTTAGAAGTTTACAGAAGAGGCTAGACCATTGGTTCTCAGGTTTGTGTTAGATATAGACCTCTGTGTTCAAAGAATCAGAGAAAGTGAATTCAGAGGTTTTTCTGTGGGTCTCTCTCTGCCCCCTCCCCAGTGACCCTTGGTCCCCGAAGCCTCGAGGAAACTACTGGATTAAGAATCGGGCAAAAGTGAGACCATTTAGAGGAGCAGGTTTTTGTGGGAAAACTGATAAGATTTAGATGTGGTGAAATCTTTATAGAGTATTTAGTTGAAAATGTCCAGTAGACATCATTATATTCTTGTGTTACTTCCAGTCAGTCCTGGTATAGAGGGGGTGATTTTGAACAGATGACATTTTGAAAACGTCTATGCCTGAATCCATGAATGTGAGTGAAGTCCGTGTCGGGTGACAAGAGGAGAGGACCCAGTGAGCAAAGAAGAGGACTTTGTTAGGGTCAGGGAAGGAGCGTGATGAAGATCTCAGTGGAGGAATAGACAGGAACATTAGGGAAGAGTGAGTGTCTAGAAAGAGTGGCTTTAGTTGGGCCAGAAAGTAGAGTGATGTTGGATGAGGAATGAATTTATGGAGATGATGAAGTAAAGACTAGAACGTGTGAGAGGTCATCAACTGGAGGGTAAAGGGGAGGTAAGTTTTTTAAATGAGAGTTGAGCACATTAGAAAGCTGAAGGAAAATGATGTAACCGAGAAGGTGGAGATGCCACAAATAAGGAGGAAGTTTCTTTCACAGACTGGAGGAGACGGACTGTAGTGTAATTGTGGATGTAGACATTTGTAGGGAATGGAAGGAGTTGTGCCCAGTGGTTTCAGCGTTTTTTTCCTGTGGGGTTTGACGAGCAGAAGGGGAAGGAAATCATGGGATGAGTCTTAAATGCTGTAAATGTTTGAAATCATTGCTTCCAATCAATTAAAATATATCTTAGGCGCTTACGTGTCAGACCCTACAATAGGCACTGGGAAATAGCAATGCGCAGAGCAGGCATGGTCTCCACTCTTATCTAGTTTAGCAGAGAATCCAAATAGGCAGACAGTCTTAAAGGCACAGATGAAATTGGAGTTTTGATGGCAGAAGCTGGAGCAGTTTTAAATTTTTTCTTGGGAATTAATGCTCTGGGGAATGATTTCAGATTGGTCCTGGACAAAAGGTGAAATGACCGAGAGGCAAGGAGTTGAGTGTGCTTGCAGGATAAGTGGTTCATTCAACAGATGTTGATTGAGTACCTCCTGTGTGTCATGCACTGCTCAAGAGAATGAACGAAGTCACAGATCTTGATGGAACCATGGATTTATAGAAAACAAAACTCAAGAAGGGGACAGGTTAAAACATATAAAAAATGGTAGATTTGATGAATGTGCAACATATAGTTTCTGTGAGTACTGTTTGGTTGACCCAGAAGTTCCTTAATATCATAGGGGAAAAAACCATGATGAACTTTTTGGCCAATGGCAATATATTGAGCACTGTGTTATAAGCTCCTTCCCGGCACAATTTCTTTTCTTAATTTCTCTTGAGCTTGAAATACATAAATCAGAGGTTTGAACCAGTTGTCACAGTGACTAGCAGCGTCCTCCTGCCAAGCCAGGGATGTTAACGCCTGGCAGTGCCTGGGACATCTGCTCAACAACAAACCACCCCACCGAGAATGCCAGTGAAAACCCTGTTGAAAAACTGTGGTATAGGTGATAATTTGAACTGCAGAGCTTTTTCTCATTTTGTTCATTTAAAATACTGATTTTACTATAGAGGATCTTCAAGTCAGAAATTGTGAAGAAGCCCTTTCAATACCATAGTTAATTTGTATGTTCCCTTTCTGATTATTAGCTCAACCATTTGAGCTGGTATCTTCAACTTATTCAGCAGTCACTGCCTTCACCACGAATCCTTCCTAATATGTTTTGTCTCTTATAGTATTTTAGATCACTTTTCTACTTGCAGCCAAAAAATGAAGCAGTTCAGTGCTGTAATTACACTGGGTGTGTCAGTTTTCTTATAGGCATGATAAACGTAAGATGAGTTTAATGTTTTTTAAGACCCATAAATTTTATCTTATAATGAAGCTCTTTCTGCAGTTTTTTCCTGTTATAAAGTCTGGCAGTCACATAAATGTTCCACTGAATGACCGAGGCAACAATTCTTGTTTAAAAATTCTGACAATAAAATAGGAGAAAATAATAAAAACTAAGCAAATACCGAAATAGCTCCCATATTTAAAATGTTTAAAATTGGGGGAATTTCTCATGATCCTGAATCTTTGAGAAATGAAAACTAAAGAGCCCCAGGTTAGCTTTACCCCTAGCACCTCAGCCACGTTTGAAACTCAAAAGCCTATCAAGTTTGTGGGGATGAGGAAGTAGGAGAAAAGGGAGGTGGTGCTTCTGCTGAGATATGTGTAGTTGACTCTAATGTACTGTCTTCAACAGATCAAAGTGGAGCCCGTGGTCCCAGCCCCAAGCCCCGTTATCCCCAGACTGACTCTCAGAGTTGGAGCCGGCCAAGACAAGATGTAAGTACTGACGTTTCAGTGTAGAGGGCAAGAGATTGAACTTAACTTTCATTCCTCTTCCCTAATGGATTAGAACTCTATGGATCTTTCCAATGTGAACATGTACAACCAGGCTTTATTTTGAGAAGTCTTCATTCTCAAATATTTATTGCTTTCTTTCTCAGAGTAAATGCTTACTGCTTTATTTAACATATAGGAGCCTTTCTGCNAACTCTTCCCCTCAGCCTGGACTGAGTTCTTAAATTTATGTTCATAGCAGTAGTTAGCCATTTGCTATAGCCTGTCCTCTAGAAAGGATGTAATGAAGTTATTTGCCCTTATATATTTTTTAATTTGTTTATCTTAATTGGAGGCTAATTACCTTACAGTGTTGTGGTGGTTCTTGCCATACATCCACATGAATCAGCCACGGGTGCACGTGTGTCCCCGCTCCCGAACCCCCCTCCCGCCTCCCTCCCCACCCCATCCTCTGGGTTGTGTCAGTGCACCGGCTTTGAGTGCCCTGCTTCATGCATCGAACTTGGACTGGTCATCTGTTTCACACATGGTAATATACATGTTTCAGTATATATACATGTCTCAGATCATCCCACCCTCGCCTTCTCCCACAGAGTCCAAAACTCTGCTCTTTATATCTGTGTCTCTTTTGCTGTCTTGCATATAGAGTTGTCATTATCATCTTTCTAAATTCCATATATGCATTAATACACTGTATTGATGTTTTTCTTTCTGATTTACTTCACTCTGTATAATAGGCTCCAGTTTCATCCATCTCATTAGAACTGACTCAAATGTATTTTTAATGGCTGAGTAATACTCCATTGTGTATATGTACCACAGCTTTCTTATCCACTCATCTGCCAGTGGACATCTAGGTTGCTTCCATGTCCCGGCTATTATAAACAGTGCTGCGATGAACATTGGGNGACATTGTTTCTGCTTAGTTTGTTAGGCCCTGATTATCTGAAAAATAAGAAACTATTGAGTGGACTGACTGCCCAAATTACATCCAGGTGGATGTGGTATTAAACCTTCTCAAACGTGTGTTCTCTGTCACCAGGACGAAGAATGAAGATCCTCTTCCTGCTCAGATGGCACATGGTTTTATTCTGTGTGTGCATATAAAACAAGGATAATGCCAAAAGCTTGGTCAAGCACTGTATCAGTGACAACTGAAGTCTAAATTATCCACCTTTTTTTTTTTTTAAGAGAGAACTGGAAATGTAGACCTGGTGTTTACTGTTTTTTTCTTAATTTCATGGAATCATCACATCGGCCTATCCTTCTTCAAAGTAAATTTGTTGGCTGTGTTTCTTTTATTCATTTTTGTGATAGGAATTAAGGCTTACAGTGCTCTTATGTGATCCTCGTAAGGTGATGAACATTGATCTTTTTTTTTTGCAAATCATGTTGAAAATCATTCATCTAAAAATCATACTATGCATCATTTCAGTGAATTTTACAAGCTCAGAGTACAAATTTACAACCGTATTTTTTTACCAGTAAAGCCTAAAGATGGATTAGTTTATATCACAAGCAATCAAATGTTATATAGAAAATAGGTTTACAAGGCATTTTAACTTTCATTCAGTTTTTAACCGTAAAGATCAAAGTAGGAACCATGAACTTCTTTATTTAGTAGGCAGAGTAGACAACAGCAAGTTTGCTTTGCATTCTCATCATTCGTTCCATCTTAGAGTTTGTGTGTAGCGTGTATTTTATGCAGCCACTGCTTCTGTTAATTCCAAATGTAACACTGAGAAAAAGTCCAGCGTCGTTCCGATGAATGACGGTGTGGGGGCAAACATGGCCTTCTAGGAGAGTGTATATTCTTCTGAAGAGTGAAAGAAGAAAATCTGGTCAGTGCTTTTCTTGCCTAAATTATCTACATAATTTCCACATTGCTTGTTCTGGTTGTGCCAGCAGAGACCCAGACAGTAGGCTGTAGTATTACTGACAAGCTTAGAAAATAGAACAAAAGTACCATAGATTGAGCTCTTTTTAAACCAAATACAGTGCTGGTGCCCTTCTATCTTCCCTACAAAAATTTTAATCATGTCCTTATCCCTCAGCCATTAGAGAGCAGAGGGCTAGTTAGCACAGGGACCCAACCAAACCCTTGTACCTGCCATCTCCTTAGAAATCCTGTCCTTGGGTTCATTTCTCTGAAGGAAAGATATTCTTATCTATCTCTGGACAAATACTTTTCTCCTACCCATTCATATTTTATTCCAGTTTTGTCCTAAGTCACCATTACTTCACCTTTCCTTACACATACAAGTTTGGTTTGCTTATTCCTTTAGAGGAATAAGGTTTTTAGAAAGGCATTGATAGTAGCATTCATCACATCCGCCTTTAAGCATCTTTCAGTTATTGGGCTGACTGATTCCTTTTCCTCTCAATAAATCACTCATATACCTAAGATATTGGAAGTTGTGAGAAATAGATCCTGTGACTCTGGAACAGAATGTCCAGTCTTAGGGAAATTATAGTACCCAGTCTAGACAAATTGTCCTTGAAAGTATAACCTGTAACGTGAACTTTCTGATATTTAGGGAAATAACTCCCATATCATATGAATAAACAACCATTTGACCAAAGTCAGACCCAAGGAAATACATACTTATAATGAACAAAGGAATGAATTAAGTGAAATGTGTTACATTTTAAACTTGAAAGAAAAAGAGGCCCAAGCCCCGTGTTGTTGTTCAGTTGCTACGTCCTCTCTGCCTCTTCGCGACCCCGTGGGCTGCAGCACACCAGACTCCTCTCTTCTCCACTGTCTCCTGGAGTTTGCTCGAGTTCCTGTCCATTGAGTCAGCGATCCAATCCAACCATCTCATCCTTTGCTTGCCCCTTCTCCTTTTGCCTTCAATTTTTCTCAGCATCAGGGTCTTCCAGAGAGTCGATTCTCTACATCAGGTGGCCAAAGTACTGGAGCTTCAGCTTCGGCATCAGTCCTTCCAGTGAGTATCCAGGGTTGGTCTCCTTGCAGTCCAAGGGACTCTTAACTCTTCTCCAACACTGCCATTCGAAAGCATCAGCTCTTCAGCACTCAGCCTTCCTTATGGTCCAGCTCTCACATCTGTACATGACTACAGGAAAAACCTTTGACACCATGGACCTTTGTCAGCAAAGTGAGGTTTCTGCTTCTAAATATGCTGTCTAGGTTTGTCACAGCTTTCCTTTCGAGGAGCAAGTGTCTTTTAATTTCATGGCTGCAGTGACCATCCGCGGTGATTTTGGAGCCCAAGAAAAGAAAATCTGTCACTGCTTCTATTTCTTCCCCTTCTATTTGCCCTGAAGTGATGGGATCGGATGCCATGACCTTCGTTTTTTGAATGTTGAGTTTCAAGCCATCTTTTCACTTTCCTCTTTCACCCTCATCAAGAGGCTCTTTAGTTCCTCTTCGCTTTCTGCCATTAGAGTGGTATTATCTGCATACCTGAGGTTATTGATATTTCTGCCAGTAGTCTCAATTCCAGCTTGTGATTCATCCAGCCCAGCATTTCGTATGATGTACTCTGCATAGAAGTGAAATAAGCAGGGTGACAGTATACAGCCTTGATGTACTCCTTTCCCAATTTTGAACTAGTAAATTGTTCCATGTAAGATTCTAACTATTGTTTCCTGACCCATATGCAAGTTTCTCATGAGACTGGTAAGGTTTTCTGGTATTTTCTTTTCTTTAAGAATTTCTACAGTTTTTTTGTGATCCACACAAAGACTTTAGCAGAGTCAGTGAAGTGTAGTCAGTTAAGCTAAAGTAGATGTTTTCCTGGAATCCCCTTGCTTTCTCCATGAACCAAAGAATGTTAGCAATTTGATCTCTGGTTCCTCTGCCTTTCCTTTTTTTTTTTTTTTCATTTTTGGCATTTAGTTCAGAAGACGTTCAAAGAATCGAGTGTCCCTACTATAACAAATCACTTTTCATTTCTGTTTGCTTATTTATGTGAACAAGATTTCTCAGTGTTTCCATTCATCAATATTAGAAATAGAAATTGATATTGATAACACAACATTGTAAATCAGCTATACCCTAATAAAAAAATTTGGGGGGTGGATTTTATCTTTTTAAAATTATTTATTTTAATTGGAGGCTAATTACTTTACAATATTGTAGTGGTTTTTGCCATACATAGACATGAATCAACCATGGGTGTACATGTGTCCCCCATCCTGAACCCACTTCCCTCCCCATCCCATCCCTCAGGGTCATCCCAGTGCACCGGCCCTGAGCACCCTGTCTCATGCATCGAACCTGGACTGACGATCTGTTTCACATATGGTAATAGACACGTTTCAATGGTATTCTCTCAAATCATCCCACCGTCGCTTTCTCCCACAGAGTCCAAAAGTCTGTTCTTTATCTCTGTGTCTCTTTTGCTATCTTGCATATAAGGTCATCGTTACCATCTTTCTAAATTCCATATATATGCGTTAATATACTATATTGGTGTTTTTCTTCTGATTTACTTCACTCTGTATAATAGGCTCCAGTTTCATCCACCTCATTAGAACTGATTCAAATGCATTCTTCTTAATAGCTGAGTTAATATTCCATTGTGTATATGTACCACAGCTTTCTTATCCATTTGTCTGCCGATGGACATCTAGGTTGCTTCCATGTCCTAGCTGTTGTAAACAGTGCTTCGATGAACATTGGGGTACATGTGTCTCTTTCATTTCTGGTTTCCTCCGTGTGTATGCCCAGCAGTGGGATTGCTGAGTCGTATGGCAGTTCTGTTTCCAGTTTTTCAAGGAATCTCCACACCGTTCTCCATAGTGGCCGTACTAGTTTGCATTCCCACCAACCGTGTAAGAGGTTTCCCTTTTCTCCGCACCCTCTCCAGCATTTATTGTTTGTAGACTTTTTGATAGCAGCCATTCTGACCAGCGTGAGATGGTACCTCATTATGGTTTTGATTTGCATTTCTCTGATAATGAGTGATATTGAGCATCTTTTCATGTGTTTGATAGCCATCTGTATGTCTTCTTTGGAGAAATGTCTGTTTAGTTCTTTGGCCCATTTTTTGAATGGGTTGTTTATTTTTCTGGTATTGAGCTGCTTATATACATATATATATATTTTTTGCATATATATTTTTGAGATTAATTCTTTATCAGTTGCTTTGCTTGCTTCTTCTGCCTTTTCTAAACCCAGCTTGTACATCTAGAGGGTCTCAGTTCACATACTGCTGAAGCATAGGCATAGCTGAAGGATTTTGAGCATTACCTTGTGAAATGTGAAATGAGTGCAGTCATATGGTAGTTTGTACATTCTTTGACATTGCCCTTCTTTGGGATTGGAATGAAAACTGACCTTTTCCAGGCTTGTGAGCACTGCTGAGTTTTCCAAATTTGCTCACATATTGAGGGCAACACCTTAACAACTTCAGCTTTTAGGATGTGAAATAGCTCATCTGGAATTCCATCACCTCCATTAACTTTGTTTGTAGTAATGCTTCCTAAGGCCCACTTGACTTCACACTCCAGGATGTCTGGCTCTAGGTGAGTGACCACACAATCTTACTTATCCTGGTCATTAAGATATATTTTTTGTATAGTTCTGTGTATTCTTGACACCTCTTCCAATCTCTTCTGCTTCTTGAAGAGGTCTCTAATCCTTTCCATTTTATTGATTTCCTCTATTTCTTTGCAGTGTTCATTGAAGAAGGCCTCTTACCTCTCCTTGCTATTCTCTGGAACTGTGTATCCAGTGGTTAGCTCTTTCCCTTTCTCCCTTGCTTTTCACTTCACTTCTTTCCTCAGCTATTTGTGAGGCTTCCTCAGTCAGTCACTTTGCCTTCTTGCATCTCTTTTTCTTTGTGATGGTTTTGATCACTGCCTCCTGTACATTGTTACAAACCTCCGTCCATAGTTCTTTAGGCACTCTCTTTACCAGATCTAATCTCTTGAATCTATTTGTCACCCCCACTATATAATCATAAGGGATTTGATTTAGGTCATACCTGAATGGCCTAGTGGTTTTCCCTGCATTCTTCAATTTAAGCCTGAATTTTGCAATAAGGCGCTCATGATCTGAGCCACAGTCAGCCCCAGGTCTTACTTTTGCTAACTGTATAGAACTTCCCCATCTTTGGCTGCAAAGATGCAAAATAATCCAGGAGTTGGTAATAGAGAGGGAAGCCTGGTGTGCTGCCGTCCATGGGGTTGCAAAGAGTCGGACACAACTGAGTGATTGAACTGAACTGACTACTGATGCAAAATGATCAATCTGCTTTCAGTATTGACCATCTGATGATGTCCATGTGTAAAGTAGTCTCTTGTGTTGTTGGAAGTTGTTTGCTGTGACCAGGGTGTTCTCTTGGCAAAATTGTTAGCCTTCGCTCTTCTTCATTTTGTACTCCAGTGCCAAACTTGCCTGTTATTCCAGTTATCTCTTAACTTCCTACTTTTGCATTCCAGTCCCCTATAATGAAAAAGACATCTTTGTTTTTGGTGTTAGTTCTAAAATATCTTGTAGGTCTTCAGAGAACCGGTCTACTTGAGTTTCTTCAGCATCAGAGGTTGGGGCACAGACTTGGATTACTATGTTGAATGGTTTGCCCTGGAAACAAACCAAGATCATTCTGTCACTTTTGAAATTGCACCCAGATACTGTATTTTGGACTCTTTAATTGACTGTGAGGGCTACTCCATTTCTTTTAAGGGATTCTTGCCCACAGTAGTAGATATAATGGTCATCTGAACTAAATTCGCCCATTCTCATCCATTTTAGTTCACAGATTCCCAAGATATGGATGTTCACTCTTGCCATCTCTTGCTTGACAATATCCAGCTTACCTTGATTCATGGACCTAACATTCCAGGTTCCGCTGCAATATTGCTCTTTACAGCATCGGACTTTACTTTCACCACCAGGCACATCCACAGCTGGGCGTCGCTTCTGCTTTGGCCCAGCCTCTTCGTTCTTTCTGGAGCTATTAGTAACTGCCCTCCACTCTTCCCCATAGCATATTGAACGCCTTCCCACCAAGTGGGAGGGCGTTCCCATCTTCCGGTGTCATGTTTTTTTGCCTTTTTATGCTGTCCACAGGACCTTCAAGGCAAGAATACTGGAGCAGTTTGCCATTCCCTCCTCCAGTGGACCACATTTTGTCAGAACTCTCCACTATGACCTGTTTTGTGTGGCCCTACACAGCATGGCTCATAGCTTCACTGAGTTATGCAAGCCCCATTGCTATAAGCAGTAGGATTTTATATAAAATACAACATAATCAGTAAAGAGGGGTCTTTTTGTTTGTTTTTTGTTTTTAATCTAAATCAGTGGTCAACAAGCTACAGCCATGGGCCAGTCGATCCCACTGTGTGTTTTTTATGGCTCAGCTGAAAGAAATTAAAAGAAGGATAACACTTTATGACACTTGAAAATTATATGAAATTAAAAGTAATCTTTTATTGTTGTAGTATAGGGATCATGGCTTATTCCTTGGCAGTAATGATGGAAAAGAGATGGTAGATTCATATAAACATGCCTTTATGTNGTATTGAGCTGCTTATATACATATATATATATTTTTTGCATATATATTTTTGAGATTAATTCTTTATCAGTTGCTTTGCTTGCTTCTTCTGCCTTTTCTAAACCCAGCTTGTACATCTAGAGGGTCTCAGTTCACATACTGCTGAAGCATAGGCATAGCTGAAGGATTTTGAGCATTACCTTGTGAAATGTGAAATGAGTGCAGTCATATGGTAGTTTGTACATTCTTTGACATTGCCCTTCTTTGGGATTGGAATGAAAACTGACCTTTTCCAGGCTTGTGAGCACTGCTGAGTTTTCCAAATTTGCTCACATATTGAGGGCAACACCTTAACAACTTCAGCTTTTAGGATGTGAAATAGCTCATCTGGAATTCCATCACCTCCATTAACTTTGTTTGTAGTAATGCTTCCTAAGGCCCACTTGACTTCACACTCCAGGATGTCTGGCTCTAGGTGAGTGACCACACAATCTTACTTATCCTGGTCATTAAGATATATTTTTTGTATAGTTCTGTGTATTCTTGACACCTCTTCCAATCTCTTCTGCTTCTTGAAGAGGTCTCTAATCCTTTCCATTTTATTGATTTCCTCTATTTCTTTGCAGTGTTCATTGAAGAAGGCCTCTTACCTCTCCTTGCTATTCTCTGGAACTGTGTATCCAGTGGTTAGCTCTTTCCCTTTCTCCCTTGCTTTTCACTTCACTTCTTTCCTCAGCTATTTGTGAGGCTTCCTCAGTCAGTCACTTTGCCTTCTTGCATCTCTTTTTCTTTGTGATGGTTTTGATCACTGCCTCCTGTACATTGTTACAAACCTCCGTCCATAGTTCTTTAGGCACTCTCTTTACCAGATCTAATCTCTTGAATCTATTTGTCACCCCCACTATATAATCATAAGGGATTTGATTTAGGTCATACCTGAATGGCCTAGTGGTTTTCCCTGCATTCTTCAATTTAAGCCTGAATTTTGCAATAAGGCGCTCATGATCTGAGCCACAGTCAGCCCCAGGTCTTACTTTTGCTAACTGTATAGAACTTCCCCATCTTTGGCTGCAAAGATGCAAAATAATCCAGGAGTTGGTAATAGAGAGGGAAGCCTGGTGTGCTGCCGTCCATGGGGTTGCAAAGAGTCGGACACAACTGAGTGATTGAACTGAACTGACTACTGATGCAAAATGATCAATCTGCTTTCAGTATTGACCATCTGATGATGTCCATGTGTAAAGTAGTCTCTTGTGTTGTTGGAAGTTGTTTGCTGTGACCAGGGTGTTCTCTTGGCAAAATTGTTAGCCTTCGCTCTTCTTCATTTTGTACTCCAGTGCCAAACTTGCCTGTTATTCCAGTTATCTCTTAACTTCCTACTTTTGCATTCCAGTCCCCTATAATGAAAAAGACATCTTTGTTTTTGGTGTTAGTTCTAAAATATCTTGTAGGTCTTCAGAGAACCGGTCTACTTGAGTTTCTTCAGCATCAGAGGTTGGGGCACAGACTTGGATTACTATGTTGAATGGTTTGCCCTGGAAACAAACCAAGATCATTCTGTCACTTTTGAAATTGCACCCAGATACTGTATTTTGGACTCTTTAATTGACTGTGAGGGCTACTCCATTTCTTTTAAGGGATTCTTGCCCACAGTAGTAGATATAATGGTCATCTGAACTAAATTCGCCCATTCTCATCCATTTTAGTTCACAGATTCCCAAGATATGGATGTTCACTCTTGCCATCTCTTGCTTGACAATATCCAGCTTACCTTGATTCATGGACCTAACATTCCAGGTTCCGCTGCAATATTGCTCTTTACAGCATCGGACTTTACTTTCACCACCAGGCACATCCACAGCTGGGTGTCGCTTCTGCTTTGGCCCAGCCTCTTCGTTCTTTCTGGAGCTATTAGTAACTGCCCTCCACTCTTCCCCATAGCATATTGAACGCCTTCCCACCAAGTGGGAGGGCGTTCCCATCTTCCGGTGTCATGTTTTTTTGCCTTTTTATGCTGTCCACAGGACCTTCAAGGCAAGAATACTGGAGCAGTTTGCCATTCCCTCCTCCAGTGGACCACATTTTGTCAGAACTCTCCACTATGACCTGTTTTGTGTGGCCCTACACAGCATGGCTCATAGCTTCACTGAGTTATGCAAGCCCCATTGCTATAAGCAGTAGGATTTTATATAAAATACAACATAATCAGTAAAGAGGGGTCTTTTTGTTTGTTTTTTGTTTTTAATCTAAATCAGTGGTCAACAAGCTACAGCCATGGGCCAGTCGATCCCACTGTGTGTTTTTTATGGCTCAGCTGAAAGAAATTAAAAGAAGGATAACACTTTATGACACTTGAAAATTATATGAAATTAAAAGTAATCTTTTATTGTTGTAGTATAGGGATCATGGCTTATTCCTTGGCAGTAATGATGGAAAAGAGATGGTAGATTCATATAAACATGCCTTTATGTAGTTTGTATTTACCTGGGGCTGTAATGATGCTCTTTTGAAGTGGAATTAATGAGTAGACTAGAACTCAAAGTGAGGTTTGAATAGTCTAGCGGGAGGAGTGGTTTATTTCTGAAGAACAGGCAGAGAGTAGAGTCTTTTGAAACCATAGGGGGAAAAAAAAAACACTTTACTGGGTTCAAATTATACCCTCTTGTTGGAAGATCTCTAGGACAATATTTAGTTTCTAAATCTTATATAAAGAAATGATGCCTCTGACCCGTGATCCAGGAAAGTGCTTTGAGGTTAGACTGTTTCCTCTCTTCGCTGTTATTGTTCCTGGAAGCCAGACAGAGGGCCCTTGTCCCCCGTGATTGAATGCTCCTGCCGAGTGTGGTTTAAAGGGTCTGTGGGGATCCATTGCCACCTCCTGATTGTGTTAAAGTTCAAGGTGACTCTCCAAGCACCTTAGATTCCTTTAACAGGTATCCCAGGAATGAGGACCCAGAGTTCCCCTTAGTCTATATTGAAGAGGAAACTAAAATACTGATCCTGAAGTTACAGACTCAGCATCTGTAGCTTGCAGGGGTGGTGTGAACGGGAAGAAAGAATGCACTCAAGTAAATCAATGAATAACTGAGTCTGGCCTAATGGCCAAGCTTTGCTGTGATGCCGAGAGAGCAGGTAGGTTTAGCTGGCCTGGGAACAGCCCCTAACATCAGATTGGTCAGGTCAGTGTGGATGCTGTTGAGGTCCCCCTGGACGTGGTGCTGGAAGGGACGATGAGCGTCCCTTGGGATCAGAGGCGCTATGGGCTGGGCAAGTGGCAGCACAGTCTCCATGTTATTTGTTGTCCCAGTCTTGTCATTACTGAGTCAGTTTATTTTGAGTAAGCCTAGGAGAATTGGGCTGACTTTTGGTGTCCGTGCGTTTAGTCATTTCTGTGAAGGATATGAACAGAACACAGTGGTGTAAGCAAGGGAGCATCTGAGGGCCGGGACTGCTTAGACAGGATTGTCAGAAGAGACACGTGGAGCGTTAACTGTGTGGTTATATTTATAAAGTACAAAATTCTATTAAAGGAGCATCTCATTTAAAAAGGCAACTTAAAGTATTGGTCCCTGGTGGCTCAGACGGTAAAGTGTCTGTCTACAATGTGGGAGACCCGGGTTCAATCCCTGGGTCGGGAGAAGGAAATGGCAATCCACTCCAGTACTGTTGCCTGGAAAATCCCATGAACAGAGGAGCCTAGTAAGCTACAGTCCATGGGGTCGCAAAGAGTCCGATACGACTGAGTGACTTCACTTATTAAGAGGAAAGGCCCTCGTATGTAAAGATTTGAGGGTAAGAGTGGTGGTTGGGGGTTACGTGATCTTCCCCTCCTCATGTTTTCCTGTGTCTCTTTAGGCTCTCCTCTCGCTGGCACTGGGGAGGTGGGTCTGTCCTTTCCTCCGTCTGTCCTGTGGCTCTTTTGGGGGCGCAGGCCGAGTGGCTGTCCTGCCAGCAGTATCATTTGGTCTGGTTGGTGGGGCTGCTGTACTGGAGAAGTTTGGAGCTGGTCCTGCTCTCAGGGCACCGCTGCCCTGGCTCAGAGAGCTCACCAGGGACAGGTAATGAGTTGGGCCCCTCCATACATCCAGCTGGCTTCCCAAGTGGCGCTAGTGGTAAAGAACCAGTGCAGAAGACATAAGAGAGACAGGTTCAGTCCCTGGGTCAGGAAGATCCCTTGCAGGAGGAAACGGCAACCCACTCTAGTAGTCTTGCCTAGAGAATCCCAAGGACAGAGGGGCCTGGTGGGTGGCCTACAGTCCAAAGGGTCGCAAGGCGTCGGACACGACTGAGTGGCTTAGTGAACACAAATCCAGGCATGCTCAGTCATTGTTCCAGGTAATACCTGATACTGTATTTGGTCAAGTGACCCAGAATCGTTCTGTGTCACTTTCATGAAAACAGTATCATTACCATTAATAATTCTAAATTTTCTTTTGACTGAGAGGACACAATAGATGCTCTCTGTTACAAGTTTAATCCTTTTCCCAAAATGCACACAATTTGCCAAAGTATTTTTCATTGACGACTTTACTTCTGGCAATTAAGAGTTTTCCTTCTGCTAATACTTTGTCACCATAGTCATGAGTATTATCAGATTTCTTACAATTCAGGAAATTCTTTCATTAATCAGAGCTCTCTTAGCAGAGGTGCTGAAAATTGGATGCTTTCCTTTTCCTGTAAGTAATTCAGTTTTTTGTTGCAGTTTATATAGAGTTTAGTTTATGCCTGGGAGGAGGCTTCTTTTTTAAAAAATTTATTTATTTTTAATTAAAGGATAATCGCTTTACAATATTGTGTTGGTTTCTGCCGCACATTAACATGAATCAGCCAAAGATACATATGTCCCCTTCCTCTTGAACTGAGGCTGCTTAATAGTTGTAATTTCTAAATTATCTATATATACCATAATAATGGAAGCTAAAACTTTTTGCTCATTAATCCTGAAAAATAAATGGTTAACCTTTAAAAATGTAAAGTAAGTATAGATATTTGGTGTCTTTTCTGTGATCCAAACTTTTCTGATTAACTCTTTTTGTCAGTACAACCAGAAATAGAGGATAACGATGCACAATTACAAAAATAACCATTTAAAATATTTTTAAAGAAGGTAAGCATTTTATGTTCTTATGTAACCAGATTTAACTGAAAGACATTTAATAGGTAAAATGTGTATAGTGGTATTTTAGTGGCAAGTTCTTTAGAAAAATAATAGCAAATTATTTTTATTTCTCTTTCTGCATATTTTCCTACACTTAAAATGTTGTTTATTCATATGTAGCTTTTTTCTAGTTTAAATAAATTTAAGAGTGACTTAGAGAACATAAAATAAAGATACTGGAAAATACTAAGAAACCAAGAACAAGGTGAGGAAAAAAGAAAATTTATACTTCAGATATGATCACGACTTCTTAGCAATAAGGGCAGAGTGTGATAAATTTTTTTTAAAAAGAAGGTACCCCTTAGTTTCTCAGGAGAGACGTTTTTCAAGATGCTAAGTTTGAAGTTTTATTTCCATAGGAACCTGATGGCAAAGTAGCTGTCTTCCATAGCAGCTTTTATAGCAGATAAAAGGCATTTTTTTCTTTGACCGTTTCTGAGACCAACGGCTGGTCCAGGGGTGTAGCCTGGAAGTACACGCAGTGCAGGTGCTTCGTAAAGAGTCCTTGCTTCTCCAGCTGAAGCACTTTTCCTGCTTTCTATTAGTCAGGACTCTGGGCGCAAGTAACAGAAACCCTAATCAGACTAGCTCAAACCATGGTTAAAGCTGTTTATTTGACTTTAGGCAAGGTGACTTTAACCAGGGTTCAAAAAGTGTCATGAAGACTCTGCTCACTGTCTTTCTGTCTGGCCTCTGTGTGGAGGCAGAGATGGTCCCAGCTGCTCTTGGCCAGTGTGGTTCTTTCTGTGCTCATGGGCTGAACCCCCCCACTTGACAGCACCCCTTGTTGGCTCCCATCCTGGAGCCAGCCAGCCCCAGTGGGAAGGCGTGGAGCCCTCTTGGAGAGGGCTGGTAGGTTCCAGAAGCAGAGAAGGGCGCTCCCACTGGGATAAGGGGGAGGGGCGCAGGCAGAAACGATTGATATGCTTTTCTTTTATGTAGAGAAAGGCAGTCAAGTTCATGTTTTAATAANGGTTCTTTCTGTGCTCATGGGCTGAACCCCCCCACTTGACAGCACCCCTTGTTGGCTCCCATCCTGGAGCCAGCCAGCCCCAGTGGGAAGGCGTGGAGCCCTCTTGGAGAGGGCTGGTAGGTTCCAGAAGCAGAGAAGGGCGCTCCCACTGGGATAAGGGGGAGGGGCGCAGGCAGAAACGATTGATATGCTTTTCTTTTATGTAGAGAAAGGCAGTCAAGTTCATGTTTTAATAAAAGCATGTTGAAGAGGCAGAGCAAGGGAGCTTGTTGTTTTTTTAAAAAAAGATGATCCTTTAGAAATAAAGTTCAAGAACATTTCAGACCATCGTCCCGTCAGACTTGGAAAGCCTTTTGTTCTTCTATTTTTAATTTGTTTCCCTTGTAGTAAAACCGTCTGCTTTGATTTAAAAAAAAAAAAAAAAGATTGAAAAGTGTTGATAGTGTTCTTTGTTTTGCCGTGGTTAACTTACCGCTGACACAGAAGCATTTCATAGGTATTTTGCCTGTATGAGAAGCTATCTAAAAGAACAGTGACCCCCCTCCCCCCCAAAATTAATAAGAATAAAAAACTTAAGAATGACTGTATTTAAAATCTATGGCAAATAACTTATTTTTAATGCTAGTGAAATATGGTACCATGACAAATGAAATTTCCTAGCCGCTGAACAATGAGAACACAAATTGTGGGTGGTAGCCATTATTCTTGCTACTTTTTGTACTTATATTGATAAATTCAACAGACCCAAACCCATATATCTCAGTTATAATTCCAAGAGGAAGCAGGTCGTTAACATTTTTCTTGCTCAGGTCTTCAGCCCTTTTCTGATATTTTCCAGACTGGGAGGATCTTGACCTTCTTAGAGCACTCTCTCTTTTTTACCCAGCTAAAGTTTAGAGGAAATCCCCAAGTTTGATTTCTTCCCCTGATCCATGGTAGTTTGTCCACTATCGCCAAAGATACAGTGTATCCAAGAGGAAAAAAAAAAATAGTATGCTGTCAGAAAAACTGGCTTCAGGTTTTGGGAAATGTTTTTACTACCCAGTAAAACAAGTGGAAAGATTTTAATCAAAGCATTTCCATCTTACTTGTAAACAATTACAGCAGTCCTTACACGGATGCCACATTAGAAGACTGGGGAAAATTTACTGGATTCCATTCTAATGCAATTAGAGCTAATTTTGTTCTTTAAATGAATAAAAGGTCAGCTAGTAAATCTAGCTTATCTTGTGTCCAGACTTCAATAAATTGTTTTATTTAATTTGTTGTAAAAGATCTTATCCTTAATGGGTCTAGGTTTTATTTAGTTCACTTAGGTTTTAAAATATTTATGACCACCTTTTTAGATATGATTTGAATGATAGTTGGAAAGTTCCTCTCTGCTGTGTTATCAAGGCCCAGGATCACTAATTGAGTGAATATAGGAAGGTACTTAAGATTTGTTATCTAGAAAAAGCTGATGTGAACTTCCAGAATTTAAATGTTCTTTAACCTGTGACAGGCAGAGGTAATTTAGCTATATCATGGTAACCTTTTGGATACTGTCTTACCTATAATTTCCTCTAAAGATCAAACTACTTGCACTTCTAGTGTTTAAAGAGAGTATAGACCTCCTAATGAGAACATTCTTATTATTACTGACAACAACACAGATAATTTAAATCCTTTGCATCCTATCCTTCCTATCATTTTATAGGGCTGGCTCAGATGGTAAAGAAATCTGCCTGCTATGCAGAAGAGTTTTGATCTGGGTTTGATCCCTGGGCTGGGAAAATCCCCCTGGAGAAGGGAATGGCAGTCCACTCCACAATTCTTGCCTGGAGCATCCCATGAACAGAGGATCCTGATGGGCTATAGTCGTGGAGTTGCTTAGTCGAACATGACTGAGCGACTAACAATTTCACTTCAATATTAAAATATTTCCGTAGGGACTTTAGAGGCACAGAGTGATGTTTCTTCCTCTCTGTCCCTGCCCCGGCCTCCTTGTGAGATGAGCACTCGAGTCCCAGCCCAACCTCTGTGACGAAGAACCCACACGGATTGGGTTCAGGGCCTCGTCGCTTCGGGGACTGACTGGCCGTATCACCCCTGTTTGGGTTCACTCTTCCGGGTTCCAGAGCTGCACCTGTCCTCATGGCTTGTCCTTCAGCCTGGTCCAGGAAGGAGCCCAGCATCCCTCCTGATCTTCAGGACCCGTTCCTTCTCTATCCCCTTGGGTTCTGCCATCCTGACCCTCACACACACACGCCCACCAGCCTCCCCTCCAGGTGAGGGAAAGGTCATGTAGATGCCTCTTCTCATTTTCACTTTTCAAAATGTATTCCAATTTTATTCCTCAACTGACCACATCCTGGTTTCTGCTCTGGAAACTTTCCTGAAGCTTCTCATTAAGATGATTAAATGCATCCTGAGACAATGCCGCAGCCCTGAGACTTCATCCTTCCTGTTCTTCCAATACCTTCTTCCCCCCAAGCCCTTTTTGAAAACCTGTCGTCCTTGTTTTTCATGACAGGATGCTCTCTTTCTCCATCCTTGCTTCTATTTTTCCTTGATCACTTTCTCTTCTTGCCCTTGATCCGCCACTCTACTCTTTCTGCCTAAATTTTCTTTTTTGTTCTTTTCAAAGTTAAGCGATGATGATTCCCAAATCTTTCCTTCCAGCTCAGATTTCTCCCCAAGATGCAGCCTAGTCTGCCCAGTTACCTGCTAGAAAGCCCAAGTGGGAGGACCAGAGAGACATTTCAAACATGTGCTTAGAATTTTAATCAGTTATTTCTGCTTCTTTAGCCCACAAAGGTGGAAGTGTGTGTGTGTGTGTGTCTGTGTGTGTGTGTGTGTGTGTGTNTAAAGAAAGCTGAGCACTGAAGAATTGATGCTTTTGAACTGTGGTGTTGGAGAAGACTCTTGAGAGTCCTTTGGACTGCAAGGAGATCCAACCAGTCCATCCTAAAGGAAATCAGTCCTGAATTCATTGGAAGGACTGATGCTTATGCTGAAACTCCAATACTTTGGCCACCTGATGTGAAGAACTGACTCATTGGAAAAGACCCTGTTGCTGGGAAAGGTAGAAGGGGACGACAGGATGAGATGGCTGGATGGCATCACTGACTCAATGGACATGAGTTTGAGTCAACTCTGGGAGTTGGTGATGGATTGGGAGGCCTAGTGTGCTGCAGTTCATGGGGCCACAAAAAGTTGGACATGACTGAGCGCCTGAACTGAACTCCAGTCTGATCTCCTGGAAGCAAAGAATTAGTACATATTTTGTCTCATCAACACTGAGTACCCACTTTAGTGTTTTTTCTTTTGCTACTCAGAAAATTTGAATGAGAAATATATATATATCTCAACGTACCATATTTAAAGGAGTACTTGAACTAGAGTACTTCAATTGAATTAGAGGAATAGGCATTTGGAAGGATTATCTTTATTAGTTATTTTCATGAAAGTGCCATTTCTCTAAATTGGAAAATAAGGAGATTTGTTCTGGTAGGTATTTCTGAGACCTCAGGTATTGCCCCATAAACTGATCAGCAGTCTGTTTATGTCCATTGGCTTCACTGCTAATGCTAAACCATTTTCATGGGTACCATTCACAAGCCTTGAAGGTAAGGAAGACACTAGATCCAAACTGTCCTCTTCAGAAAAAAAGAAATGATAATTATATAACATGACGTGTTAAAAGTATTAGCTGAGCCACGGCAGTAATCAGATTGGAGTATACGAATGTGTCAAACCGACGCATTGTGCAGTCAGACTTACATGAGGTTACCTGTTGGTTAGATCTCAGTTACAAAAAACTACGTGAGGAAAGGTTGTTACCAACAAATAGAATGTGAATTGTTTATATACTCGGAATGCCTAAAACAGCATTGGGATGCACTGTTTATGCGTATCTGCAGAAAAAATTCAAAGAACAAAAATATGGAAACACCTGCTAGCCGGGGGACAGTGGACCCTTCTGGAGGAGAGAAGGAGAGAGACCAGAAATAAATACATTTTCTCTATACTTGATATATACTGCCCCCTGCCAAATAAAGGAACTTTGTATAAAAAAAAAAAAAAGAAATAGTTTGAGGACCAAATGCGCAGGCCTCAGTTCAAAGCCTGCCACTCATTTACCCAAACTCCTTTCTCTCTCTACTCCTGTTTCCTTGTTTGTAACACAAGGGTCACTGCGCCTTCTTGGAAGTTGCCCTGAGGACTGAATGGGGTAATGTGTGGGAAGTACCTAGTATAACACCTGACTGCTTAGAGGTGCTCAGCAACTAGTGCTTTTAAGTGACTTGCGTTAGGTCACACCCCAGCCTGTGGAAGACGTAGGGTTTGACCTCGGACCTCCTGGTTCTGAGTCTAGTTCTTCTTCCCCAGCTTGGGTTCTATGAAGAAGGCAGTGTTGATGCAGAAACAGAGCACCGGGCAGCTCTGACTATGGAAAGGAGCTGGAGTTCCTGCCTGTTTCCCACTGCCCATCCTGTCTTCCCTGCCCTGATCGTGGAGAAGCAGCTTGGGCAAGAGCCTTGCAGCCTGCGCTCTGTCTCTGCACTCTCCGAGAAGTCTTTCTCTGCTAGAAGAACCGAGTGATCATGCCATTGTATTTGTAGCTACCTGGCTTGACTCAGCTGTGTGTTTTGATTTTTCCTTTTCTCTCTTTTGTTGACAGTGTCATCAGCAAAGTGGTCCCAGCCCCCGAGGCTAAGCCGGCGCCTTCTCTGAACAGACCCAAGACGCCGCCACCTGTCCCAGCCCCCGCTCCGGCCCCCATGCACGTCACCCCTGCCCCGGTGCCTTTGCCCCTCCTGGCCCCGGCCAGCGCGCCCCTCGCCGGGATGCCTGCCCCAGCACCTGCTGCTTCGGGAGCCGCCAGCTCCAAAGCCCCCGTCCGCAGTGTGGTCACGGAGACGGTCAGCACTTACGTGGTGAGCTGCTTTCTGTTTTGGGGAGTATTTAAGAGAAAGTCACTTAAGAGCTCACTCTTTGCTCATGAAAATGTTTCCAATTAAAAAACAGTGTCAGATGTGTCATCATTGAATTTCAGAAGCAATTCTTCATGACTGGAAAGGCATGTTCATTGCATTTTCAAGCCTTTGGCTGAAAAGTGTTAGGATGTTTGCATAGTCTCCATAAATAATATCAGAGCATTGTTTTTGTTATTTGTCATTGTTTTGGAATATAACTATATACACACACGCACATAAACATATACACAGCACGATCTGTGTATAAATATAGAGGTGAATAGTGACAGTCAAACTTCTCATTGACTTTGTTGATCAAGCAGTGATTCACTTCAGAGAATAATTAGCATGACGTGCACATATCTCATGGGCCAGCCGCTCTTTCTGAGCAGGAGCACTAATTATGGTATCTCACTGGCTGAGGTCCAGAGCATATCAGGGCCTGCAGAATGAATGGAAATGAACCTGTCAACCACAGAACTTCCTGAGTCCCAGCCTGTCTTCAGGTGGGAAAACTCTCCTTGACAAATGCATTCACACGGTTGTCATGAGACCACTCTCTCACATTTCATCCCTACTCAGTACTATCAGGTCTAGCTCAAGCCCTGCATTCAGTTGAGTAATAAATCGGCTCTTTGGGCTCCTATTGTGACCCAGGAGCACATGACAAAAAGATTTCAGGCACGTGGCGGTCCTCAGTGAGCCGACACTGTGAGACCACCGAGCATGTAGCCTGAGATGTGTCCGCATGGTGGTGGCGCGGATCTTTCAGAATAGATGTACCTGGGAGGCGACAGGCTCAGACTCCTGCCGTTGTCGTTAAAAGTCATGCAAGTATTACATTTCTGTATGGGCATTTTGAAAGGAAATTTCAATGAATCATTAAGTGTTTGAGGCACTATCATGATACAGAGGATAAGAAAGTCTCAGAAGTCTTCAGAGAGGATATAAAGACATGAAATATTAACGAGAAAATATTAAATTGGCAATTCAAGACAACAGTGGAAGACATGGTACAAACATCTGTGGTCATTAAATCAATGCATTCAAGGCCCAGTTGCCACAAGTGTTTAATTGAGGCCACGTCACCCCAAGATAGGTAAATCAGGGAGGACTTTATGCTTGATCTCCTTGACTTCCATTTCTTTAGCTGTAACCAGGGATTGTTAGGCTAGGTGATCCCTGTGGTGTGTTCTAGCTCTAAAATCTGATTCTCCAGTAGATTTTTGAGTCAACTCCCTGGAGATAGATCAGACTTGCATAAACAGTGTAGATGAAAGCCTCTGGCCCTCAGAGACACTTTGTAGACAGAAGACAGACTGTGTGATTTGAAGGAAGGACACAGGCCAGTTTTGTTGCTGCCCAATCTATTATGACACTGGAACTGGCACTGACATTCTTTCAGCTCCAGTCTCCCCGTTTCTAACCTACCCAAGCATTGTTTTAGGAGGATGAAACCAAGTCAGGTGTTTTTGAAACAGCCTAGTAAACTGCGCTGTAGCAGATTTCTCATGTCGCAGGGTCACGGCCTCCTAATTTCAAGAATCAGCAGCAGGACAGGGCATGCATGGCAGCTTCAGGGCACAGGGTACTGGGCTGGCCTTCACCCCAGACAGCTGGCACAGGCCGACCGGTGATCTCTCTGCTTGCAACTGGAGACTAGGCCCAAGTCAGGGGTGTGGCTGCCCAAAGATTTGTTCAGGAAACCTTTACAGCCTTGTCTGCTCTTGCAGAGACTTCCCAGAATGGCAGACCTTAAAATAGTTAGAATTCTGTGAGTTAGAATGAACCACTTCTGCCCCCCATACACCCATCACACAAACACAAAAAACTGTTTTTCTTCTGCACATCCAGTCAGTGTTGTATCTGAACATACCAGGAGGGACTACAGCTTGCAAAATCAACTGAATGAAATTATATGCTGTGTGATCAGCGAAACTTTAAAAAATTAACTCTTAGTTATTGCTGGCTTTGAAAGACTGTCATAGAATTGTCTCTTCTAGATTGGTCTTGTTCATGTGGAATTTGAGGAGGTGGTTCAGTTGGGAATGCTTCTTATTTGGAACTGCTAAGTCAAGTCCAGAGCACAGCATATTTGTTGCAAAATAACATAAAAACGTGTGGCTCTTTGGCCTCCTGCGTCCCTTATTTCATTTGCCCTTTAGTTGATTGTACTTTGCTGAAAATGTCATAAAGGGAATGGAAAGTTACTTAGTAACAACTCTTTTATATCCTTGATCTTATCAGCCAGTTCAGGAGGAGGGTTTGGCTAATAAGTAATAAGGCGATATATGCACATAGGCCGTATTTATTAATTCCAGACCTGTGAATGCAATGGAGGGAACAACACAGAGTTGAGCTAGGTAGCTTTCAAAAGTATCAGGCATTAGTAGTCATTCAGAACCTATGTGTTTCACTATTTTTTTAGAGAAAGGTGACTGTAGGTCACTATTTTTTTAGAGAAAGGTGACATGGCTCACAGAAATGATTATCAAATGTTTTGCTTTTATGACTTTCAAAAGACAGTTTAAAATAGCCATTAGAAATGTCTTGGGAGTTCCCTGATGGCCTCGTGATTAGGACTTGGCACTTCCATTGCCAGGGTCCAGGTTCAATCCCTAGTCGGGGAACTAAGATTTTGCAAGCCATGCAACGTGGCCAAAAAAAAAAAAAAAGGAAGAAAGGTCTTATCATTGAACTCTTAGTAGCATTTTTTTTTCCATATGATGCCAGGATAGTGAGGACCATGATCACAGCTTTAATAAATTGTTAGCTCCTGGGTTTTTCTGTCTGTTCGTTTAGTCTGTCAGTTTATTAGCTCCACAGGGTGTAGGTCTTCCTTATAATGCCCTTTTGGGGATTTCTTTTTTCTCAATGCCTCTCTGGTTTCCCTACTCCCCCACCCCCACCCCAGATCCGAGACGAGTGGGGAAACCAGATCTGGATCTGTCCCGGCTGCAACAAGCCCGACGATGGGAGCCCCATGATCGGCTGTGATGAATGTGACGACTGGTACCACTGGTGAGTCCCCGCGGGACGCGGGGGGAGAGGCTCAGCACAAGCGTGGCCCGGCCCATGCAGGCTCTTCTCCCAGGGCAGCTGTCTCCCGGGAAGAGCGTCTAGAGCAGAATCCCCATGCCAAGAGAATGGTGTTCATATTGTTTGCAAAAATTAGTCTTTAGACTGTGGCTCTTCAGCCTAAATTCAATGTCTCTTAGCGCACGTATTCTTTAGAAAGGGAAAAGGAGATACAAGGGGTTGGTTCCCTTCCCTTTCTTGTCAGTCATTTTCTGTAGCAGCTGCAGAAACACTGAGGCCCGTAAACACTGCCATCAAATGCAGGAGTACAGGGGCAGCTTGGGTGGCTTCCCCGGCTCCTCAGCGCCCTCCCCAAACTGAAGGCCAAGCATCAGGACGCATGCAGACCGCCTCGCTGTGTTATCTTGAAAATATCAGATATGAAAAGATAGGCATCCACTTAGTCACATGCTATACAATGTCTCAGAGATAAAAACAAGACCGTGGCTCAGAAGAATTAGACTGTTTCTGGCTGGAAGGATGAATGAGCTAATCAATGTCTCCAGCAGGGCCTGGGGAAGGGGCTCATGTAAGGGAGTGCAGCAGCGTCTGTCCGCCAGAGCTGGTGACTTGGGTGTCCGGTAAATGCACCTTGAAAGTGAAAGTCGCTCAGTCGTGTCCGACTCTTTGTGACCCCATGGACTACACTGTCCATGGAATGCTCCAGGCCAGAATACTGGAGTGGGTAGTCTTTCCCTCTTCCAGGGGATGCTATGAAATTCCTGAAAAACGTAGGGTGAGAAGACGCGTGTCGCTGAAGCCGGTCTGTCTGAACCGCCTTTTGCTTGGTTCCCGTGTAGGCCCTGCGTGGGGATCATGGCCGCGCCCCCGGAGGAGATGCAGTGGTTCTGCCCCAAGTGCTCCAGCAGGAAGAAGGATAAAAAGCACAAGAAGCGGAAGCACCGGGCGCACTGATGCCCGGCACGGGGGGCCCCGCCGCCAACCCCCACCGCAGCGCCCTGGGGGCTGAGCCCGGCCGGACTAAGGACAGAGCACGCGCCCCCCAGCCCCGGGGGCTTTGCCAGGGCCCCCAGCCGAGGGCCACACGGCCGCCCCCCGAGAAAGCCTCTCACGCACGGGGCGGAGGGAGGCCTCGCCTCCATTTCCTATTACCAGTGACAAGTATTATTAATAAAAAGACTATAATCTTTCCTTTCGATCTTCCTCAGTTCTCTCCAGGGCCTTTTCCTTAAGGTGTTAGCTGAGAAGATGGCGTGTGGCCCGCCCTGACCGTGCCCGAGGGTGACTTGGGTCGGCTGTATGTGTCTCCAGCCTCCTCCCCTCTGTAGTCAGATAATCGTAATCACATGAAAGAAAACTCCAGGGGGAGTGTCAGTAAATATTTTTGTGATGAAAAATATATGAAGCTTCCCCCACCCCACCCCTTGTTTTTAGTACTAACATGTAAAATGTTCAGGCTTTTTGTGAAATACCTTATATTTTTTAAGAAAAAGGTTTCTATCATGTCCCGTCGGCTCTTCTACAATCTGTTTTTGTTGACTCTCTCACCTGTCCTCTCTCTGTGTCATCCCCCAGCTTTGCCCTTTCTTCCAAACTGCTGGTGGTCTTCTCATGGCTTACCCATCTCATCAGCTTGTATGAAAACTCTGCACACCAGGAGATCTCCCCTAATGTAAATAATAAATATTTATGAAGTAGTTATTTTTAAAAATTTTTTATCGTGTTTAATTCTGGCTTTCTGTGAAACGCGCTGCAGTTTCAGCCACGTCTGTAATTACTGCTGTACATAAGCAAAGAAGGCTGGAAAAATCAGAGCCATACATAAGTTCCAAGTTACCTACCTTGAGCTGAACCCTTGCAGAACACTGCGGGGAGGACCTGAGCAGTTGGAAGTCTATGGCTTGTGATCTGAAATTGTTTTGTTATCTCTTCTATTTCTGTAAATTTCTTTGACTTCTTTTTGTTTCAAAGGACATGTAGATTCCCCGAAAGTAAAAAAAAAAAAAAAAGCTGTAGCATTTTGTGTTTATATTGTTTTATTTCTGCAAATCTGTTCATTGATATTGTGGTTTAAGGCTGAAATGAAGTATATTATGCAATTTTTTTTTAAGAAAACTCATCAAATTTCAGGGTATCACAAAACTTTATTATATTACTATACTGCCCACTATTTATTATATGTTCATAGATGTCTGAGAGATAAACCAAATATTTTATTTTTAATGTAAAACATCAAATTTAATTTTATTAGCATATTTTAGCAACTTTGGAATAAATATGGACTTTTACTTGATTTTGAAATAATCCCAACTTGGGCCAGTGTAATGGATATCTTGAATGCTAAAATATGGGCTTTGAACCTAATACAAATATATTAATAGAAATTGTGATTTTTTTTAATGCCAAGTAAATTGATATTAGTGTATGGATTAATCACATTTTAAAACGTATTATGTGGTTAGAGAAATGAGGTTTTCTGCCGTGAATGTTAAACTGCAGACCAGTGTCACCCTCTCGAGTGCAGTATTTCATTGCCCTCCTTGTTCTGGAAGCCAACATTTTTCTATGCCTACAAAGAAAGCATCTATGTTGAGATGCGTGGTTTTGTTCTATTAATTTGAGATCATCCTAAATACTTTATACAATATTTTCACATGCACAGAATCTACCCCATTAGTGCTTTTTGGAGAAGGATGAGGGTGGGGAAGTGCAAAATAAAGGATTATTGGCTATTTCATAGTTTGCTTTTCCATTTTCTTTACTTAGGATTTAGTTCCTCAAGGCATGGTCAGTGGATCTGACCTTGCCACATCTAAGTGAGCTGGTCACGCCACTGAAATCAGAACACAGTGCCGATATAGAACTTTTCCCCCAGTCCCGCTCTCTGAGACCTCAGCCCATAGGACACTGAAGGAATTTCAATCAGTTCGTTGTCTTTTGCTATTTCATGGTTGCTTTCCTAAATCCAGTTCATGATTTTATAAATGGCCTTTGCAATAATAAAACCAAAGAATCACTTTCAGGGGGCCGAAGAGCTCGGGGGATTAGTAATGGAATACAGAGCCTTTCACCTCTGGGTCAGTGAGCTGAATCCAGTCCAGGCCACCAGAGGCTCGGAATTGTTACCGTCTTCTGACTGTGCAGCGGCCTGTGTGAAATGGGCTGGTGGTCTCCGTCTCTACTGGATGGCTAACCATATACCAACCAAAAGGGGTCCAAGAAACTGCAAAAGGAAATGTGGATTAGAGAATAAAACCCCGGTGTTCCGAAGCAGAGTTAGAAAGCTGGGTCGAATCACCCAGCATAAAGTTGCACTGAAGAAAAAGAGTTTTACAGGCGTCACGAAGAGGATGGAGATGAATTCACTCACACTAGTGCAGTCGAACTAAATAGGGAAATACCTGTGTTGGACAAGAGGAGGAAGGGTTATGTTGGGAAAGATGATGGTTTTAAACAGGAGAAAACCTTGAGGGGACCCATGCAATAGAGAGTGGGTTTGGGGGCGGGGTTTGACTGAAAAATTCAAGGCATTTTGGGGGGTCTTTTTTTTTAAAAAAAAACTTTTATTTTTGTATTGGGGCATAGCTGATTAACAATGTTGTGGTAGTTTCGGGTGTACAGCAAAGGGACTCAGCCATACATATACATGTACCCATCCTCTGCCAAGCTTCCTCCCGTCTGGGCTGCCACATAGCACTGAGCAGAGTCCCCCATGCTTTGCAGGAAGTCCTTGTTGGTTATTCACTTTCAGTACAGCAGTGTGTGCGTGTCCATCCCAAACTCCCTGGCTGGCCCTTTTCCCCCCACCCTCTACAATCAGAAGTTCATTCTCTAAGCCTGTGAGTCTCTGTTTTGTAAGTTCATCTGTATCATTTCTTTTTAAAGTCCACATATAGGGGATGTCATGTGATATTTCTCCGTCTCTGTTTGACTTACTTGACTCAGTATGACACTCTAGGTCCATGCATGTTGCTGCAAATGACATTATTTCATTCTTTTTAGTGGCTGAGTAGTATTCCATTTTCATATATACGTGAAATATATATACACCGCATCTTCTTTATCCATTCATCTATTGATGGACGTTTAGGTTGCTTCCATGTCTTGGCTGTTGTAAACAGTGCTGCATTGAACATTGGGGTGCATGTGTCCTTTCGGATCATGTTTTCCTCTGGATGTGTGCTCAGGAGTGGGATTGCAGTGTCATATGGTGGCTCTGTTGTTAGTGTTTTAAGGAACCTCCCTACTGTTCTCCACAGTGGTTGTGCCAATTTACATTTCTACGCACAGTGGAAGAGGGTTGAAAGAGAGTGGGTTTTGACTTTTGAGGGAGAAGAAGATCACAGAGCAGCAAGCATCAGAAAAACTGCCAGGACTGAGCAAATGTGATGCAAAGGCACAGAGGGTGTTTCCTGTGAGAGTGGGACACATTCCCCTCCCCCTCGGGGGTCAAGAAGCTCATTTCTCTGACGGGCAAGCTCCTTGTCTTCTGAAGGTGTCTGCACCAAAGCGCAGCGAGGAGCCCTACCCTCCAGATGACTTGCAGCTCCAAACGTCCTGCAGAAAATCAGAGGGCATTGGAGCACTCCGGCCCCGTCGGGCTTTTCACAAAGATAAAGCATAGTGCCTCACTCCGCGGTATCACCTCAACTGCCTTTGTTCTCCCTTGAATAGGACGATTCAACAAAGACCCTGGTAACCAAATTAAAGTATAAAATGAACACTGAGATATGGAAACCTGGCCGGTGAGAATGCTAATGAATGAAGTCCACTGAAGGCACGCGGGTTAATTTTTCAATGCAAATAGTTTTATGGCCAATCTCTCCAGATCATAGCAGTCTTCTTTAGAAGTCCAAGTCTAGAAGTAGATAGTCGTCCCAACTGAAGAATGAAACGGATAATGCTCTGAATAACGTCTCTCCACAATATTATCTGTCATTCTCTTAGGAAACTTTCTTTGAGAATCCTGCATTTGTTGTGGCCCAAAATATCTAAAGAAACTATTAATCCCCAAGTGCCAGCCAGGAGGTGACACTGGGAATCAGATATCCCGGTGGTTAGCTGAACCTTTTCTTCTTCCTATCAGGGAAACACAACATTTAGTTTACATGTGAGGTAGTCAAACAACCACTGGTTATCTTTTCTCATTCCAGACCACTCAGCTTGTAGGTTAGTTTCTGGGACAGTTGGAAACACTTGGATGTGTTTGTTTGGCGTTAGCCAGACACACTTCATAGAAACGGCAAACGTGCAGAAAGTGGAAACGTGTGTTAGACCCAAGGCCAGTTTTCCTCCATCATCAGGCCTCCACCATTTTGCACTTGTTTCCACAATATTCTGTGTATTAACTTGCCTCTCACTGACTCCCGAAGCCCCTTCTGTGCTAGTTCTTTCTCCACTTCTCTCCACATCACCTCACTATCAGCTTAGACCGCAGTGGCTTTCCATATGGGTATGCTTTGAAACGTTTATATTTAGAATTTATACTTTGAAATGTTTATATTTAGAACAAAATATTGAAAAGCCTAGCAAACAGTTACATTATTCTGGGAACTAGCGGAATTGACAATATATGAAAAAAGGCATTTCTTTGTGAAGAGATGGATGCCACAAGACATAAAAATGTGGGGTTTTCAGAACTGAATCATTTTAGATATTTTCCCCTTAGCAATTATCTCCTACTCTATTCTTGGAACCTAGTCAAGATTTTGTTAACCTTTTGAAGTTGTTAGGGGATTTTTTTTTTTTTTTGGTTGGTCTTATTTTTGATTAGTGAAACATTTAGAATGGAACCATCTTAAGCAAAACTACACAAAACTGAAGACTCATTGGCCTTAATTAGTTCAGTTAAGTTCAGTTGCTCAGTCGTGTCCGACTCTTTGTGATCCCATCAATCGCAGCACGCCACATGTCCATCGAGTCCGTGATGCCATCCAGCCATCTCATCCTCTGTCGTCCCCTTCTCCTCCTGCCCCCAATCCCTCCCAGCATCAGAGTCTTTTCCAATGAGTCAACTCTTCGCATGAGGTGGCCAAAGTANCAGCACGCCACATGTCCATCGAGTCCGTGATGCCATCCAGCCATCTCATCCTCTGTCGTCCCCTTCTCCTCCTGCCCCCAATCCCTCCCAGCATCAGAGTCTTTTCCAATGAGTCAACTCTTCGCATGAGGTGGCCAAAGTACTGGAGTTTCAGCTTTAGCATCATTCCTTCCAAAGAAATCCCAGGGCTGATCTCCTTCCGAGTGGACTGGTTGGATCTCCTTGCAGTCCAAGGGACTCTAAATAGAGTCTTCTCCAACACCACAGTTCAAAAGCATCAATTCTTCGGTGCTCAGCCTTCTTCACAGTCCCACTCTCACATCCATACATGACCACAGGAAAAACCATAGCCTTGACTAGTTAACTACTGTCAAATTCAATAAAAAGACACATAAAGAAGATATAAATTTAATGCATGCAGCTCATCAACCAGCCTGTAAGCACTCCAATGGGTAAACATGGATATGGCCAATTCTATTCAATTTCTAAATTCAATTCCATTTCTAAACATTGGTAAGAATATGGTAAGTCAAATATATCGTTATCATACTTCCAACAAAATTTGACATGGGTTGTTCTTCGTGGAAGTGAGCTTGATTCCTAGGAGTCAGGGAGGTCACCTGCCCGTAAAACAAGGAAGATCACTGTGTGGTCCACCTAAATGTTTTCAGATTCCAATTTTTACAGCTCTCTGCTATGCTCTGCCCAAAGTGAAAACAAAATACTAATAACCTCACCCATGGCCTGTTTCCACGTGAGGTGTTTGTGGAGAATGAAATCAGAGAGGTTGTTAGCTGAGCTTCAGGAAAGTCGTGTTCTACACGTTCTGTGGCAGCTTCCTTGGGAAGCTCTGATTGCCTCCCTGTGTTCAAAGTTCAGGAAAAAAAGTTTTTCCTCATTTCTTCACTTTTAAAAAACTATACAGGTGTTTATAAATGTTTTTTCCTCTCTTATCATACTTCCTTGGTGAGACCACATTGCTGCTGCTGCTGCTGCTAAGCCACTTCAGTCATGTCTGACTCTGTGCGACCCCATAGACGGCAGCCCACCAGGCTCCGCCATCCCTGGGATGCAAGGACACTGGAGTGGGTTGCCATTTCCTTCTCCAATGCAGGAAAGTGAAAAATGAAAGTGAAGTCGCTCAGTCGTGTCCGACTCTTCATGACCCCACAGACTGCAGCCCACCAGGCTCCTCCATCCGTGGGATTTTCCAGGCAAGAGTACTGGAGTGGGAGACCATGTTAGTGCTCCTTGAAGCAAAACTCTCCTCTGGGCATTGCATGACAGGATGAACAAAAAGTTGATCTGCACATATTATATCAGGAATATATTTATATTCATTCTAATATGTTCATTAGATTGACTTTTCTCGAAAGGTTCCAACGTTTGAGTTTATTCAGTTTTAGATTCAATCTTTGTTCCTGCTGCTGCTGCTGCTGCTAAGTCTCGTCAGTCGTGTCCGACTCTGTGCGACCCCATAGATGGCAGCTCATCAGGCTCCCCTGTCCCTGGGACTCTCCAGGCAAGAACACTGGAGTGGGTTGCCATTTCCTTCTCCAATGCATCAAAGTTCCTGGGAAGGTTGTAATTTTGTCAACTAACTGCTTTTTTTTTTCAATTCAGATTTTTTAAAAATTTTATTCTAGAGAGGAACAAGCACAAAAATAGTTAAAGCTTATGTAGAGTTTTAACAAATGACTATAAAGTGGTGTCAGGATGACTACCTCCCGGATCAGGAATAAGGCTTTTACAGAGATTCAGGAGATGAAGGTTCAATCCCTGGGTTGGGAGGGTCCCCTGGAGGAGGAAATGTCAGCCCACTCCAGTGTTCTTGCCTGGAGAATCCCATGGACAGAGGAGCCTCCGTCGGGTCACAAAGAGTCGGCCGTGAGTGAGGGACTAAACCACAGCTGCAGTGCTTGGAAGCAGCCTGAGTCTACGCTGCCGCTCCCACATCCACACCCCTTTCTCCTGACACAGGTGCCACCGTCCTTGGGTTTATCAGGGTCTCTCCTGACTGTCCCACCTTTGTGTTCATCCCATTTATTTGATGCCATTTTTCCTTTTTGAGGATTTTATATACAAGGACTCATGCTATACATAGTCCGACGTCTATGTTGGTTTACAGCATCTTATGGTATGATGTTCCTTGATCTCATGGACCTGAAATTGAAACTTAGTCAAACAGGAGTCAGGACTGGCCATCTTTCTGTGCACTGGGGCTTGGATCTATCTCTGAGGTGTGGAGCACGTCTCTAATGTAATTCTCTGTCGTCTCTCTCTGCAATGCTGGGGACACGTCTCAGGGAACCTCTGCATTCCTGCAACACAGGGAGATGCCTAATGGTGTCTGGGGGGATGTGTGTGGATGTGGCTATGTGCTGGACATTCTGGGCCCCTTCTTTGTTTTTGTGAATGTTGACATTTGTTGTTGTTTAGTTGCTAAGGTGTGTTCAACTCTTTGCAACCCCATGGACTGTAGCCCGTCAGTGGTATTTCCCAGGCAAGAATACTGGAGTGGGTTGCCATTCCCTTCTCCAGGGGATCTTCCTGACCCAGGGATTGCCTTTCTCTACCACTGAGCCACCAGGGAAGCCTGGATGTTGTAAATAGCCATGTCAGAAGTAACAGAATGAAGGAGAGAAGAGGAATTGGTCATTCAGAAACCTCCTTCCAGAGAATTCACTTTCTAAAAGCTAGAAAAAAAAAAAGTTAGTCAACATTCCAAACAGTATATGAAAAGAAATAATCATAATATAACCTGATGAAATTTTTGGATGATTTGAACTCCTTCCACACGGTGAACTTCCTTGTGATACAGGCAGGTTATCTCCCTGACTCCTAGGAATCAAGCTCACTTCCAGGAAGAACAATCCAAGTCAAATATTGTTGGAAGTATGATAACAATATTTTTGACTTAACGTATTTTTACCAATGTTGAGAAATGAAATTGAATTTAGAAATTGAATAGAATTGGCCAGACCTATGGCTCCCCACTGTCATGCTTATAGGATAGCTGATGAGCTGCATGCATTAAATTCATATTTTCTGCTTTATGTCTCTTTTTTCAAATTGTGTTTAGAACTTTAACTGAATTTTAAGGAATCTAGGCAACATGATGGTAGCCAAGAGCACACTTTTTTTTTTTTTCCCATCAGAACCTAGATTTGAATCCTGGCTTTGTTGCTCAACTGCTAAATGAACTAGAATAAGATATTTAATTTCTCTAAATCTCAGCTTCCTTCTCTGTCAAAGGAGAATGAGAATGTCTTCTTTTGATAATTGCAAAAATTGAACGAGATCTGATATAAAGCATTTAACACATGGAAAGAGTTCAACAAATGGGAGCCATGGTATCTATTGTAGGAATTCTTTTTTAATCTGTTAGTAGATATTATCTTGCTCTTCCAATAATTTTTCAGTGCTCTATAAATTCTGGATTTACTATGAGACTCAGATTCTGGATTTTGATATCCCATTAAAGCGTGGTCTTGGCCAGCAACCGCACTCCTGGGCATGTACCCTGAAAATATGAAGGCTTTAATTCAAAAAGATACATGCACCCCTGTGTTCACAGGAGCACTATTCACAACAGCCCAGACACAGAAGCAACCTAGACACCCATCAAGAGAGGAATGGATAAAGAGACGTGGTACACATGTATCAGTTCATGTCTGAACTGATATCAGTTCATGTATCAGTTCATGTCTGATACATGTGGTACACGTGTATCAGTTCAGTCTCTCAGTTGTGTCCAACTCTTTGGGACCCCATGGACTGCAGTACACCAGGCCTCCCTGTCCTTCACCATCTCCTGGAGCTTGCTCAAACTTATGTCCATTGAGTCAATGATGCCATCCACCCATCTCATCCTCTGTCATCCCCTTCTCCTCCTGCCTTCAATCTTTCCCAGCTTTCCCAGGGTCTTTTCCAGTGAGTCAGTTCTTCACATCAGGTGGCCAAAGTGTTGGAGCTTCGGTTTTAGCATCAGTCCTTCCAAGGAATATTCAGGACTGATTTCCTTTAGGACAGACTGCTTGGATCTCCTTCCAGTCCAAGGGACTCTCAAGAGTCTTCTCCAACACCAACGTTCAAAAGCGTCAATTCTTCAGCGCTTAGCTTTCTTTATGGTTCAATTCTCACATCCATACATGACTACTGGAAAAACCATAGCTTTGACTAGATCGACCTTTGTTGACAAAATAATGTCTCTGCTTTTTAATATGCTGTCTAGGTTGGTCACAGCCTTTCTTCCAAAGAGCAAGCATCTTTTAATTTCATGGCTGCACTCACCATCTGCAGTGATTTTAGAGCCCCAAAATATAGCCTCTCACTTTCCATTGTTTCCCCATCTGTTTGCCATGAAGTGATGGGATTGGATGCCTTGATCTTCGTTTTTTGAATGTTTGGTTTTAAGCCAACTTTTTTACTCTCTTCTTTCACTTTCAGCACGAGGCTCTTTAGTTCTTCACTTTCTGCCATAAGGGTGGTGTCACCTGCATATGCAATGCAATATTACTCAGCCATAAAAGAAAGAATGAATAATGCCATTTCCAGCAACATGGGTGGACCCCGAGATGATCATACTAAGGGAAGTAAGTCAGAGAAAGACAAGTATTATATGATATCACTTACATGTGGAATCTAAAAGTAGTGCACATGAACTTGTTTACAAAACAGAGTCAGATTCACAGATAGAAAACAAACTTAGGGTTACCAAAGGGGAAGGAAGGGGACGACTAAAATAAGAATTTGGAATTAACATGTACACACAGTACTATATAAAAATAGATAAACAGCAAGAACCTACTGTATATCACAGGGAATTCTACTCAGTATCTTCTGATAAACTATATTGGAAAGAATCAAATATATATATGTATGTATAACTGAATCTCTTTACTGTATGCTAAGTCACTTCAGTCGTGTCTGACTCTGTGCGACCCCATAGACGGCAGCCCACCAGGCTCCCCCGTCCCTGGGATTCTCCAGGCAAGAACACTGGAGTGGGTTGCCATTTCCTTCTCCAATGCATGAAAGTGAAAAGTGAAAGTGAAGTCGCTCAGTTGTGTCCAACCCTCAGCGACCCCAAGGACTGCAGCTTATCAGGCTCCTCCGTCCACGGGATTTTCCAGGCAAGAGTACTGGAGTGGGGTGCCATTGCCTTCTCCGCTTTACTGTATAACTGAAACTAACACAGTGTTGTAAGCCAACTATACTTCAATTAAATTTTTAATTTTAAAAATGCAATCTTGGTTTACAATCAAGGTTTGAAAGTTGGACAAGGCATTATTTGATTTTATTATCCAATGATTTCATTTCTGGATTCAGAAGGTCACTAGGAGAGAGACTTCATCCCAGGGCCTGTTTTCTCCAGCTCAACTTTATACCCATCTGTACGGTACCCAGAGGTGGGCGATGGAGAGGTGTGCTGCCATCAGCAGGCCTAGACAACTGATACTAATACACAGCAAGTCGAAGTGCAATGGATTTGGCATTGGCACTTTCTGATTCTAACATTGAACAATCTCAGAGAACTAAAACTAAAACTATATGACCCTGCAATACCACTCCTGAGCATATATCTGGAAAAAAAAAAAAAAAAGAAAAACATGATCTGAAAAGACTCATGCATCCCAATGTTCACTGCAGCAATAAATAGCCAAGACTGGGAAGCAACCTAAATGTCCATCAGCAGATAAATGGATAAAGAAGATGTGATGTACATGTTCAATGGAATATTACTCAGCCATTAAAAATGAAGTAATGCTATTTACAGCAACATGGATAAACCTAGAGAGAATCACAGTGAAGTAAGTCAGAGAAGCTGAAATATCATATGACAGCCCGTATATGTGGCCTCTAAAAAGAAATGACCCAAATGAACTTACAAAGCAGAGACTCACAGACTTGGAGAATGAACTTATGGTTGCCTGGGGGAAGGGATAGTTAGGGAGTGCAGGAAGGTCATGTACACACTGCTGTATTCAAAATGCTGCTGCTGCTGCTGCTGCCAAGTTGCTTCAGTCGTGTCTGACTTTGTGTGACCCCATAGACGGAGCCCACCAGGCTCCCCCGTCCCTGGGATTCTCCAGGCAAGGACACTGGAGTGGGTTGCCATTTCCTTCTCCAATGCATGAAAGTGAACAGTGAAAGTGAAGTCGCTCAGTCATGTCTGACTCTTAGCGACCCATGGACTGCAGCCTACCAGGCTCCTCNTCATGTATGGATGTGAGAGTTGAACCATAAAACTGCTCTGAAGAATTGATGCTTTTGAACTGTGGTGTGGGAGAAGACTCTTGAGAGTCCCTTGAACTGTAAGGAGATCCAACCAGTCCATTCTAAAGGAGATCAGTCCTGGGTGTTCATTGGAAGGACCAATGCTAAAGCTCCAACACTTTGGCCACCTGATTCGAAGAACTGACTCATTGGAAAAGACCCTGATGCTGGGTAAGATGGAAGGCGAGAGAAGGGGATGACAGAGGATGAGATGGCTGGATGGCATCACTAACTCAATGAACATGAGTTTGAGTAGGCTCGGGGAGTTGGTGATGGACAGGGAAGCCTGGCTTGCTGCAGTCCGTGGGGTCGCAAAGAATCGGACAAGACTGAGCGACTGAACTGAACTGAAAGGAAGGAAACCCAACTTTCTCTTAACCAAGCCGAGTTTCTCAGCATCCTCTGAATGCGATCCGGCCGAAGGGTGCGGCGGTGTCTAGAGCACCCTCTAGTGGACGAGCTGCCGTTGCACCCTTTCCCCACGTGGTTAGGAATCTCTCACGCACACAAAGGTTTGTGTTCTAGCGTCGGTGCGTTCAACTCTCGGCTCAGACCATGAAGATGGATACGTCTTTCTTTTCACTTCTGCTCTGTCCAGTAGAGGGGCCACCGCCACATGGGTTGTGGAGCATTCGAGACACAGCTACTGCAGCTAATAAACTAAATATTTAATTTTGCTTAATTTTAAAATAACATCTATTTAGTAAAAATTTTGTTTGTTTGTCAGAGCCGGGTCTTAGTTGTGGTGTGTGGGATTTTTAGTTGAGGCACGGCACTTGGAATCTAGTTCCCCAACTAGGGATCGAACCCAGGCCCCCTGTTCTGAGAAGACAAAGTCTTAGCCACTGGACCACCAGGGAATCCCTAGTTTTGTTTAATTCTAACTAATTGAAATTAAAAAGATATATTAATTTTAACAATAAACGTTACAGTACTTTTTAAAGTAACATTTACATTTTAAAGTAATTTTATCCAGTTGAAATGGAGATGAGCACAGGCTGCCAGTTGCTAGCACATCACTTCAGCTTTGGGACACGCATGATTGTGGGCACTCTTTGCTCCTTCAACAGAGCTCTGACCATCTACACAGCCAGGAAGCTCCGACGTCATAGTCTCATTTTCTTAGCGTGTGCCCAGCTCTCCCCAGGGCCTCAGCCCCGTCAATTTGAAACTAAGAGGTCCCATGAGATGTCTCACATTGGGCTTGAGACTTGAAATATTATAAATAAATTAGTTCCATTTCAGAGGTAATGACACATCAGATCTATCCACTGTCTGTTACAATGTCAGGTCCATGGGTGAAGTAGTATATGTGTTGTATGCAAGGAACCCCATCAGAAAATGCTGACTTGCCCTCAGCATTAAAAACAAAAAATACGTATTTATTTATTTGACTGCACTGGCTGTTAGTTGCGGCCTGTGGGATCCAGTACCCTCAGCATTTTAAAAGTGTGGATTTATTTTTTAAAACATGGGCTTACAGTTAAAAAATTGAAATAAAACCAGGATACAAAAAATAAGCACTGTCTTCCAATTAAAAATAAATTAAAAAAAAGTAAAGCNTGCACTGGCTGTTAGTTGCGGCCTGTGGGATCCAGTACCCTCAGCATTTTAAAAGTGTGGATTTATTTTTTAAAACATGGGCTTACAGTTAAAAAATTGAAATAAAACCAGGATACAAAAAATAAGCACTGTCTTCCAATTAAAAATAAATTAAAAAAAAGTAAAGCAATGATCCTCCAATTAAAACAAATAGGCACATCCTTTTCAGGCTATTTACCTCACAAGAGCACATTTTTAGGAAGAACAGCAGAAAAGCATGTCTTTAGCAGGCACAATGGCTGTACAGCGGTGGGGTGGCAGAGAGCTACTGCCCGCGTGGGTATATTCCCTAACATTTCCTGCACCGGAGGATATTCTTAAAGGTATAGAGGCATTTATGTAGCTTTACTGTCAATAACAAGAAAAGGCAAGAAAGCATAAAGAGTTTAATGTTTTCAACTTAGTAACAATTTCTCATTAAGCCCATACTTTATGTATCCAGGAATCTTCTCCTATGTACAAAACACCAGTTCTCAGTGGTTTGTGTAAGATTGTAGTGAACTTTTTCTACCACACTGACTCCACCATTAACAGGAACACGGTTGTTCATACGTATACACTGGCTCCATGGGCCTGTGAGCTGCTTCCATGATGCTTCTAGCATCTTGAGGATAATACAGACCCTTTCAACAGTTACTTCATTTGTTTGACGGTTAGTTATTTGTTGTAATGTTTTTACACACAAACCACTGTCACTGAATTTTGTTTCAAACCACTAAAAACAACAGAGAAGTTTTGCTTATCAATTACAAAATACTCAACCCTCTTGGAGGGCTTCAAATTACCCAGACTGCCCAAACCAAGCTAGCCCATGTTTCAGTTCGTGGTCACAGACAATACAGCAATTTAANAAACAACAGAGAAGTTTTGTTTATCAATTACAAAATACTCAACCCTCTTGGAGGGCTTCAAATTACCCAGACTGCCCAAACCAAGCTAGCCCATGTTTCAGTTCGTGGTCACAGACAATACAGCAATTTAATGCAGCAGAAATCCTGACTGAATTCAAAAGACAGTATTTCTGCCATAAGAAGTTTATTCACTTCCTTTCCCAAAGAACTGGCTAATGCTGAGAGCAGCCCACGTTGTCTCTCAGAGGTCTGTGGATACAGACTAATCTGAAGGATGTTTATATAAAGATATATGGTGCGATTACAACCTACAGCTCACAACACTTCCTACATCAACTTTCATGTGTAATTTTCAAAACTGTGCAGTTTACAGGCACAAAAGTCACATCACATGGCCATCGTTTGGAAAACGCATCATGCAGCTGGAAATAAGAATCTGGCTTTATTAAGCTGTTACTCGTGTTTTGTTGGTGCTCAAACGTCAGAAGGAAAAGCAATAATTTGGGGAAATAGTAAGCAAAGGCCCAGGAGAGCTGTCTGGTCCAGTCACTGCTCAGGTGCAATGACAGCTCAGGTCACTAAAACAAACCTCAGCCCAACCATTTGATGGTCTTGGCTGGCACTGTCTGAATTTTTTTTTTTTTTCCCACAAGAAAAGCTGGTCTTTCATATTAAGTAGAGTCGTGTTAGAAACTGGGCAAACAATCGATTCAAAGCTCAGGTAAAGACGGTGCCCCTTAGGTAAAGAAGTGGCAGAAGTTTAAAAAAGTGTGCCTTGGCTTCAGTAACTTGATTGTTGAAACTCAGGTGAGGGTACCATCACTTTGAGCCAGAAAGAAAGGAAGAAAGATTAATTATGTTGTACCTAAGCCAACCCACTAATCACGAAAACAAAATAGAGTGCTAAGATGTGAAGGCGCTATAGACCTGCCACTGAAAGCTGGATGTAACGGTAAATATTCAGAATTCCCTCCCCGTGTCTCACACCTGATCTGATGGAGCCACCCAATGGCTTTACACCAGGGTAAAGGGAGCCAGCTGCCTCGGAGTCTAGGCAGGCTTTGAAACGGTATCTCCTGGGATCGCTGGGGTGCTTAGTTGCTTCTGGACGGCTGCTTGCAGCCACCCTTCAGGGAACCCATGGTAATGGAAAGCACCACGTGACCGCTCGGGTCCACCCCGTCTCTGTTTTCAAGGTCTTTCCTGAAAGCTGGCCACACAGATAACCTGGTTTCCATGCTATTTATTGCCCAGGAAGGAGGAAGGGTTGAGACCAAGCCCTTGGGGATGTGAACTCATGGTTCCAGAGAGTCTAGGGCATCAAATCTGATGCTTTCAGGACCGAGCTGCCCCAGAGAGTGAGCCCAACCGGAGCTTTCTCTTAGAACCAAAAACGGACCTGAATTACAATAGCTCTTTCTTATTTGTGACACATCAGGGGAAAAAAAAGACAGACAGAAAGCTTTCCCTAGTACCTTAGGACATACTTAACCGGTGGCTTTTGCAGTCATTTTTCTATATTAGAACAAATTCCACTTCATATTCTTTTTATTAAAAGAAGCATCATTTCATCTGAGATCTCCATTTACTGGTGGCAACTTTGGGTCACTTTAGAGACCCAGAGTCACTTCTTCCATCAAATTTGTTTAGTCTGCAGGTTATAGAAGATTATTCGATCACATCGGATGCCTCACTCCTTTAGCAAAGATAAAATTCAAATGATGCTTTTAGTAAAAAAAAAAAAAAAAGATTTCAAGAAAGGTAACAGTGGGATGATCATTTTTTCCAATAGCACGCAAGTTTGGTCTCTTTGGAAGTAGGTTTATGAAATAGCTGCCTTCCATACACTTGCAGCCTGACTTGGGGACCCATCGATCTCTGGGTCAGGAAGATTCCCTGGAGGAGGGCATGGCAACCCACTTCAGTATTCTTGCCTGGAGAATCCCCTGGACAGAGGAGCTTGTTGGGCTACNAGCTGCCTTCCATACACTTGCAGCCTGACTTGGGGACCCATCGATCTCTGGGTCAGGAAGATTCCCTGGAGGAGGGCATGGCAACCCACTTCAGTATTCTTGCCTGGAGAATCCCCTGGACAGAGGAGCTTGTTGGGCTACAGTCCATAGGGTCGCAAAGCGTCAGACACCAGGTAAAACATGATGTATCAAGATATCGTTTAAGACAGTGAGAAACTTACCTCTTTAGCTTTGAAAAATAAATCTTTATGCAGCCATCAGTTTTGGATAAGACTTTGCAACTTCCAATATGTTGACAGATAGGCCATCTCTGGCCACCATATTCCTAACAAATACTGAGGAATATTTTTGAAAATATTGAAGCATTTTCACCTTTTTGTAGCTGCTCCAGAAACATTTGTGTTGATTTCCCAAGGTTCTGCCACTTTTTTGGACTAGATTTCTTTCTGTAAAATCCAGTTCATCCCTCAGACCTGTTCTACTTCCGTGAGGTTGAAACACAGCAAACCAAAGTATCAAAGGTCAACTTGGTTCAGGGGTTCAGCCGATGATTTAAATTTAGTGAAAATTGGGCATGGATGTACTATCACATAGGTGTGCTCACACTCAGAAAATGCTTCCTCTTCATTCAAAAGAGCTAAAAATGTAGGTCCCATTTCTGGCACTTTAAATAAAGTTCCCCGTCGCAGGATTATTTATCATGGTTAGCGGTTGCCATCAGTCATGAAAAGTTAACGAAGACCTATTGGGTTTATCTATAGGCAGCTAAACAAACATATCTTGCTCTCCTGTTATCTTCTTGTTAACAAAGCCCTATCAGGGTGTTCTCAACATCAGCATTTACTGCACAGGGGCCCTTTATCTAGGATGATATATAGGGAGTCCATCAATTAGTGTGAGGGTTTGTAGATACCTGCCATATATTCATGAGGGCAGCGGCTTCCCCGTCTCTCGCCATCACAGTCACGGCGCAGCGTGGTGCTCTAGGTGGTGTCACCGCTTGCCTTCTGGGCTTTGGCTGATTTCTGTCGCAGCCGTGAAACTGTCAGAGTACATTTGGTCCAGGCAGGGATGTGCCTGCATCACAGCCAGCGACCAGAGCTCTGCTCTCAACACACTCACAAGAGCCCAGGGGACAAGGGTCCCTAGCAGCCATCGTGAGAAAACGCAGAGACNGCATCGAGGTCAGGGATGTGTGCTGCAGTCGCCCTTCACTGAGGTAGTTGCTGTGTGCCACGCTCACCCTTCATTGAGGTTCAGCCTGTGTGCAGCGGTCGTCCTGCTCGATGTCCTTGATGTGTGCCGCGGTCGCCCTGTGCCTCGGTCTGGCCTGTGTTCTGCAGTCGCCCTGTGCCGAAATCCTGGATGTGTTCCGCAGTTGGCTAGAAACGAGTTACTGGCTGTGTGCCGTGGTCGCCCTTCACTGTGTTTCGGGCAGTGTGCCACGGTCGCCCTTCGCCAATATCTGGGCTGTGTGCCATGATTGCCCTGTGACGAGGTCTGGCCTTTTTGCCGTGGTCGCTCTGCGCCGGGGTCTAGGCTGTGTTCCGTGGTCAGCTGGCGACGAGTTCTGGGCTGTGTGCTGCAGTCGCCCTTCACTGAGTTTCAGGCTGTGTTCCGCAGTAGCCCTGCACCGAGGTGCGGCCTGTGTGCCGCAGTCGCCCTGTGCTGAGGTCTGTGCAGTGTTCCGCGTTTGGCTAGCGATGATTTCTAAGCTCTGTGCCACAGTCGCCCTGCACAGATTTCCGGGCTGTGTGTCACGGTCAGCCTTCACTGAGGTTCTGGCTGTATGCTGTGGGTAACCTGTGCCGATGTCTAGACTGTGTGCTGCGGTAGCCTTGCTCTGAATTCCGGGCTGTGTTTCGCAGTCCCTTTGCTGGTGTCCTGGCTGTGTGTTGCGGTCGCCAACTCCTGAGGTCCGTGATGTGTGCCAGGGTCACACTGTGCCGAGGACCATGCTGTGTGCCTTGGTCTCTCTTCACTTAAGTTCGGGCTGTTTGCCACTGTCACCCTGAGCCGAGGTCTGGGGTTTTTGCCCCAGTCGCCCTGAGCCGAAATCTGGCCTGTGTTCTGTGGTGGCCCTGCCCCAAATTCCGGCCTGTGTCCCACGGTCGCTTGCGCTGAGGTCCGGCCTGTGTGCTGCGGTCACCCTCCGCTGAGTTCCGGCATGTGTGCCACCTATCCCTACGCCGAGGTCTGGGCTGTGTTCCGTGGTCGGCTAGCGACTATTCCGGGCTGTGTGACGCTGTCGTGCTTCATTGAGTTTCGGGCTGTGTGCCTCGGTCGCCCTTCGCTGAGATCCGGGCTTTGTGCCATGGTCACCCTGCGACGAGGTCCGGCCTGTTTTACGTGGTCGTGTTGCACCCACGTCCTGGCTGTGTTTCGCAGTCAACTAGCAACAAGTTCCAGGCTCTATGCCTCTGTCGCCCTGCACAGATTTCTGGGCTGTGTGCTGTTGTCGCCCTTCACTAGGGTTCGGGCTGTGTGCCGTGGTCACCCTGTGCCAAGGTCCGAACTGTGTTCCGCAGTCAGCTTGCGACGAGTTCCGGGCTGTGTTCCACAGCCACCTTTCACTTACGTTCGGGCTGTGTGCTGTGGTCCCCCTGTGCCGAGGTCTGGGCTCTGTGGCGCGGTCACCCCACGCAAAAGTCTGGCCTGTGTGCCGCAGTCGCATAGTGTGGAGGTCCAGGCTGTGTTCCGCCATTGGCTAGCAACGAGTTCCAAGATCTGTGCCACGGTCGCTCTGCAGATTTTTGGGCTGTGTGCCATGGTCGCCCTTCACTGAGGTTCGGGCTGTGAACCGCAGTCGCCCTGAGCCGAGGTCCATGCTGTGTGCTGCGGTGACCCTGCGCCGAGGTCCAGCCTGAGTACCGCATTGACCCTGTTGCGAAGTATGGGCTGTGTTCCGCCTTTGGCTGGAGATGAGTTCCGTCCTGTTTGCCATGGTCGAACTGCGCTGCGGTCCGGGCTGTGTTCCACGGTAGGCTAGCGACAAGTTCCAAGCTCTGTACCCCGGTTGCCCTGCACAGATTTCCGTGCCATGTGCCGCCGTCTCCCTTCTCTGAGGTTCAGGTTGTGTGCCGCGGATGCCCTGCGCCAAGGTCCGGGCTGTGTTCTGCCGTCGGCTGGAGACGAGTTCCTTCCTGTTTGCCTTGGTCGCCCTGAGCCGATATCTGGCCTGTGTTCTGCAGACACCCTGCGCTGAGGTCCAGCCTGTGTGCCACGGTCGCCCTGCGCCGATGTCCAGCCTGTGTGCCACTGTCACCCTGCGCCAAGGTCTGGCCTGTGTCTCGCTGTCTCCCTGCACTGATTTTCGGCCTCAGTTTCACTGTCACCCTTCTCCGAGGTCCGGACTGTGTTCCGCGGTCAGCTAGCAACGAATTCAAGGCTGTGTGCCGTGGTCGCCCTTCACTGAGGTTCAGGCTGTTTGCCATGGTCGCCTTCGGTCGAGTCCCGTGCTGTGTGCCAGGGTTGCCCTGCGTCAAGGTCCGGGATGTGTGCTGCGGTTGCCCTTCACTGATATTCGGGCTGTGTGCCTCGGTCGCCCTGTGCACAGGTCCGTCCTGTGTTCCGCCCTCAGCTTGAGACCTGTTCCTGGCTCTGTGCCACAGTTCCTCTTTGCCAAGATCCGGGCTGTGTGCCGCGGGAGCCTTNTCCACTCCCCTCCCGCCAGCCCCAACCCCCGGCCAGAAGTCAGGGGTCCCAACCACTCCGGTTCCCGGCGCCCCCGACGTGCGGGGCCAGGCCGGAGCCTGGGCGCCTCGCCTGCCCTTTTCGTGGCCAGAATGGGAACAGAAACCCACGATCCGAGCACTCCGGGCATGTAGCTTTGGCGCCCGGCAAGCCCAGGTCCCCAGGCGGGGAGGAAAAAGAGGATGTCGGCGAGGGGCGACTCCGAGAAAGGTGGGGGCGCCTGCCTAGGAAGAAGTCTCGGCCTCCCCGGCGGAGGCCGTGCGGCCGGAAAGGCCGGTTCCCGGCTGCACTGAGACGCTGCCTCCGCCTCTTCTTATCCCCGAGGTCCCAGAAGTGGCGTCAGAGAAGACTCAAAGGGCAGATGGGGAAGTGGGGGGACCTTTGACCCCCGCGCGGCAGTGGCGGGTGCTGAGTGTCCGCGAGGGGCCCGCGCCCTCAAGAGCAGTGGTTGCCAACGCGGGGCCGGACAATGATGCCTCACTCCCCCGTACAAGGGCAAACTAGTTTCTGTGTTGGGGGAAAAAGAGAATAAAAGTTTAATAAACGTGTGTGCTGTGTTGTGAATGACTTTGCGACGACCTCTGTTGCAAATGGCCTATGCATGCGGAATAATGGTCTCCTTGCAGAGAGGGAAATAGCTTAGCGCTATCGTGGTTGCCTCGGTAACCATCAGAGTCCCCATCTAGCAAGAGAGAAATGAGTTATGAAAAGGCTTGAGTGAAGAAGGGATTAACACATGATCCCAGGGACAGTGTGTCAATCAAAATCAACTGAGAAATTACACTGCTCTATTGGAGAATTTCTCTCCACAACCCGAACACTAGTGGAGTTGGGTGCGCATTTCTCTCTCTCTCCTTTTTTAATTTGAGAAAGAAGGGGAAAGTAGCCTCGCGATTAGTCTTCATGACTATCGCTGAGAATTACACCGAGGAGAGGGACTCCCCAAGAGAAGGGTTGTTTAAGTAGACAGCGCCACCCCTCCCCCGCCAGCCTACCCC
>SJYV01019718.1:420601-433059 GCA_006410875.1 Neotragus pygmaeus
TATATGCAGAGTACATAATGCAAAATGCCAGGCTGGATGAAGCACAAGCTGGAATAAAGATTGCCGGGAGAAATATCAATAACCTCAGATATGCAGATGACACCACCCTTATGGCATAAAGTGAAAAACTAAAGAGCCCCTTGATGAAAGTGAAAGAGGAGAGTGAAACAGTTGGCTTAAAACTCAACATTCAGAAAACTAAGATCATGGCATCCAGTCCCATCACTTCATGGCAAATAGATGGGGAAACAATGAAAACAGTGAGAGACTTTATTTTCTTGGGCTCCAAAATCACTGTAGATGGTGACTGACTGTAGCCAGGAAATTAAAAACGCTTGCTCCTTGGAAGAAAAGCTATGACCAACCTGGACAGCATATTAAAGAGCAGACATTACTTTGCTGACAAAGCTCCGTCTAGTCAAAGCTATGGTTTTTCCAGTAGTTATGTATGAATGTGAGAATTGAACTATAAAGAAAGCTGAGCACCAAAGAATTGATGCTTTTGAACTGTGGTGTTGGAGAAGACTCTTGAGAGTCCCTTGGACTGCAAGAAGATCCAACCAGTCCATCCTAAAGGAAATCAGTCCTGAATATTCATTGGAAGGACTGATGCTGAAGCTGAAATTCCAATACTTCAGCCACCTGATGTGAAGAACTGACTCATTGGAAAAGACCCTGATGCTGGGAAAGATTGAAGGCAGGAGGAAAAGGGGATGACAGAGGATGAGATGGTTGGATGGCATCACCGACTTGATGGATGTGAATTTGAGCAAGCTCTGGGAATTGGTGATGGACAGGGAGGCTTGGCATGCTGCAGTCCATGGGGTTGCAAAGAGTTGGACACGACTGAGTGACTGAAGTAAAAGCCCTGTCTCCAAAGATAGTCATATTCTGAGGTACTTGGGGTTAAGAGTTCAATGTATGAATTTTGGGGGCAACACAATTCACCCCATAACAAAGTCCTCACCTCTGGTACCTATGAATATGACCTTATTTGAAAATAAGACCTTTGCGAACATAATCAAACTGAGATTGCACTGGATTAGGGAAGGTGCTAAATCAAATGCCTGGTGTCCTTATTAGGAGAGAGAGATACAGAGACACAGGAAATACACAGGGAAATGAGACCACATGAAGACGGAGGCAGAGCCTGCAGTTATGCTGCCACAAGCAAAAGAATGCCAGGGACTGCTGGCCACTACTGAAAGAAGAAACAAGGAGAGATTCTTCCTTAGACCCTTTAGAGGAAACATGGCCTTGCTGACATCTGAATTTCAGATATCTAGCCTCCAGAACAGTGAGAGAATAAGTTTCTGTTACTTTAAGCTACTCAGTTTGTGCCAATAATACATCATCTGACACTATCTGTTTGTTAATTGTCTTCTGTATCCTCCACTAGAATGTAAGTTCCATGAGGGCAGGGACTTGCCTCTCTTGGTCACTGTTGTTTTGCCAGCATAATGGATACTTAATGAATGAATGGATGGATGAGGGCAGTTTTGAAGGGTGGGGATGAGGAACAGTGGTGGGAGAAGGAGAAAGGGAAGGAAGGCATTGAGAAAGACATGTGATAATAAGTTTCAAATATCCTGAGTGGACTTCTGGTGGAGCTGGTAAAGGGGCTGAATCCTGTCTGGTTTGATGTGGCAAGAAATAGGGACCAAATATGGAGATTGGGCCAGAAGGGCGCTGTGAGCTTAAACTCCCAGTGAGTAGAAATTGAGGTGATTGCACTGGCCCTTCATGGGTCATGGGAATAGCAGGGCCCAAGTTGCTTGCACCCACATCCTCAAGAGCAAGAGGGCAAATGACATGCAGGTTATAGTCCAGATATGTAGTTTCCTAGATTCATCTCCCATGTCCCCCACATTGCCCATGGCATTGAACTTTTTATCAATTTCTTCTGAGTTTGGGGAAATTTTATCAGACTCCTTCTAATTCTCTAGTTTAGTTTTCTGCAGTAGACTATCTAGCTCTGGTATATTTTTCATCTGGAAGCAATGTTTCCTGACCTGGTTCTGTTTTTAGAAATAAAATGTCATTTCGAATTTTATTCTAAATCCAAATGACAGATTTTTATATTGTTCTCCTTTATGTTTTAAAAGAAGTCCCTTACAACTTTTTTTTCCCTGAATCCTTAGAAGGTCTTTATAAGTTGAACTTCTAACTCACTCTCTCCATTCAGTAAGTTTTTTCTATTTATTCTTCCTGATATTTATGTTTAACCATTACTGGGGTTGATATGTCAGAGGCTGTGCAGATCTCAGTTTAAATTGCTTAATACAAGATACTAGGAAAAGTTTATATGTGCTTGTTGTTTTACTTTGATAAATAGGGGTTTAGACTGGAAGGTTTAGACTCTCTTGACTGGAAGGAATAGAAAGAGTGTTTTGTAAAGGAGACGGACATGGGGCAGGAAAACTAACTGCTGGGCTCAGTGTTTTCTCCTTCATGTTTATTGCAGCAAATGGTGAGTTCTGCCCCACTTCTTCCGAAATAATGCTTGTCCTTGTTAATAGTCTCCAAGGGCAATGCCCTCACTGTTCTTAACCTCTTTGTCTCACTAAGTTGAGCATAACTGGCAGTGATGTCCACTGGTCTCTCCCTGCCCCGTATATATTTGCTTATATACTCCTATAAAACGTTTGAGTGTTTTCTTTCCCATTTGGCCCACTGCCTATCTGTTTCTACTTAGATCTACTCTAGCCATGAGAGCTTCTGTGAAATTCCATCTATTATTTCTCATGAGTTGACCCATTAGATAATCCTTTCTTTAATAGAATCCATCTATACAATATACCACCCTTCTATGTTTCCTAGGATTGCTAAGAATATTTCCATATTATCTATTTCTTTGCTTATTATAGTGGAAATTTGGGAGAGAGGAAGTTAATTGCTTGGGATCAAGCCAAAACTGGGGAAATGATATGGCAGCTGGAAACTTACAGAGAAGACGGGCATTAGAGGGCAGAAGGGGCACATGTGATCTTGGGTTAGAAAGTTAGGGATTAAATCCCAGGTAGGCCTCTTTCTGGCTATGTAACTTTGACTATTTGACCTCTCAGTGTCAAACTCTCATTCTTACATCTCCATGCTCTTCAGGAATAGAAAACATTTGTATGGTGAAAAGGAATAGGGAAGGCTTAGAATGTTGAAAACAAAGGCACAAACACATTGGAAAGAGGCCGACCTGCAAGGATAAAAACAAAGTGGGGTGTTGTCCATGTTGTGGTTGCCTATCCTACAGTCATTCCTTCTTCCTGGTTGGAAGAGTCCAATTTTTTCTACCTTCCCTTATACGCGGTGGTCCCTCTCCTCCTGCCAAGTTTGGGCATGCACACATGATACACTAGCCAAGAAGTCACCAGGGGACACTGTGGGGACTTCCGGGAAAGATCTTCTAATTGTTGAGAAGAGAACAGGAGGCAGAATTGCCTTCTCTTCTTGCACTGAACAGTGTTGTATAGAATGGCTTGAGCTCAGGAGTGTGATCCTGAGAATGAGCTCCTTGCTGATGATGGGCTGATGGGCCTGGGAGGTTAGAGAGGAGAGGAAGAAACCAGGGTAATCGACGATGTTGTGAAGACACTGAGTTAATCAACCCTACAAATTCTGCCACATTGTGTGTGTTGTGTGTTAGTCGCTCAGTCGTGCCCGACTCTTTGCGACCCCATGGACTGCAATCCGCCAGGTTCCCCTGTCCATGAGATTTTCCAGGCAAGGATACTGGAGTGGGTTGCCATTTCCTTTTCCAGGGGATCTTCCCAACCCAGGAATCGAACCCGGGTCCCCTGCACTGCAGGCAGATGCTTTACCGACTGAGCTACAAGGTCTGCCACATTAGACTTCTTTAATTAATAAAGCCAGTGGAACTGTGTGGATTTTCTTTTTTAAAAAATTCGCACCCCAAAGCATGCAAAATGATCCAGGAGAGACAAATGTATGTTTGAGTGGACTGGGAAGCAAATGTGGTTCAGTTAGAAAGAGGAGTGCCATTAAGAGCTTTGAAAACCAGAAAGAAATGTTGAAGCTTGGTGTGGTAGGTTACAGGGAGCTACAGAAAATATTTGAACAAAGAGATCTTGATGAATGTAGTGTTTTAGATAAGAATCATTTGAGAATATGATGGCTAAAGTAATGAACAAAAGAGTCTGAATTTAAGAAGACCAGCTAAAAAAAGTGGCAGTGGTCCAGGCATGAAAAAATAGACACTGGACCAGAGTCTTGTTATTAGTGGAAATCACTGTGTACTATTGGTGTAATTTTTCCTTCTTTTCTCTTGTCTCCTGTAAGGCTTGCTGGAGGAGAGCTTCCTGTTAGTGAGACAGGACGTACATCGTTTGGACAAAAGTTTTCCATATAAAAGATGCTGTCAAGGAGCAGGTTGCTGGCTTATCAAGAAGAGAGACGAATGCCCGGGGAAGTGGGAGATGGAAGATCTAAGAATAAGATATGAACAGCACCATCCCTGCCTGTACTCTCCCTCCCTTTTCCATGGGCTTCAACTCACTGCAGTGAAAAAAACCAAAGGAGAAACTGCTGTCCCATGATGACAGATGGGGACATCCAACAGCACCTGACATCTGCCTCTGAGCTTGAGAAGCTTCTCAGGTGGGAAAATCTCTCCTGCTGTAGAGTTTGGACCCCTTCACATGTCCTTACCTGTGTGATAATCCTTTATGAAGAAAACTTGTTTCTATTTAATTCTTAGCTCAGTATGGAAACCTGTAAAAGAGAGTCATGCATAGAGAATAGACTTATGGACACAGGGGTGTCCATAAGGAAGGAGAGGATGGGAAAAATTGAGAGAGTAGCATTGAAATGTATACACTACCATGTGTAAAATAGATAGCCAGTGGGAATTTGCTATGTGATTCAGGAAACTCATCCCGGGGCTCTGTGACAACCTAGAGGGGTNTTGGAGAGATGTGTATAAGAGACAGGCACTGGTGCCTACTATTGATTAAAAGGTACACGTTGAAGGGCCGGACTAGAGCCCAATGGCTTGGCTTCGCTTTAGACAATTGGCCTCATTACACACAAAAATTAAAGGTTTTTAAAGGAACTTTTCTCCAACCGAGAGGGTTGCTTTTTGCCCTGCGGCGGAGAGGAAGTGCGTGGAGGCGCTCTCAGCCCCACGAGTGCCTGCGTGTCCTTTCCACTAAGTCTTCATTCACTCATCATCATTCATTCATTCACCCGCCCTCCCTCCGCCTGTCTTACTCCCTCTGGAGTCCCACACAAGTTTCAAGTCCCGAGCGCCCTGCACGGTTAACTAAATCGCCTTGACCCCGGCGCTATTTGATATTCGCCTCCTTGACACTCATTTGGGGGCTCGGAGCAGCGACGCAGACATTGGACAAGTCCAGCCTGAAACCGAAGCCTCACGGAAGGGGGGACGGGGAGAACCTGAGAGCTGGAAACTCGTTTTCTCCAAAGGCTTTCGGGACATTTTAGCTCGGCTCCAGGTCCTCGGAGCGCCAGGGCGCCGCCAGCGCGGGTGTAAACGTTAAATGTTAGCTATTTGTTCCGATGATTGGCATGGAAATCGACTCTTTCTTGTCTTCTCTCCCCCTCCTCCTTCTGCCTCTTTCCTTTCCTTTCTCCCTCTCCCCTCCGGATTCCCACAAATACTAATTCAACCAGTGGCTCCTCTAATCCNCTTATTTTTTTTTTTTGGGGGGGGGTTGGGCTCTCTTTTAAATAGCGCTGGAGGGAATGAAGTGTTAGTGGTGTATTAGAAATTCAGGACTGCCCTGGTCTCTATTAACAGAGACAAACAGATGAGCAGATAAAGGTGTCGCCTGGCTTCAAAAGCTCCAGTTTCTGCTTGAAGGGAGCAACCCACCAGAGCGTCCTACTCGGACCCTGGATGGGCAGTGACTGGTTTCCCAGAAAGGGAGGAAGGGCCCTACCCTTTGAGGCTGGATGCCAGCCGCACTCCCCTACCTATCTATGTTCCAGATCTCAGCCCAGACCCCAGACCCCAGACCTCTTGCACTCTCTAAATAAACCTATTCATTCCAGACTCCTCTGTTTCCAGAGGCTCATCCTAACCCTCCCACAGGGTTCTCCATTTCTCACTTGTTCTGTCACTACCTATACCTTCTACCATCATCACCTTTTCCAACTGTGATTAGTGAGGCTTCATTTGCCCCACTAGCCTTCTCCCTACACCCTCCCTCTGCACCCTCCCCCCCCCCTTCTTCTTAAAAGATTTTGGAGCCCAGGAGATAAGATATGCATCCTCTATCGGGAATCCTATAATATTAAAGATCAAACGTAGCATCAATGGAAGACCAAATGCAGAGAGAAACAAAAGGANGCACCCTCCCCCCCCCATTCTTCTTAAAAGATTTTGGAGCCCAGGAGATAAGATATGCATCCTCTATCGGGAATCCTATAATATTAAAGATCAAACGTAGCATCAATGGAAGACCAAATGCAGAGAGAAACAAAAGGAGGAGGCTAGGAGATGCTCATCAGCTAATTACAGCTGCAAATATTATGCAAATTTATCTTGGCACAGAAACGGAGAAAGCGAGTTTAAGTGCGGAGATAATGCTGGAAAATTGAATGTTCATCTGGCCATGGGAATCGGCCCAGCGGGCTCCACTGGTCTGCTACATCTAGGGAAGCACCGTTTTTATACTCCTATCAGATCATCTGCTCTTCACTGGTTGGGGTCGAGAAATTAATATTACTTATAATTGATACTTGAAATTCTTGGAGTGATGTGTCCTAAAGAGAGGGAAAAGAGAGCAAAAGGAAGAGGGGGAAGGGCTGAAGAGGGGGTCGGGAAGGAGAGAGAGTGGGGAAGGAGAGGCAATCCCAAAGTATTGGATACAGAATCGGATCTAGAGGTCTAGGTCCACTGAACTAAGCTGAGGTGAAGGGAAAGAGAAAATATCAGAAAGTCAGGTCTCTCTCTGGGACCACCTGCCTAAAACCTGAAATATCTTTATAATCAAGCTTCAAGCTTTTAATGATTTGAGTGTATAGGGTCACGGTCAGGAATGGAGACTTGACTTCAGAGCTGAGAACCTATCCTGATGTGACAAAGTGACAGAGTGGGGCACTTTGCAGATCCGAGCAGAGAAACAGAAGAGGTTCTGGCTCCATGGACCCTCCCCCAGCTTCTGCCTCAATTGTATCCCCATTTCCTCCATCTTTACCAGTCTGTCTTCAACTTCCTTCAGTCTACTCAAGAACTGCTTAGAGGATGATATTCCTGAGAAACACACTCCCATATCCTCACACTTTATAAGCAAATATTCTTAAGTGTAGGGGAGGAAGGGAGACAGCAGGAACTTCAGTGCACAGAAAAGAATTCTTAAAAAAAAAAAAAAAATCAGTTCCTCCTCCCTGCCCCCCGACTCCCAGTACAAAATCTAGTACAACCCAGAGCAAACGTGTAGAAAGTCAGATGCGCACTATTCGGGTACAAGCCATCCAATTACCAAGAAATTATGATCTGACGTCAGGAGGAACAATTGGAGAGCGAATATGTATGAATTGCCTTTCACTGGTTTGCATATTTGCAACGATTGTTTAATCCAAGCAACCAGAAAGTAATCAACAGGCACAAAAAGCTTAAAGAGCAAATTACTAGTGACTCCTGCCCCTTCTTACTTCCTGAAGCCAGGAGGTGGCTAGTGCGTCTGGGGTAGGGAGGGGACCCGGGTGTAGCCTTGGATTCTTAAATCGGTCCTGAAAGAAGCACAGAGGAAAGCCTGTTGCGTTCAGATGGCTTTTGTTCCTTGGGCTAGGGCAAAAGACAAAAGAAACAAAAATGCCAATTATTGTAACTAATTAACCATTAAATGAGATGTGTGTCCTCCTCTCTCTAACTCTAAAATGGAAAGAAGATGATGAAGGTAGGTGGAAGAGAGACGGGGCGATCCACCCAGCCCACTGCTCTAAGGAGGGAAGGAAGCCTGTAAAATTCTGCATGTGTTAACAGACAAAGCCAGAGGAGCTGACAATATATANCTCCTCTCTCTAACTCTAAAATGGAAGGAAGATGATGAAGGTAGGTGGAAGAGAGACGGGGCGATCCACCCAGCCCACTGCTCTAAGGAGGGAAGGAAGCCTGTAAAATTCTGCATGTGTTAACAGACAAAGCCAGAGGAGCTGACAATATATAAAAATATATACCCTTAAAAGAAAGATCAGTGAATACCAAAGAGGAATCTGGAGTTGATTTTTTTTTTTGTTTACTAGGAATGGGGCTGGAGTGGCCAGCGGTCAGGGTGGGAGCTGAGTGGGGGCAGGAGATGGCAAGGAGTGAAGAAATCCCTGAAAAATTAACATTATTGGTATCTTTCTATATAAAGATGCAAATGGCATTTTATCTCAACTCGGCTCTGTGCTTTCCTTAGTGTTTATGATTAATTATCTCCTTTTTCATAAAAATAAATCATGTTAAAAATTAGGATCTAGGTGCTGGGAGAAACTAAGCCCGGGTTTCAGGTCGATCTTGTTAATTTCAGCCTGAAATTGACACACTAATTAAAGAGCATCGTGGTAAAGCCCGAGCAGGCAAGATTATACCCAGCTCTTTTTTTTTTTTTATCAGATCTACCTTATATTTTCCCAATTAAAAACTGCAAAAAGCAGTTTCATTGCCCCGGGATAAAAAATAAGGGCCCCCTTTCACAACGTCGGCCATCACTTTCTACCATCAGATTCATTGTGATGTATTAGATGCAATAAATTATCCCATGTAACAAAACATTGGGAGCTGAAAGGCAGATAATCTGGAAAGCAGAGATAAGGATTCATTATTCCAAATCATTATGAATCCAACGTTGCCTCTGACTTCTTTCTTAATCAGCTCCTCTGATCCTGGATATGTGAGCAGTACAGATAAGGAAAGAGTCGTTTATAATTCTCCACCTCGTCTAATATTTTAAAATAAAGTCAGAGGCAAGAAAACGCCATAAAACACTGGTGAGCAGGCAAGCGCCGAATGAAAAATCACTTCCATGTTATTATATCCACAGTAAGATTTAATTAAAATTCTCCACGTTCACGTGCTTTATTTTCAGATAGGATTTTTTCCCATCACGTAATAATTGATAGGAATTTGCAAACGGGGCTATTTATTTAGGGCGCCTGGGTGGAATAGTTCTGGTTTTTTTTTTTTTTTTTAAGATTTCTAGTCATTGCTTTGTGAAACTTTCATCTGAGACATCCATGGTTCTATACCATCCAGGCCCCCACCACCCACTCACCCCCCAACCAGGCTGAGTTTTGGTTAAAGAACATAGGCAAAGTACCAGACCAGAAAGTTGAGTTTAATAAAAATGTTCTGTTGAAAAAGAAAAATGAAAGAACTGACTGTCCCCACGCTAAACATCTGTTTACTTACTCCCTCCAACACCCCACTGTACACATTTATAATAAAATAAATCTCAATGAATGGGCTTGAAAGAGTGGAACTTTTAAACCAAGGCTAATATTGAGTGTGTGTTTTCATCTGGCAGAGAGTGAACTTAGGTGAACTAAGCCAATCTAAGGGTATACACAGGAAGGTAGACTAATGGAGAAGGGGAACGATGCTGTAGGCTGATAGGCAGGAGGAGAAAAGATTTCCTGTGTTTTAGGGAAAAGAAATGGGATGTGGGAAACCTGGAAGAATAAATATATGGTTCCCCCAGCTCTGCTTGGAACAACTCTAAGTGGCGGCATGTTCTTAGAAAGACTGGAGATTCTGCCAGCAATTATTTCTTCCTACGGGGTCTCCTTTTTCTTCATCCAACAGGTGAAGTTCCTATCTGTGCGGCCATCGCTGAGATCCGGGGACACAGTGTTTCCATTATCTGTTAGTCATTTACTGATCCATCTTCCACCACCACATGCCCAGCGACTTCCCTTTATGTTTAAAATCCAATCAAATGACTTAGTTTGTGGGGCTGTGGTCCAACCCACCACGGAATTGAAAGCAGTCGATGCCGGTGCCAGTTAGAATGGCATGGTTGCCTCCAGGAAGAACCCCAGACCCAGTGCATTCCCCAGGCCCTGGAGCCACACAGAACACTCCTCCTCCTAGTTCAGCCTCTGAATCCAACTCCAGAAAGGAGGATCACCTGCCCTGGATTAAGGGGCTAAAAGGCTGGTGGTATGTGCTGGGGGTGGGTTGGGATGGCGAAGAGACAGGGATTCAGGCACAGGTGAGCTGCCCCTGAGTGCCCTCTGTATGTGCCAGGGAGCTGGGTTCCTGCCTTCCGGTCCTGGGTACTCACCAAGCAAGGACACGTCAATAAAAAGGCTCACTTTTGAGTTCTGAAACCTTGGAGAGAAGTCACCCTCTCCCCTTAGACTTTTTAAGATGGAGCCTCTCCCAAGCACCTGGGGATCTGAGGCCCCTCAGCTTTTAACACTGGCAGTTGCCCCCTGAATAAGGGAGGGTCTTTTTTTTCTTTCTGTCTCTCATGGGCAGAAGTACACACACACACACACACACACACACACACACACACACACACACACAAGCACAGAGACCTGAACCACAAATCAGCAAGCCAGGGTGGCAGCTTTTAAAATTTAGAAAGTTACTTGTAGCTTCATTAAAGTCACATCTTTACCGTGTGCAGGGGCCAGTGTCCTCGAATCCCAAATTAATCCTTAGCCCCACTGGATAGGTGACCAGCGTCTTTCCTTCACTTTGTTTACTTCTCAGGATAAATGGTATCATTTCTTCACCCCGCTGCCCACTCCCCCCCCAACATCAAATATCCCCCAATCATCCTGGAATAATTCTCTCCTGGATTCCTAATTAGCAGCACTTTCCACTGCTAAGTCCATCAAGATGACAAGAAATGCCCAGCTGGCATTTCTTCTCAGAAATGCCCAGCTGGCATTTCTTCTCAGAATCTTGCCCCTTATTGGACGTTGAATTCAAAATCGGTTATATTTTAATTAAGTCCTTTGGATTTTTTTTTTTTTTTTAAGCCCCAGTGTCTTTGGCAGTCGAGTGTCCTTAAATTAAACCTTTTGCTAAAGGGAGAATTGGGGCGATGGGGGTGCTGTGTGCAAGCGATCAGGTTTCTTAGTCCCTTAACGGGAGAGTCACTTTAGACCCGGAGACAAGCAAGTGCCCGTGTCAGCAGAAAAGGAACGCGGGCAGGGGCCGTCAGACCGGCCAGAACCGGGCGGAGGGTAGCGGNAAAGGCAAAGTGATAGGATACTGAAAGAGGAACTCCCCAGGTTGGTAAGTGCCCAATATGCTACTGGAGATCAGTGGAGAAATAACTCCAGAAAGAATAAAGGGATGGAGCCAAAGCAAAAACAATACCCAGCTGTTGAAGCAAGGTCTGATGCTGTAAAGAGCAATATTGCATAGGAACCTGGAATGTTAGGTCCAAAATCAAGACAAATTGGAAGTGGTCAAGCAGGAGATGGCAAGAGTGAATGTTGACTCTCTAGGAATCAGTGAACTAAAATGGACTGGAATGGGTGAATTTAACTCAAATGACCATTATATCTACTACTGTGGGCAGGAATCCATTAGAAGAAATGGAGTAGCCATCATGGTCAACAAAAGAGTCTGAAATGCAGTACTTGGGTGCAATCTCAAAAACAACAGAATAATCTCTGTTCATTTCCACAGCAAACCATTCAGTATCACAGTAATCCAACCCTATGCCCCAACCAGGAAGAAGAAGCTGAAGTTGAACCATTCTATGAAGACCTACAAGATCTTTTAGAACTAAAACCCCCCAAATATGTCCTTTTCATCATAGGGGACGGGAATGCAAAAGTAGGAAGTCAAGAAACACCTGGAATAACAGGCAAATTTGGCCTTGGTGTACGGAATGAAGCAGGGCAAAGGCTAAGAGACTTTTACCAAGAGAACACACTGGTCATAGAAAACACCCTCTTCTAACAACACAAGAGAAGACTCTACATATGGACATCACCAGATGGTCAACACCAAAATCAGATTGATTATATTTTTTGCAGCCAAAGATGGAGAAGCTCTATACAGTCAGCAAAAGCAAGACCAGGAGCTGACTGTGGCTCAGATCATGAACTCCTTNGAGGGGCGGGAGGAGAGGTGGGGGTTGGGGGGGGTGAAGTCCTGAGCGGGTTTGGGTTGCAGTTTCCTTGTGCTGGGATCCTGTCCCCTCCTCGCCAGCGCCAGGCTCCTCCCCCGGCGGCGCGGATGACACTAGAACCTCCTTAAGTTCCGTCGCGCCACAGCTGTCTGCGAACACTGAGCTGCCTGGCGCCGTCTTGATACTTTCAGAAAGAATGCATTCCCTGTAAAAAAAAAAAAAAAAAATAGAGAGAGAGAGGGGAAAAGAGAGAGAGAGGGACGGCGAGCGCGCGAGGCAGAGCGAGCCACGCAATCTGACCGGGCAGTTTCTGCTCTCCGGGTCGCACGCCTCCTTCTCTTCCTCTCTGCTCCTCGCTACCCAGGTTGGTACTGGCGACTTTTTTTTTTTTTTTTA
>SJYV01019718.1:439339-468226 GCA_006410875.1 Neotragus pygmaeus
AGGTGGTCTGGTATTCCCATCTCTTTCAGAATTTTCCACAGTTTATTGTGATCCACACAGTCAAAGGCTTTGGCATAGTCAATAAAGCAGAAATAGATATTTTTCTGGAACTCTCTTGCTTTTTTGATGATGCAATGGATGTTGACAATTTGATCTCTGTCTTGCAGAATTTTGAGCATTACTTTACTAGCAAGTGAAATGAGTGCAATTGTGTGGTATTTTGAACATTCTTTGGCATTGCCCTTCTTTGGGATTGGAATGAAAACTGACCTTTTTGTCTTGTGGCCACTGCTGAGTTTTTCAAATTTGCTGGCATATTGAATGCAGCTCTTTCACAGCATCATCTTTCAGGATTTGAAATAGCTCAACTGGAATTCCATCACCTCCACTAGCTTTGTTCATAGTGGTGCCTTCTAAGGCCCACTTGACTTCACATTCCAAGATGTCTGGCTCCAGGTGAGTGATCACACTATCGTGATCATCTTGTTTGTGAATATCTTTTTTGTAGCCCTATTGCATAACACAAATTATAATAAACTGTAATATTAAGACAATGTATTATCAATGTACAGATAGACAGGACAATGTAGTAGAGTTAGAGAGCCCATCAACTGATGGGATGGAACTGAACACCAGGAAACTTGGTGTACAGCAGAGATGGCAGTAAAATTCAGTGGATGAAAAACAAGATTGTCAGTAAATGCTGCTAGGGCATTTGCTTCCCATATGGACAAAATCATATGCTACCTATAGCATACTCAAAAATAAATCACAGCATACTCAAAGATAAATTTCATATGTATTAAAATAGAAATGTTTTTAAAAAGTAGCAAACTTTAAAGTCTTTAGATGAAAATATAAGAGAATACCTCCATGATCTCCACATTTGAAATGATTTCTTAAGCAGAATAAGCACAAACTGCCAAGGGAAAGATTTGTAATTTTACTACATGAGAATTTGAAAGCATTGTACAATTTTTAAAAAAATCTTGAGAAAATAAAAGATTCAACCACACACTTGGAAAAGAACTGTGTGAAGCATATTATGGATAAATATTAGTAACCACAATATATAAAAAGCTCCTACAAAAAAATTAAGAAAATACTAGACAACCCCAAAGAAAACAGGGGGAAAATGCATAATTAGACTTTACATAAAAGAACAGTGATGGGTCTGTATTTGTTGGTATTTATGGACTGTGAAGAAAGCTCAGTGCCAAAGAATTGATGCTTTTGAACTGTGATGTTGGAGAAAATTCTTGAGAGTCCCTTGGACTGCAAGGAGATCCAACCAGTCCATTCTGAAGGAGATCAGCCCTGGAATTTCTTTGGAAGGAATGATGCTGAAGCTGAAACTCCAGTACTTNTTGATGCTTTTGAACTGTGGTGTTGGAGAAGACTCTTGAGAGTCCCTTGGACTGCAAGGAGATCCAACCAGTCCATTCTGAAGGAGATCAGCCCTGGGATTTCTTTGGAAGGAATGATGCTGAAGCTGAAACTCCAGTACTTTGGCCACCTCATGCAAAGGGTTGACTCATTGGAAAAGACTGTGATGCTGGGAGGAATTGGGGGCAGGAGGAGAAAGGGGACGATAGAGGATAAGAAGGCTGGATGACATCATCGACTCAATGGACATAAGTTTGAGTGAACTCCAGGAGTTGGTGATGGACAGGGAGGCCTGGCATGCTGTGATTCATGGCGTTGCAAAAAGTTGGACAAGACTGAGCGACTGAACTGACTAACTAGCTGATGAAGAGATGCTAAGCAAATTAAAGAAATGCAGTAACATTCATAGTCATCAGATTGTTAAAATGAGAAGACCTGATACTTATATATGCCAATTTCTTGTTAAATTGAAGATACAGGTACTATTTGGCTCAGCAATTATTTTTCTAGATATCTCTCACAGGTAAACATTTATAGTGGGATGATTATGTGCCAAGAACTGTTCTGAGTGGTAAATGAATTCTCTTACTTAACATTCACAACAATTGCATGAGATAGGCACGTTATTGTCCCTGTTTTACAGACAGCAAACTAAGAAAGAATGAGATTAAATAACTTGCCCAGTTATGCTTAGCTAATGGGGTTCTCAGGTGGTGCTAGTGGTAAAGAATCCACTTGCCAATGGAGGAGACATAAGAGATGCGAGTTCAATCCGTGCATCAGGAAGATCTCTGGAGGACGGCATGGCACCCTACTCCAGTATTCTTGCCTGAAGAATCCCATGGACAGAGAAGCCTGGTGGGCTACAGTCCACAGAGCCACAAAGAGTAGAACAAGACTGAAGCAACTTAGTGTGCACACAGGCATGCTTAGCTAATAATACCTGAATTAAAACACAGGAAGTCTGACTCCAAAGTCTGCATTCTTAGCTAGCACTATCAGATACCTTTCCCTCACAAATGCTCAATATTGTTGGTAATAATAAAATAATAATAGTGATAGTAATAACTAATGTTATTAAGAAAATTATCAAAATGTTTCAGTATAAAATGGCTGAATAAGTTGTTAATCATCATATGATAGAATACCACATGCAAATTTAAATTAATGAAGTAGGTCTACAAATAGTAACACAGACCTCAAAACATAATATTAAGTGATAAAACTGTGGTTTTGCACCTTCAAATTCAACCAACTGCAGATTGTGTAGGACTGCAGTATATATTTAGTAAAAGAAATCTTTGTATAAGTGGGCTCATGCAGTTTGCACCTATATTATTCAAGGATCCACTGTGGTGGTCACTTTTGGTTGAGTTTAGGGAATGAGATTTTAGGGTCAGTGAGGAATTTATGCTAGATAAATTCAACTATAATTCAACTGAAAGGAAGTTTCAACTAGATTTTTAACATTTTATTTCATTAAAAATCTCAAGCAAACTCCTGCAACACAAAAACAAAAAGGCTAACAACTCAACTTAAAATTGGGAAAAGGGCTTATATAGACATTTCTTCAAAGAAAGTATACATGTTGACAAGTACACAAAAAGATATCATTTTTCATTAGGGAAATATAAATTAAAATCACAATGCTAATTAAAGCATCTTCATACCAACTAGGATGGCTGTAATATTAACCACAAATATTGGTAAGAATGTGGAAAAATTGGAACCTTTGTGCATTGCTTGTGAGAATTTAAAATGCTGTAGCTACTATGGAAAACAACTTTGAGGGTTACTTAAAATTTAAACGGAGAACTACCATATGACCTACAAATTCCACTCCTAACTGAAAATATTGTATTCTTGGGCTCCAAAATTACCACAGATGGTGACTGCAGACATGAAATTAAGAGATGCTTGCTTCTTGGAAGAAAATCTATGACCAATCTAGATAACATATTAAAAAGCAGAGACATCACTTTTCCAATAAAGGTCAATCTAGTCAAAGCTATGGTTTTTCCAGTAGTCATGTATGGGTGTGAGAGTTGTACCATNGTCCATGGAATTCTCCAGGCCAGAATACTGGAGTGGGTAGCCTTTCCCTTCTCAGGGGATCTTCCCAACTCAGGAATCAAACTCAGGTCTCCCACATTGCAAGTGGATTCTTTAACAGCTGAGCCACAAGGGAAGCCAAGAACACTGGAGTGGGTAGCCTATCCCTTCTCCAGAGGATCTTCCCGACCCAGGAATCAAACCGGGGTTTCCTGCATTGCAGGTGGGTTCTTTACCAACTGAGTATGAGGGAAGCTCCATTATTATGTGAATGAAATTTAAAAAGACAGATGAAACTGACTGCTAGGATCAAGAGTCAGGCAGAAAGTCCAAACCAGGTTAGGTAGTATGAGCAAAGCCTGACAATCCAGAACAAAGGATAAAAAATGTATTATTTTAGTCATCAAAAGTCAGGGAACAAACCAAGGGAATAACAATTAAGAACCCAGAATCCAGTCAATTAAATAAGTTACTTGTAATGTAAGCACGTGGTATAGACCTGGATACTACAGTCTTATCTATCTGATCTAGATTCCTAATATACTTCTTTCTAGGTACTTAATTCTGGACCAGAGAGGGAAAGGTATTTATAAAAAATACTACCGGAGCATCAGTGAAATCTGAATAGGGTCTGCAGATTGGATAGCAGTATTGTATCAATGTTAATATCTTAATTTTAAGGGTTGTACTGTGGTTATATTCAGTACTTGTTGAAGGGTTTAGGGGTAATGGGACATCATGTCCACAATTCATTCTCAAATGGTTCAGAAAATAACAGTAACAGTTATAGGAAAAGAGAATTATAAACCAAATATGGAAAAATGTTAGCAACTGGGGGATCCAGATGAGAGATATACAGGAGTTCTTTGAACTAATATCACAGCTTCTCTGCATGTTTCCCATTATTTCAAAATTAAAAATATAAAACTAAATAAGAAAATAAAATTTATAAATGCTTTGATATAGTATATTTATATAGTATATTTTAACAGAAATATCTAAATAAACAGATGAAAATATTTCAAAATAAAAACAAAAGAAAATAAATGAGATTCTTTGACAAAAGAATATATTATATCTCAAAGGATCACAATAAACTGTGGACAATTCTGAAAGAGATGGGAATACCAGACCACCTAACCTGCCTCTTGAGAAATCTGTATGCAGGTCAGGAAGCAACAGTTAGANGGGAGACCAATTCTTAGGTCTCCCCGGCTCCCCTCCATCATGAGGCATGCCACTTCCCCCTTTTTCCTCTGCAATTTCCATACCCCTTTCCATCTCACTCCAGGCTCAGGCTTATAGAGGCAGAGGGGTGTCTGCAAATGGCTGTTGAATGCTGAGAGGCCTGCGGTTCTCACCTTAGCGCGAGGTGTCTGTCTGAGCAGCTCACACCAGGCAGTGAGCGTGGAGAAAGAGAGCAGGGGACAGTCAGGGCCTCCCTATGGAAAACTGGTTGTTTGCTGAAGTCACAGATTAGAGGCACAAGGAGAGAAGGGAAAAAAAAAGAATAAGAGAAAACCAACGCGAGGCAATCGAGAACTTGCCGAGTGAATCAAGACAGAAAATTGCTCTAGTGTGCAGAGCCTCGCTGGAGAGGCAACCGTTGCTGGCTTTCAAAGTCCCTCAGAAAAGGAAGCTGTCATCCTCCCCGACAAAGGAAAGGAAATCAGACTCATGGTGTCAGGCGGGGACATCCCCAGCCCAGGTGGCCCAGGTGCCCGGGAGCGGAGTCCAGCCCAAGCTGCTGGTGATAGAGGAGGTTTGGGGTCCAGGAGACACCCCCAAAAGGTCTGGGGGGTGAGACAACGGGGAGCCCGAGGCCCCTGTCTCTGAAGGTGGGGGAGTAAGTGTGGGCTGGACAGTGGGCACGANCGGGAGCGGAGTCCAGCCCAAGCTGCTGGTGATAGAGGAGGTTTGGGGTCCAGGAGACACCCCCAAAAGGTCTGGGGGGTGAGACAACGCGGAGCCCGAGGCCCCTGTCTCTGAAGGTGGGGGAGTAAGTGTGGGCTGGACAGTGGGCACGACTGCCCCCGGGAGAGGCTGGGCTGGTGGGCACGGCTGCCCGCAGGAGAGGCTGGGCCCGCCCCTCGGGGGGCAGAAGGGCTGGGGGGCCCCTGGCTGCCTGTGGCCGCTCCTCGCCCACTTGCCCTTCCCTCCTTCCTCTGCGCCTCCGCACCTTCAGTGGCCGCATCCCTCCGGCTTTTGACCCCAGAGCAGAGGCGCTTTTGACCCCAGAGCAGAGGCGTCTGCTTGTGACTCAGCCCAGAGCCTGCTGGGTGCCTTGCAAGCCCTCCTGGCCCGCTTAGGGCCACGCTCGTGTGGATCATTGCGGAGCTGCGTGGAAGGCTGTCTGTAGACCCCGGGTTAAGAACCTTTTTGGAAGGGGGAACAAGGAAAGTGAAAACTCATAACTCCTTTTTTTTTTTTTTTGAGAAAAGCAAAGTGGACGAAACTCCTCAGAGTACCTCCAGCTTGTAAAAGGAGGCCACAGCCACTTTCATTTCCAAAAGTCCGTTTCCTTCCCCAGAGCCCGTTCCTGGAGAAGAGCCCAGGCTCTGGGGGTGTCCATTCCCTGCCACCCGCATGCTGGGTCTGGGGCTGTCCTAAACCTGAGCAGGGCCCAGGCCCTGGGCTGGCCTTCCCCTCCAGGGGCAGTTGGTTCCCTCCCCCACCCCACCCCGTCTTACTGGTAGTTTGGGGTCAGCTGATTAATCTTTAAAAACAACTGTTAGGGGCTCATCTTTCCCACCATCCCCAAGCCTCCCCACAGCACCTGGGAGATCATCCTGTTCTTGAAGGGACCGGCTCTGGTTGGCTCCATCTGGGAGGGCTGTGAAGCTGGTGTTTCTTCCTCGGGGAATGAGCCCCCAGGAATTGGGCAGGTTCTCCCAGAAACCGTCCTCCTCTTCCTCCCCCTGCAGAAGTTCAGAAGAGCTGGCAGGCAGTTCCTGCAATAGCATCGGAGGGCTTCCCCCGGGGGCTTCCCCTCCAAGGGTGGGCCCGGTCACTCTCCAGCCCCTGGAGTCAGCCTTGTTCCAACCTGGCCTGGCCGGTTTTTTTGTTGATTTTGTTTGTTTGTTTTTTTGGAAAAAGAGCAACTGCAGGCAGGCCTTGGTTAATGAGCCGACCCGAGGGCCTCCCTTCCCCCTCCCCAAACTGGCCCATCCTCCTGATCCACTCCTCACCTGTTAACACTTCCCTTGGTTCTGTCCCCCGCCCCCCATCTCCAGCTCCCTAGCCTTCAAGAAGCCTCTGTGTCTCTCCAACCCTTCAGACTGGAGTCTCAGGGGCTGGGAACCCGCAGAAAACCTGGGCCTTTTCTAGAAAGAGAGATGGTGGGGAAGGAGTGGGCCCTGTGGGGTCTTCATCTTTTCCTTGCTAGCCAGGGACATTTACAATTTTATTGGAAGTAAAACCTAAAGTCCTTGATGCTAAAAATCAGTCAGCCATTTGATCTATCTGTTCATCTGTTTATTATCTGTTTTCTCAATCTAGCCATTGATGAATCTTTCCTTTGGCCTCATCCTGATCGTCATTATTTAATCAATCTGTATAGACAGACCTGGTGATGAGAATGGATCACCTTTGTTTTCCTCTGAAGGAAATGAAAGGGATGTTTAGCTTTTGCCATTGTCTGGGGCTCAGGATTTTCCCAGGGAACTGTTTCAAGTTGAAATCTGCCTTCCTCCTGGGCTCTGCTTCATCTTCCCCTTCGAGTGGGGCCGGCCCTGGACAGGTGTCTGTTGCTTCTGATTCCTGTGTCCCTTCTTGGGCCAGGGAGCTGTGTGTGTGTGTGTACATGTGTGTGTATATGTGTGTGCCTATGTGTACGTACATGCATGTATGTGTACATGGGAATGATCAGGCCATGAGAGGGCTGTACAGTCATTCTTTTTCAAGGGAACTAGAGGGGAGAAAGTTCCGCAAAAGAAGAAAAAGAGAGGAAGAAAAAAGTTGTCTATTTAGCTTTCATTCCCTGATTCTGCTGGCAGCTTTTTCGTGTGTCTGCCTTCCATAAGTGACTTATGTGTGATGTTGTTTTCAGAAGGCCGGGAGTGTGTGAACTGCGGGGCGACATCCACCCCTCTCTGGCGACGAGATGGAACCGGGCATTACCTGTGTAATGCCTGCGGGCTCTACCACAAGATGAACGGACAGAACCGGCCCCTCATCAAGCCCAAGCGAAGGCTGGTGAGTTGTCCCTTGGGCAGCCCTGACTTGACACTCTCCATTGTGTGTCTTTAATTTCCCCCCTTCAGGAAGGAGCGCTTTCTGCAGGAAATTGGCAGGACAGCTCAAAATCGTGTCAGCTGGCTTGGGGTAGCTTTCCCCTTGTCTTTGTTTTTTCTTTTTTTCAAATTAGATATATAGGAACGTGTGCTCTCTCTCTTTCTATCGCCCCCTCCATGGTTCTTAAGTCACTTACCACATTTTTAAGGATGCTGACTTCTGATTTATCCAGTCTTAAATATCTTCGCTGATAGAGTGATTGCTTTAACGGGACGGGGGTGACTGATTGGAAGTGAGTTGATAGCCACAGTTTCACAGAGGCTAGTAGGCGGGTGGAGGCTCGCAGGTGCCACCCAGAACTTGTTTCTGGAGTCGTAGAAGGGGTCTCCCAGGAAGTGATGATGGTCTCCGTGCTGCCTCAGTGCCCTGGATGAGATCTCATGTGGCCGGGGCTGTAAGATGAATGGGGCCCATTAGCTGCTTTGCACAAGCAGCAGCCGGTGGCCTTTGTGGCGTTTTTCTTCTTCCGTGATCTGTAGGATTGAGGAATTGCCACAGGTAAACACAGGAGAAAACTGATTTCTGTCCTGCTCCCTGGTCTCTCCTAGCATCTAGTCTGATTTTCCCTTTGAACTCCCGCCAGCCCGGTGGCCGTTTCCTCTCTCCCCCTCTTTTTTCCCTTTCTTAAACCTCTTGACCCCTAGGAATACTTGAGAAAACCTGGCACAAGCAAGCATGTATAAGGAAAACTAGCCGGAGAGGTTCGTTTGCAAACTTGTCTTTGGAACCTCAGGCCAGATTGAATAGCAAGTGTATGTAACAGACAAATAAAAGCAGGCTTGGCAAATGATAACTCTAACCACAGTCAAGAGATCAAAATGCTTTTTGTGGTGATGACATTCACCAGGTGGAGAGGGGAGGGAGGGGAATTTCCCCGTGCCGAATGGATGAAGTAGCATCCCTCAGATTGTAAGGTGGACCCCTCCAAATCCTCTGCATTCTTTTTAAAGAATAATTTGTTTTCCTCATCAGATTTTAGTGCAAATCAACACCTTTCACATCCTTTTCAGAAGAAGGAAAATCTTTCTAGGGATGGCCATGCCCACGTGACCTTAATTTTTAGCCATCCTACGTCTCCAGGCTTTATTCTTTCTGATCTTTGTCCCCGTCTCCAGCTTTCTCAACCTTCCCCTGACTTGTCCCCATGCTCTTTGGTACTTTTTTTTTTTCCTTTCTCTCATGTGCAAAGCTAACTTCCTAGGAAAAAGCTGCCGGATATCTGAGCTCTGGAGATAACTCATAAACAACAACTCAGCTTCCCCAACCTAAACATCAAGATGTTTGAACGTATCAGAACAAGACGTTGTTTGAAAAAAAAAAGAAAAGACTGGAGGTGTTAGTGCAGAATGAATATGATCACACCACAAAAGAATGTTCTGAATCACTCCAAACCTGGCCTTAGGAAAAAAAGAGAGAAGGGGGAAAAAAGAAAAGAAAAAAAGGAAAGAAAACTAACAACAAAAACTTTTCTTTTTAAAATAAATCATGATATTATGATAGTCGGGCTCTTTTTAAAAGGTAAAGAAGAAATAGAGAGCAGTAAAGTCTCAGACCCCGTGGTTTGGTTGATGAGCAAGAATGCATTTGACATTATCTCGAGGTTTCTTCTGTGTGGGGCGGATTGCCTAGGAGGGCTAGACTTGCATTTTATAGTTTTGTCCTCATTCATCTTTCGTAAGAAATCTCTAGAACTCTGAGTAATAATCGCTTATAATTGTAGAGTTCCTTTGCTGTCACATATGAAGCTGTCTTTTCTTTCTTACTCATCTCTTCTGTGTGGTTATATATTTTTAGTTCCATAGAATTCATATGCTCCAGAGAGACACTGGGGGCCCATTCAGGATATATATGCATATATTTTTAGCACTTAGATGTATTTGACTTCTGAGTATCTAGAACTTCTTTTTTTCTTTCCTATATTTCCCTGTCTCTCCTTCCCGGCTCTGTCTCTCCAATTTGCAGTTTCTGCTTTGCACTGAAGACCACTCCACCGCTTGGCAGATGCATATCTGACACAAAATAAACTCAGGCCATGCCGGAAATAGGAGAAAGGAAGGCCGATAGAAATTTTTATTCCTAGTGGTGGAGGATTTTCATAAGTCTCTAGCTTGCTTTATTAATATACTTCGTCTTCTGCTAGTGAACCAAACGGTGTGACTTTCAGAGCTTCTGTATAAATTCACTGAAAGTCTGAGCTTGCTTAGATTCATGATACCGTCAAGACACTGCCAAGGGCTATACCACGAGCCTCGTTACTCAGAACTTTATTTTGTTGGCTGGTGTTTTGTGCTTGAACCATCCCTTTCCAGTTGTTGGGCTGAGAAATCCAGTGCTTGAGTAGATATTAGTCTGTTATATCCAAATATTTCTTTTAAAGTGTAGAAAACCCGTCCAGGGTGATAATAATCATTGCATGGTAATGTAATTGTCAAAATCCTTAAGCATCAATTTCACAACTTCATTTTCTTCCCAAAAGTGTACAAGAACACCAGTTAAGTCTTAAATGATCATGTTTCATAAAGGCAGGTGGACAGAGGCTTGTGGAATGGGAGACAGCACTCTTGGACTGCAGTAAATTATTTTCCAAATGGACTACTCAAAAGTAGAAACTTCTCAGTTATGAAGGGGAAGGGCTATGTTTCCTTTCTAGTTCCACAGAACACAGAAACTAAGAATTACTGGGGGGAAAAAAAAAGCAAAAAAAAGTGCCATAACTCTGGTATTTAAACCTGTAGAAAAGGGGAGCGTCTTTGGGACAATTTAGTAGCTTTGAAAGGAAAGGAATCACCCTGGCTCATTCAGAATTGTCTCCAGGTTTTCCATATCTGGCCACTTTGAGTGTTTGGCTCAAGTTCTTGCTGGATAAAATATTGATGGAAAATCTCACCCTGATCCCTGTCATTTTGTTCCATGTTCTCATAACCATGCCAGAATTTTCTTGATCACAGATAAAGAGCAGCTAAATTCTTTCTCTTGCCTTTGATANTTCCTGGTAGTTTGGGGTCAGCTGATTAATCTTTAAAAACAACTGTTAGGGGCTCATCTTTCCCACCATCCCCAAGCCTCCCCACAGCACCTGGGAGATCATCCTGTTCTTGAAGGGACCGGCTCTGGTTGGCTCCATCTGGGAGGGCTGTGAAGCTGGTGTTTCTTCCTCGGGGAATGAGCCCCCAGGAATTGGGCAGGTTCTCCCAGAAACCGTCCTCCTCTTCCTCCCCCTGCAGAAGTTCAGAAGAGCTGGCAGGCAGTTCCTGCAATAGCATCGGAGGGCTTCCCCCGGGGGCTTCCCCTCCAAGGGTGGGCCCGGTCACTCTCCAGCCCCTGGAGTCAGCCTTGTTCCAACCTGGCCTGGCCGGTTTTTTTGTTGATTTTGTTTGTTTGTTTTTTTGGAAAAAGAGCAACTGCAGGCAGGCCTTGGTTAATGAGCCGACCCGAGGGCCTCCCTTCCCCCTCCCCAAACTGGCCCATCCTCCTGATCCACTCCTCACCTGTTAACACTTCCCTTGGTTCTGTCCCCCGCCCCCCATCTCCAGCTCCCTAGCCTTCAAGAAGCCTCTGTGTCTCTCCAACCCTTCAGACTGGAGTCTCAGGGGCTGGGAACCCGCAGAAAACGTGGGCCTTTTCTAGAAAGAGAGATGGTGGGGAAGGAGTGGGCCCTGTGGGGTCTTCATCTTTTCCTTGCTAGCCAGGGACATTTACAATTTTATTGGAAGTAAAACCTAAAGTCCTTGATGCTAAAAATCAGTCAGCCATTTGATCTATCTGTTCATCTGTTTATTATCTGTTTTCTCAATCTAGCCATTGATGAATCTTTCCTTTGGCCTCATCCTGATCGTCATTATTTAATCAATCTGTATAGACAGACCTGGTGATGAGAATGGATCACCTTTGTTTTCCTCTGAAGGAAATGAAAGGGATGTTTAGCTTTTGCCATTGTCTGGGGCTCAGGATTTTCCCAGGGAACTGTTTCAAGTTGAAATCTGCCTTCCTCCTGGGCTCTGCTTCATCTTCCCCTTCGAGTGGGGCCGGCCCTGGACAGGTGTCTGTTGCTTCTGATTCCTGTGTCCCTTCTTGGGCCAGGGAGCTGTGTGTGTGTGTGTACATGTGTGTGTATATGTGTGTGCCTATGTGTACGTACATGCATGTATGTGTACATGGGAATGATCAGGCCATGAGAGGGCTGTACAGTCATTCTTTTTCAAGGGAACTAGAGGGGAGAAAGTTCCGCAAAAGAAGAAAAAGAGAGGAAGAAAAAAGTTGTCTATTTAGCTTTCATTCCCTGATTCTGCTGGCAGCTTTTTCGTGTGTCTGCCTTCCATAAGTGACTTATGTGTGATGTTGTTTTCAGAAGGCCGGGAGTGTGTGAACTGCGGGGCGACATCCACCCCTCTCTGGCGACGAGATGGAACCGGGCATTACCTGTGTAATGCCTGCGGGCTCTACCACAAGATGAACGGACAGAACCGGCCCCTCATCAAGCCCAAGCGAAGGCTGGTGAGTTGTCCCTTGGGCAGCCCTGACTTGACACTCTCCATTGTGTGTCTTTAATTTCCCCCCTTCAGGAAGGAGCGCTTTCTGCAGGAAATTGGCAGGACAGCTCAAAATCGTGTCAGCTGGCTTGGGGTAGCTTTCCCCTTGTCTTTGTTTTTTCTTTTTTTCAAATTAGATATATAGGAACGTGTGCTCTCTCTCTTTCTATCGCCCCCTCCATGGTTCTTAAGTCACTTACCACATTTTTAAGGATGCTGACTTCTGATTTATCCAGTCTTAAATATCTTCGCTGATAGAGTGNCTTTTTTTCAAATTAGATATATAGGAACGTGTGCTCTCTCTCTTTCTATCGCCCCCTCCATGGTTCTTAAGTCACTTACCACATTTTTAAGGATGCTGACTTCTGATTTATCCAGTCTTAAATATCTTCGCTGATAGAGTGATTGCTTTAACGGGACGGGGGTGACTGATTGGAAGTGTGTTGATAGCCACAGTTTCACAGAGGCTAGTAGGTGGGTGGAGGCTCGCAGGTGCCACCCAGAACTTGTTTCTGGAGTCGTAGAAGGGGTCTCCCAGGAAGTGATGATGGTCTCAGTGCTGCCTCAGTGCCCTGGATGAGATCTCATGTGGCCGGGGCTGTAAGATGAATGGGGCCCATTAGCTGCTTTGCACAAGCAGCAGCCGGTGGCCTTTGTGGCGTTTTTCTTCTTCCGTGATCTGTAGGATTGAGGAATTGCCACAGGTAAACACAGGAGAAAACTGATTTCTGTCCTGCTCCCTGGTCTCTCCTAGCATCTAGTCTGATTTTCCCTTTGAACTCCCGCCAGCCCGGTGGCCGTTTCCTCTCTCCCCCTCTTTTTTCCCTTTCTTAAACCTCTTGACCCCTAGGAATACTTGAGAAAACCTGGCACAAGCAAGCATGTATAAGGAAAACTAGCCGGAGAGGTTCGTTTGCAAACTTGTCTTTGGAACCTCAGGCCAGATTGAATAGCAAGTGTATGTAACAGACAAATAAAAGCAGGCTTGGCAAATGATAACTCTAACCACAGTCAAGAGATCAAAATGCTTTTTGTGGTGATGACATTCACCAGGTGGAGAGGGGAGGGAGGGGAATTTCCCCGTGCCGAATGGATGAAGTAGCATCCCTCAGATTGTAAGGTGGACCCCTCCAAATCCTCTGCATTCTTTTTAAAGAATAATTTGTTTTCCTCATCAGATTTTAGTGCAAATCAACACCTTTCACATCCTTTTCAGAAGAAGGAAAATCTTTCTAGGGATGGCCATGCCCACGTGACCTTAATTTTTAGCCATCCTACGTCTCCAGGCTTTATTCTTTCTGATCTTTGTCCCCGTCTCCAGCTTTCTCAACCTTCCCCTGACTTGTCCCCATGCTCTTTGGTACTTTTTTTTTTTCCTTTCTCTCATGTGCAAAGCTAACTTCCTAGGAAAAAGCTGCCGGATATCTGAGCTCTGGAGATAACTCATAAACAACAACTCAGCTTCCCCAACCTAAACATCAAGATGTTTGAACGTATCAGAACAAGACGTTGTTTGAAAAAAAAAAGAAAAGACTGGAGGTGTTAGTGCAGAATGAATATGATCACACCACAAAAGAATGTTCTGAATCACTCCAAACCTGGCCTTAGGAAAAAAAGAGAGAAGGGGGAAAAAAGAAAAGAAAAAAAGGAAAGAAAACTAACAACAAAAACTTTTCTTTTTAAAATAAATCATGATATTATGATAGTCGGGCTCTTTTTAAAAGGTAAAGAAGAAATAGAGAGCAGTAAAGTCTCAGACCCCGTGGTTTGGTTGATGAGCAAGAATGCATTTGACATTATCTCGAGGTTTCTTCTGTGTGGGGCGGATTGCCTAGGAGGGCTAGACTTGCATTTTATAGTTTTGTCCTCATTCATCTTTCGTAAGAAATCTCTAGAACTCTGAGTAATAATCGCTTATAATTGTAGAGTTCCTTTGCTGTCACATATGAAGCTGTCTTTTCTTTCTTACTCATCTCTTCTGTGTGGTTATATATTTTTAGTTCCATAGAATTCATATGCTCCAGAGAGACACTGGGGGCCCATTCAGGATATATATGCATATATTTTTAGCACTTAGATGTATTTGACTTCTGAGTATCTAGAACTTCTTTTTTTCTTTCCTATATTTCCCTGTCTCTCCTTCCCGGCTCTGTCTCTCCAATTTGCAGTTTCTGCTTTGCACTGAAGACCACTCCACCGCTTGGCAGATGCATATCTGACACAAAATAAACTCAGGCCATGCCGGAAATAGGAGAAAGGAAGGCCCATAGAAATTTTTATTCCTAGTGGTGGAGGATTTTCATAAGTCTCTAGCTTGCTTTATTAATATACTTCGTCTTCTGCTAGTGAACCAAACGGTGTGACTTTCAGAGCTTCTGTATAAATTCACTGAAAGTCTGAGCTTGCTTAGATTCATGATACCGTCAAGACACTGCCAAGGGCTATACCACGAGCCTCGTTACTCAGAACTTTATTTTGTTGGCTGGTGTTTTGTGCTTGAACCATCCCTTTCCAGTTGTTGGGCTGAGAAATCCAGTGCTTGAGTAGATATTAGTCTGTTATATCCAAATATTTCTTTTAAAGTATAGAAAACCCGTCCAGGGTGATAATAATCATTGCATGGTAATGTAATTGTCAAAATCCTTAAGCATCAATTTCACAACTTCATTTTCTTCCCAAAAGTGTACAAGAACACCAGTTAAGTCTTAAATGATCATGTTTCATAAAGGCAGGTGGACAGAGGCTTGTGGAATGGGAGACAGCACTCTTGGACTGCAGTAAATTATTTTCCAAATGGACTACTCAAAAGTAGAAACTTCTCAGTTATAAAGGAGAAGGGCTATGTTTCCTTTCTAGTTCCACAGAACACAGAAACTAAGAATTACTGGGGGGAAAAAAAAAGCAAAAAAAAGTGCCATAACTCTGGTATTTAAACCTGTAGAAAAGGGGAGCGTCTTTGGGACAATTTAGTAGCTTTGAAAGGAAAGGAATCACCCTGGCTCATTCAGAATTGTCTCCAGGTTTTCCATATCTGGCCACTTTGAGTGTTTGGCTCAAGTTCTTGCTGGATAAAATATTGATGGAAAATCTCACCCTGATCCCTGTCATTTTGTTCCATGTTCTCATAACCATGCCAGAATTTTCTTGATCACAGATAAAGAGCAGCTAAATTCTTTCTCTTGCCTTTGATAATGTTTTTGAGTCCAGGGACAGAAATAATTTTGCAGTTGAAAATTTCTTTTTATGTTACAGGGGGTAGTGAGGAGATGAGAGGGGTTACCAGGGACCCACCTTCATTTTCTTTCAGAAGTTTTTGAGCTTAAGTTTATTTTTTTTCTGAGTATGGATAACAGGGAATAGTCCCCTGATGCATTTAAGTACGTCAAAAAGTGAAAGTAATAGCTCCCTTTTAAAGGAAATGAAGGCTGTGACACAATCAAATAATTAAAATTCAGCTTGGGACTGACATCTGACCTGTGACCATTTGACTCTGTGAAGAGCGTATAGGAAACTTTCCAGGGAGTCAGATGAATTGAAGGCAGAAGTGGGGCCCGTGTTCCTGGTGGATTGCAGAAGTCTTTACTCTTCTTAGTTTGTCTCGTTAACCGGAAACCACTTAAAGAGGATGAAGATGGCTGTCACCACGAGTTGGCCGAATCTGAAAGCCTGGGCCATGCACATTTAGGATAGCTGGAGATGGGCTGGGTCTGGCTCACTTAGGTATTCTGGTTTGACGCTTTCTCTGTGGCCCACCCTGTGTATGTCAGTCACATATCACAGACATTCTCACACTGTCAGCACCCTGCTCTCCTTATCATCCAGCAGTTCTTTCCTTGGGATCTAGAAGGCACTTCTGATGCTTGGGTTTCCTCTTCCTTGGTTGTTAGTCTGTTGTGAAGACCAGTATCCTTGTTGAGAGCTGTTTTTCTGGGGAGTCACTCTTCAAAAGGACCTCCTGGAGGCCTGGTGAAGAAAGCCACAGAGAGCTTGGTACCCAAACATGTCTGGTTAATTCCAAAAATTATTGCAACCCATAAAAATGAAACATCTGGTAGACTTTGTAGGAGGGGGGCTAGCTTGTGATTTAGAGAGGTAGGGTCAGCTTNTAGAAAACCCGTCCAGGGTGATAATAATCATTGCATGGTAATGTAATTGTCAAAATCCTTAAGCATCAATTTCACAACTTCATTTTCTTCCCAAAAGTGTACAAGAACACCAGTTAAGTCTTAAATGATCATGTTTCATAAAGGCAGGTGGACAGAGGCTTGTGGAATGGGAGACAGCACTCTTGGACTGCAGTAAATTATTTTCCAAATGGACTACTCAAAAGTAGAAACTTCTCAGTTATAAAGGAGAAGGGCTATGTTTCCTTTCTAGTTCCACAGAACACAGAAACTAAGAATTACTGGGGGGAAAAAAAAAGCAAAAAAAAGTGCCATAACTCTGGTATTTAAACCTGTAGAAAAGGGGAGCGTCTTTGGGACAATTTAGTAGCTTTGAAAGGAAAGGAATCACCCTGGCTCATTCAGAATTGTCTCCAGGTTTTCCATATCTGGCCACTTTGAGTGTTTGGCTCAAGTTCTTGCTGGATAAAATATTGATGGAAAATCTCACCCTGATCCCTGTCATTTTGTTCCATGTTCTCATAACCATGCCAGAATTTTCTTGATCACAGATAAAGAGCAGCTAAATTCTTTCTCTTGCCTTTGATAATGTTTTTGAGTCCAGGGACAGAAATAATTTTGCAGTTGAAAATTTCTTTTTATGTTACAGGGGGTAGTGAGGAGATGAGAGGGGTTACCAGGGACCCACCTTCATTTTCTTTCAGAAGTTTTTGAGCTTAAGTTTATTTTTTTTCTGAGTATGGATAACAGGGAATAGTCCCCTGATGCATTTAAGTACGTCAAAAAGTGAAAGTAATAGCTCCCTTTTAAAGGAAATGAAGGCTGTGACACAATCAAATAATTAAAATTCAGCTTGGGACTGACATCTGACCTGTGACCATTTGACTCTGTGAAGAGCGTATAGGAAACTTTCCAGGGAGTCAGATGAATTGAAGGCAGAAGTGGGGCCCGTGTTCCTGGTGGATTGCAGAAGTCTTTACTCTTCTTAGTTTGTCTCGTTAACCGGAAACCACTTAAAGAGGATGAAGATGGCTGTCACCACGAGTTGGCCGAATCTGAAAGCCTGGGCCATGCACATTTAGGATAGCTGGAGATGGGCTGGGTCTGGCTCACTTAGGTATTCTGGTTTGACGCTTTCTCTGTGGCCCACCCTGTGTATGTCAGTCACATATCACAGACATTCTCACACTGTCAGCACCCTGCTCTCCTTATCATCCAGCAGTTCTTTCCTTGGGATCTAGAAGGCACTTCTGATGCTTGGGTTTCCTCTTCCTTGGTTGTTAGTCTGTTGTGAAGACCAGTATCCTTGTTGAGAGCTGTTTTTCTGGGGAGTCACTCTTCAAAAGGACCTCCTGGAGGCCTGGTGAAGAAAGCCACAGAGAGCTTGGTACCCAAACATGTCTGGTTAATTCCAAAAATTATTGCAACCCATAAAAATGAAACATCTGGTAGACTTTGTAGGAGGGGGGCTAGCTTGTGATTTAGAGAGGTAGGGTCAGCTTTCTGATCCTCCCAAATTCTTCACCCCGGGGGACAGCAGGCTACCTACTGACCACCGGACCATGGTCTGATCTACTCCTAAGGGGCCAGTGGGTCAGCTGTAATTTTCTTCTTGACACAGCTTTTGGGGATCTTTATTACTTTCATGTGGGCCACTTGCTAGTTTTGATTTCAGTGATAATTTTTTTCTTTTTTTTTAAGTTGGTCTCCGTGGTTCTGCAAACCCATTTAACATTTGTTTTGATTTTTATCCTCCCCTGCCTACCCCCTCCCCAGTCGGCAGCAAGAAGGGCAGGTACGTCCTGTGCAAACTGTCAAACCACAACTACGACTCTGTGGAGAAGAAATGCCAATGGAGACCCTGTCTGCAATGCCTGCGGGCTCTACTATAAGCTGCACAATGTAAGTGTCCAGGGGTGCCACCCCCTAGACGGTCTCCTTCGGTTGATGCACAGTGCATGGCATTCCCCTTCCCTGATTCCCTTCTTGATTAAAAAAAAAAAAAATTATTGGCATATAGTTGATATGCAATGTTGTGTTAGTTTCAGGTATTCTGGAAAGCGATTCAGTTGTACGGATACATGTATCTGTTCTTTTTCCGTTTCTTTACCTGTATAGGTTATTACAGAGAATTGAGTAGCGTTCCCTGTGCTCTGCAGTAGGCCCTTGTTGATGATCCATCTGAATCACACAATGAGGAGCCCAGAAAAATCATTGCNGCGATTCAGTTGTATGGATACATGTATCTGTTCTTTTTCCGTTTCTTTACCTGTATAGGTTATTACAGAGAATTGAGTAGCGTTCCCTGTGCTCTGCAGTAGGCCCTTGTTGATGATCCATCTGAATCACACAATGAGGAGCCCAGAAAAATCATTGCAGTAGGATCCAGAGTGGGAAAGGACTGGGCACCGTGAAGCCTTGTCAAGATTGGAGGGTTTAAAATAGGTTGATCCAACCTCTTAGTTTGTATTGGAAACAGAATGTGTGGTGGACCTCGTCTGGGCTTTTAAGGGGAAAAAAAAAATCTTCCCCTTAGCAAACCAAAAAGAAGTTGCCAGATATATTTTGATGTTTTCTGGCATTTTAAACTTTTTGCAAAAAAAAAAAAGAAAGAGTGTGCCAGAGAGTGGAAGAGAAAGGTAAATAGGATTGTGATGCACGATGCAGGAGCTCAGGGCGATTCAGTNAGAAGTTGCCAGATATATTTTGATGTTTTCTGGCATTTTAAACTTTTTGCAAAAAAAAAAAAGAAAGAGTGTGCCAGAGAGTGGAAGAGAAAGGTAAATAGGATTGTGATGCACGATGCAGGAGCTCAGGGCGATTCAGTTACTGTGGGGTAGAGAGCTTGGCATAACCTGTGCTGTGAATTTTAAACGGATTCTCTGTATAAAAGATACGAGATGAAATGGCTGAGATATTTCATCTGCTGAGTCTGTCCTCCCTGGGAGAACTCCTGCGAGGCAGCCTGTGGAGGTTATCCTTTCCAGGGAGAAGAATGCCTTTTTCCTTATAGATCATATTAGCAGAATGATAATTGCCAGCCAGTCACGTGGGTTTGGCTGTGTCAGTTTGGGAACTTTCAATCTGGGGATCCCCCCATTTTGTAATATCTCTACCTTTAAAAAAAAATTCAGCTAGCTATTTTTTTTTCCCCCTTGTACAACTCTGGCTGACAGGCTGTGACCCTAATGATGCCGATGTTTATGTTAATCCCAGAGAAAGAATTTGTTCTCTCTCTCTCTCTTTGTCTGTCTCTCCCTGTCTCTCTCGTATCATTCCTATGGTTCCGTCTGGTTTTCCTGAAGTCTCTTGGCCAGTCTGACTGGTAGAGTCTGGGAGTGAACTGGGAACAGGCAGAGGGATTTGCTCAGAGCCATCCTGGCAGTCAGCGAGTCTTACCCAGAGACACTTGTGAATTGTGGAGGAAGATTTGCTGGTTAGAGTTTTTGAATCACAGGAGAACTTCCCAGGGTAACCTTAGCAATCTAGTCCTTTGGTACCTCTTGGGAATGAGCTGATTCCTGGGGACCCTGTAATACACCTCCCTGCCAGTGTCATCTCTGCTTGATACTCAAGGCTTGGAGCTGATGGAACGAGGGTCTTATTACAAGCCATCATTTCTCTCTCTCGCATCCCTAGATTGTGATCTGTGTACATTGATCAGTGATGAAACCCCAGGCCTGTTTTCGCTTTGGGGAATTTCCTTGCTCACTGACGTGGAGAGAAGCAGATTTGTGATTAGAATCTGGAAGGTTTGGGGCCGTAGAGTTCTTGTGCTCAACCAATGGAAGTCAACAAAATGATTTTGGGGGTGTGATGTATGGTTTGCAAAGAACTTTCCTGTTGTTTGACAACATTTGAGCCTCAAAGACTCCCGTGATGTAGACAGGGCAGAAATTATTCTGATTTTGTTTTACTTGAAAAAATGATGACTCAGAGAAACAAGGATGAGGTTGATGAATTAGAAGGGCCCAGATGGATTTCTGAATAGCGACAGACCTTCTAGGGAGATTAGGAGCTCAGGACTATTGGGGACCAGGGAAGAGTGAGCCCCTTCTTATGGTAGAATATACCAGAGATCTGTTCGGAGTAATGGATTGTGTGTGTGTGTGTACTTCTTTCTAATTTCCACAGAAGTATAGGAATCATGAGAAATGAACCAGCTGTAAATTTCTTTGACTGCTCATCCACAGTGAGATGTGATCTCAGTTGTATCCAATTGAAAAGCCATCTATTTCTGAAAGATATGCTTTTCTCATTAAATCCAAGGGAAGTCAAGGGCCCTTCTTCACTGCTTACTCCCACTCTATTCTTCTTCTTTTTAAAATATTTATTCATTTATGTGGCTGTGTTGGGTCTTAGTTGCATCGTGGGAGATCGATCTCTCATTGCGGCTCACAGGTTTAGTCGGTTAGTTCTCCAGCCAGGGCTCGAACCTGTATCCCCTGCGTTGCAAGGTGGATTCTTAGGCACTGGACTACCATGGACGTGCCCTCACCCTGTCCTGGGCCCCAGTGTCTGGGAGATAGACGCGTGCTCATCCTCCAGAGTGGTTTTTCTGCCTTCTCTGGTTTAGTAAGAATTCACAGAAGGAGGCGGATTTGTTGTGTATTTAACAATAAGAGATACTAATCTATGAACATTCTCATCTTGTTGTGTTTTGTTCTGCCCATCGAGATACCAGGCATGCCCTAAGTTAGTTCCTGTCTCCTTATCTAGGTGTGTAGATAACTACCTATCTCAGGATCAGTGCTGGGACTAGTTATCTGGCTTTGTGTGGCTATCTGTGTAACTAGATATTATATTTAGATACCTGGCCCTGTATATCTAGATATCATCTTGAAGAGCATGTGTCTAGGTGATATCTCAGGGGAGATTTGATGTGACAGTAGATTCCTATCACCTCTGTAGGCTGCATCTTTATCTTGATTATAACTTTGAGGAAGAAACCCTGAGATGTTCTCTGAGCAACAACCTTTCAGGTCCTCTGCCATCACTCACTTGGCCTTCCTGTGTGAGGGGCAGCCCCCAAGCCGAGCAGCTCAGCACTCCTGTCCAGGTGACCAGCTTGGCCCCTAGAAGCCGTGCGTTTGCTGCTCCCAGAAGTGTTGTCAGCAGCCTGGCCCTCTTGACTTCTGGGTTCTCACTTCCTTCACTATCTCTTTCTAGCTTTTGCAGCAAACAGGCAGATCTTTGAGTCGTGAAATCTTCCCTTCTTCCACCCTTGAGGACCCTGGAGGAGGAAGTGGTTTCTGCTCCAAGGAGTCAGGAATACTAAGACCCTGACCTTCCCTCCTTGAGTCCCTTTGCCCATTCCCCTGGAAATGGGACTGAGTGTGTGGTTGGTTTGCTGTGTGGGGCAGGTGGCTGCTGTTGAAGTCAGTCTGATTCTGACTCCTCGAGGGGAATGATCTGAGTTTGCTTTGTCAAGTTCTCCCACCCTCATCTTAAGCAAATATGTATTCAAAACAAAAGACGTGGGGCTTATCAGGAAGAGAGTGATGCTGTGCTGCCCTGAGGACGAGAGCAGTGATCATGAGAGTAGGTGCTTGCCTTGGTCTTTTTCCTCAACTTCATGCTTGGTCTTTTTTTTCTAAATCTTTTGTTTACCTTGGAATTGTATTTGTTTGTTTGGCCACTTGGAGTATGGGATATTAGCTCCCTGCCCAGGGATCTAACTCTTGCCCCCTGAATTGGAAGCTCAGAATCCTAACCACTGGACTGCCAGGGAAATCCTTCATGCCTAGGCTTTGCTTTTTAGGAGGAGAGTGCTTTCAGGCTAGCACAGGGCTNATATGCTTTTCTCATTAAATCCAAGGGAAGTCAAGGGCCCTTCTTCACTGCTTACTCCCACTCTATTCTTCTTCTTTTTAAAATATTTATTCATTTATGTGGCTGTGTTGGGTCTTAGTTGCATCGTGGGAGATCGATCTCTCATTGCGGCTCACAGGTTTAGTCGGTTAGTTCTCCAGCCAGGGCTCGAACCTGTATCCCCTGCGTTGCAAGGTGGATTCTTAGGCATTGGACTACCATGGACGTGCCCTCACCCTGTCCTGGGCCCCAGTGACTGGGAGATAGACGCGTGCTCATCCTCCAGAGTGGTTTTTCTGCCTTCTCTGGTTTAGTAAGAATTCACAGAAGGAGGCGGATTTGTTGTGTATTTAACAATAAGAGATACTAATCTATGAACATTCTCATCTTGTTGTGTTTTGTTCTGCCCATCGAGATACCAGGCATGCCCTAAGTTAGTTCCTGTCTCCTTATCTAGGTGTGTAGATAACTACCTATCTCAGGATCAGTGCTGGGACTAGTTATCTGGCTTTGTGTGGCTATCTGTGTAACTAGATATTATATTTAGATACCTGGCCCTGTATATCTAGATATCATCTTGAAGAGCATGTGTCTAGGTGATATCTCAGGGGAGATTTGATGTGACAGTAGATTCCTATCACCTCTGTAGGCTGCATCTTTATCTTGATTATAACTTTGAGGAAGAAACCCTGAGATGTTCTCTGAGCAACAACCTTTCAGGTCCTCTGCCATCACTCACTTGGCCTTCCTGTGTGAGGGGCAGCCCCCAAGCCGAGCAGCTCAGCACTCCTGTCCAGGTGACCAGCTTGGCCCCTAGAAGCCGTGCGTTTGCTGCTCCCAGAAGTGTTGTCAGCAGCCTGGCCCTCTTGACTTCTGGGTTCTCACTTCCTTCACTATCTCTTTCTAGCTTTTGCAGCAAACAGGCAGATCTTTGAGTCGTGAAATCTTCCCTTCTTCCACCCTTGAGGACCCTGGAGGAGGAAGTGGTTTCTGCTCCAAGGAGTCAGGAATACTAAGACCCTGACCTTCCCTCCTTGAGTCCCTTTGCCCATTCCCCTGGAAATGGGACTGAGTGTGTGGTTGGTTTGCTGTGTGGGGCAGGTGGCTGTTGTTGAAGTCAGTCTGATTCTGACTCCTCGAGGGGAATGATCTGAGTTTGCTTTGTCAAGTTCTCCCACCCTCATCTTAAGCAAATATGTATTCAAAACAAAAGATGTGGGGCTTATCAGGAAGAGAGTGATGCTGTGCTGCCCTGAGGACGAGAGCAGTGATCATGAGAGTAGGTGCTTGCCTTGGTCTTTTTCCTCAACTTCATGCTTGGTCTTTTTTTTCTAAATCTTTTGTTTACCTTGGAATTGTATTTGTTTGTTTGGCCACTTGGAGTATGGGATATTAGCTCCCTGCCCAGGGATCTAACTCTTGCCCCCTGAATTGGAAGCTCAGAATCCTAACCACTGGACTGCCAGGGAAATCCTTCATGCCTAGGCTTTGCTTTTTAGGAGGAGAGTGCTTTCAGGCTAGCACAGGGCTTTGTACCCCCTAAGTGAATATTAAATTCTTGTGGATTGGTTGTTTCGCTGCTCATCTAGTTAGAAGTGAGTCATCAGGACCAGGTAGAAATTGCAACTTCATCATCACAGTTGCTGTGGCAGGGGCAAGAGGTTACGTTTTTGCAGAGACGCTTTATATTAAATTCCGACCCCTGAATGTACAAATTTCAGGGGAAGATTTTTTTTTTTNAGTCATCAGGACCAGGTAGAAATTGCAACTTCATCATCACAGTTGCTGTGGCAGGGGCAAGAGGTTACGTTTTTGCAGAGATGCTTTATATTAAATTCCGACCCCTGAATGTACAAATTTCAGGGGAAGATTTTTTTTTTTTTTCCCTGTGTTTAAAATGACTTAAAAAATGTTTTTATGTCTAATGGGAGGATAATTGCTTTACAGTGTTGTGTTGGTTTCTGCCATATAACACCCTGAATCAGCCATAAATATATACGTGCGTCCCCTCCCCCTTGAACCGCCCTCCCACCTTCTGTCCCAGCCCAGGGTGGCCACAGAGCGCTGGCTTGAGCTCCTTATGTTATGCAGCAGCTTCCCACAAGCTGTCTATTTAGGGGAGATTTTACAGCACCTCTTGTTTCAAAAGGCCGTTAGAAGAGAGGCAAGCAAAAATTACTTTGAAGCAGTCTAGGCCTCTCAAGGCAGAGAGACAAAACCCTTAAGACCGATTGCCTAGTGGTGCCAAAGTTCTAAGCCAGATTTTGGACCAGTAGACCAGATATATTTCCCTCTTGAAAATCCCTCCCTTGCCTCTCTTCTCCTGAAATCATGTAAGGTAATTCTAGGAAGAAGACAAGTTATTAGATTTTAGTGAAGCAGAGAAATACAGCCATCTTAGGTGGCTCAAGAGTATGGTCCTTGGGGACAGAAAGTTCCCTGAGACCAACTTTCCCCCCAGTGATTGGTGCAAATGAACAAAACAGATAAGCCCTGCTTGGAACACCTTACCTGGGGCCTCTTGGCTTTTGAAATTGATAGAGGCTGAGACCCTCCCGTTGCAGAACCCTCACTTGCAGAACTCTGGTGTCTCTGGGAAGGAGTCAGGGGGTGTGGGGAGGAAGGGGCCCCCTGCAAGCAGATCCCTGATCTGGGATGGTCAGAGGAACCTGTGCCTGGGTGTGGAAGTCTGCCCCCTCTCAGAGCCAGCCAAAAAAAAGTAAAAAAAAAAAAAATTGATCTCTGTTTAGATTAACAGACCCCTGACTATGAAGAAGGAAGGGATCCAGACCAGAAACCGAAAAATGTCTAGCAAATCCAAAAAGTGCAAAAAGGTGCATGACACGCTGGAGGACTTCCCCAAGAGCAGCTCGTTCAACCCCGCTGCCCTCTCCAGACACATGTCTTCGCTCAGTCACATCTCGCCCTTCAGCCACTCCAGCCACATGCTGACCACGCCTACGCCGATGCACCCGCCGTCCAGCCTCTCCTTCGGACCTCACCACCCTTCCAGTATGGTCACCGCCATGGGCTAAGGTCCCTGCTCGAGCGACGCTCACAGGGCCCCAGGCGAGAGTTCCTCCGGCCCCCTTCTACGTGCATTTTCGCAGGAGCAGTATCATGAAACCGAAACCCGATGGATCTGTGTGTTTTTGCAGGCATCAAGCAACCTGATGTTGTGGCCACTCAGACGATGCAGCCTACCGTGGTGTCTGTGTTCTCACTCCCTGAATCTGGATCCCATTTGTGAATAAGCCATTCAGACTCACATTCCCTATTGAACAGGGTCTCTCTAGTGCTGTGAAAAAAAAAAAAAGTCACCGAACATTGCATATAACTTATGTTGTAAGAAATACTGTACATTGAAAGAAGACTTCATTGCCTCTCGGTCACTGTCAGGAAGGCACGGAGGACTTCATGCCTTTGAAGGACGATGAGGGGAAAATAAAGAGTGGCGATTAAGAAGAAACTAGGTCTGATATCCAAATGGACAAACTGCCAGTTTTGTTTCCTTTTCCTGGTTACAGTCGTTTAATGCATTACAAGAAAAAAAAAAGGAAAAAAAAAAAAAAGAAAAAATTTGTAGGCAAATCATTCGTTCAAAGCTGTGGGCTTCTGCGTAGGAAATTCTATTATCCGGGCAACGTGTTCCACTCTCAGGTTGCCCTGGAGGGTTCAACTAGACTTTCCCGGGCCTTCATGCTTTGTGAACATGTCCCTGTAATTGTTGTTTGTATGTATAATTCAAAGCACCAAAATAAGAAAAGTTGTAGATTTATTTCATCATATTATACAGACTGAATTGTTGTATAAATTTATTTCCTGCTAGTGTTAAGTACTGCCTTTTTTTTTTGTTTGTTTCTATTTTAATATTTTCTTTCTCTCTCCATTTTTGGTTGAAAAAACTGGGTGACATTCAGTTGACCTAAGGTGGTTGTGCTCCACAGGGCTGATTTTTTTTTTTCCATTTTGTTTCTTGATGATATTTATTAAATAGCTTCTAAGGGTACAAGAGCATATGTCCTTCGTCACTTCTCCCGCAGCCTGTGCTATGAGGGTAGCAGTGTATGAGCTACCCGCGTGCATGTCAGCGGCTCAGGCCCGCCAGCCCTGGGTCCTGAGTGCAGCCTGGCTGAATGTTAGCGCCTGTTGTGTTCTGTGTTAGTGATCACTGCCTTTCATGCAGTCTGTTGGAATAATAATATAAAGAACTAATAAAGTAAAAATATTTAAGAAACAACCAAATAACATCGTACTGAGAGTGGTGGCCAAGCTCTTCTAGAATCTGGTAGCTCTAGGTAATCGAAGCAAAAGGAGTTTAAACAAGATAACAGAGCCCACTTGTGTTCAGCTACGTGCTGGGAGAGAAGGCAAACCCTAGACAGGAACATCGATGTGTTTGGGAAACTGGGCATCTCGGGAGCTCGCGATGCAGCCCAGAGGAAGGCATCCCCGGGGCTGGAGGCAGTTCTGTGGTCCGCTCTGAGTTGCTCTTCCCTCCTCCTGGTCTGGCCTCAAGGAGATCTTCTCGCCAGAGAAATGGGAGGATTTCCTTGTTGAGATTCTCAGGCGGGCAGGTTGCAGCTGAGATTCCTCATGATTCTCTGCAAGATGGAAGGGAGCTGGGCTGGGTCTTGAGATTATGTCTGTTTTGCTTTTCTGCTGTTGAATCACACCACAGTGAAGGGTGGGTTGGAATGTTTGCGAAACATGAAATAACCGTTTTGTAACTTACGCTGTATAGTTTCCTTTGAGTCTGTTGACAGAATGTGTAACCCTGGCACCCATTGGAAAAATCTCTGTTAATTGCCTCTCTGCTTTCTTAGCAAATATTTCAAAGCTAAAGCTCAATGTTGAAATAAAGAAGTAGAGAATTACTGACACGCACGTGAGGATCTGCCTGGCTCCTAATTCGGACGTGGTTTCCGGTGACTCCTGAAGCACCCAAGGCCGTGGGCTGTCTGTTGCCATCGTAAACTTGGGAGCAGTTGTGGCTGGAGAGTTCCACTGTCTCAGGGTTTGCCACTTTTTCCCTCCGTACAGATTTGAGCTGATGCCCTTTCACCTTAAGAACAGGGAGTTCAAATTCTTGACATTCTTGGGGGTGGGAGAAGGGCAGGCGGGAGTGGGGGGCACACACAGAAAATTCCCAAACTCAACAATCAAGTTACATTTTTTTTGTCTTAGGTGCTGTAGCCATAAAGGCACCTTGGAGCCTATTCCTTCTTCAGAGAAACGTCATTTTATCATTCAATATCTGGATTTAACATTCTAAGATATTTCTGGAAGATGATGCAGAAGATGTAAAAAAAACTATATTTCCAGTTTCTTGATCAGAACATTATCCTATGTTCTCATAGTTTTTAATTATTTTGATCTTTCTTTTCTTCACTTAAAAAAAAACACACTAGAACAGTGACCCTGAGATGGGGTTTCCCCTAGAAAAACAGAACAAGATTGTAGATCTAAAATGCTGCTCCAGTATTCTTGAGTAAACTGTGCCCCTAATTAATTTTCCATCTCTCCCTCTCTTTTGAAATGGTTGCGCTTAGCTCATCCATGGGAATATATGGGCACGTTTGGATTATTTCTTGAAAACGTTTTCATAGCCAACACAGTACAAAAAAAGACAAANCTGGCCAGTCCTGGGCTGTGGAGCTGCTGGTGTGTCTGTTGTCAGCCTTGACAGTAAATGACAGAAAAGCCTACACCTGTCTCTTATACACATCTCGGAGGCCTGCACCCACCTGGAGGGAGCCTCAGGTTCTGAACGCAGCGGCTCTGTGCCCAGCCTTGTGCAGTTTAGGGATGTGGCGTGAAGACACACAGGGCCGCTGGCTCCTGGCCCCGGCTCCTAATTCGGCGTTGTCCCGAAGGGGCCCCCACTGCAGAAAGATGGTGTCAGCTCCATGCCAAACCACCAGGGTGTCGTTCAGTCGCTCAGTCGTGTCTGACTCTTTGTGACCCCATGGACTGCAGACTGCCAGGCTCCTCTGTCCATGAGATTCTCCAGGCCAGAATACTGGAATGGGTTGCCATTTCCTTCTGGCAATCTTCCCGACCCAGGGATTGAAACTGCATCTCCTGAATTGACAGGTGGGTTCTTTCCCACTGAATCAACAGGGAAGCCTAAACTACCACCCCCTTTAAGAAATCAGCCAATTCGGCTTGCCTTTTTTTTTTTTTTTTTTGTAGGGTAGAGGCCAGTGTGCATAAGGAAATTCCAGAAAATGGAAGTTTTTTTTCCCCTGACTACAAATTTACTAAACTTGTAAAATACCCCTCAAATTTTTTGAATTAATTTTAAAAATTCTCCCCCCCCCTTTTTTTTAAGCAGAAGACACAGGATTTGGGATGCTGCTGAATGGGCCATATGTGGTCTGGTCTTTTTAAGTCTTTTTTTTTTTTTTTTTGGCATAGACCAATTTGAGATAGCTTATTGAAAAGCAGAGACATTACTTTGCCAACAAAGGTCTATCTAGTCAAGGCTGTGGTTTTTCCAGTGGTCATGTATGGATGTGAGAGTTGGACTGTGAAGAAAGCTGAGTGCCGAAGAATTGATGCTTTTGAACTGTGGTGTTGGAGAAGACTCTTGAGAGTCCCTTGGACTGCAAGGAGATCCAACCAGTCCATTCTGAAGGAGATCAGCCCGGGGTTTCTTTGGAAAGGGGAGCCTGGTGAGTTACAGTCCA
>SJYV01019718.1:468420-480454 GCA_006410875.1 Neotragus pygmaeus
AAGAATTGATGCTTTTGAACTGTGGTGTTGGAGAAGACTCTTGAGAGTCCCTTGGACTGCAAGGAGATCCAACCAGTCCATTCTGAAGGAGATCAGCCCGGGGTTTTCTTTGGAAGGAATGATGCTAAAGCTGAAACTCCAGTACTTTGGCCACCTCATGTGAAGAGTTGACTCATTGGAAAAGACTGATGCTGGGAAGGATTGGGGGCAGGAGAAGAAGAGGATGACAGAGGATGAGATGGCTGGATGGCATCACCAACTCGATGGATGTGAGTCTGAGTGAACTCTGGGAGTTGGTGATAGATAGGGAGGCCTGGCGCGCTGCGATTCATGGACACGACTGAGCGACTGAACTGAACTGAACTGAATTTTAAACTCTTTTTTGAATATGTTACAATATTGCTTGTGTTCTATGTTCTGATTTTTTGGCCTTGAGGCATGTAGGATCTTAGCTCCCAGACCAAGAATAGAACATGAGCCTCCTGCATTGGAAGGCGAAGTCTTAACCCCTGGATTGCCCGGGAAGTCTATGATCTGGTCTTTAGAATAGTTGGTCAGGAACTGATGTTGGAATCCAATGGACTGGGAGATGGGACTGGATGGGGAGGGGGCTTGGGTAGAACCTGTGCTTTCTGAGGGTCATTACAACTCCATCTCATAAATTGGGAGGGATTGTTAAGTAAAACCCACCTGGTTATTGCAGCCACTCCCTCCTCCCTGGAGGGCCCAGAGCGGACCTGTCTTCTATGAATTTGAGAGCTGAGGGCACGGAGCCTTCTGCCCTTCTCCTGGAACATTTCAGGGCTTCCTGGTGGCCTCAAGCTCAGCCTCCTCCAGAGAATTCCTCATATGCCAGTTGTCAACCCATGATGTTCACACTTCTAAAGACCCCAGGATCCCTGACAGTGGCCTGGAAACATGAGGGCCTTCTAGAAGGACAGAGGGCAGGTCACTGGTCCCATCTGGCCCTCGTGGCTCATGTAGACTGGATGATAAGAGGACTGAGAGTGAGAGTGTGGCCTGGAGGCTGCTGTACTGTACATGTGGGCTCTCCAACAATGCTTAGGACCCGCCAAACTGCAGAGGGAAGATAGCCCAACTGTGAGTGAAGTCAACCCTCCTCTTAAGAGCTTTGCAGGTTCTTTGGGGAGCTGAGATGTGCCTGAGAACCATTACATTGGTTCACTGGCAGAGTAGGTTCAAAGGCTCAATTCTCTGCCTGTAACCAGGAGAAGAGAGGACCTCCCTGTCTTAATTGGATCAGGGAGTCTACAGCTGCCTCTCCTGCCCTGAAGGCTTGGAACTCAGAGCTTAATTCCCTGCATCCCTGATTCCATCTGAGGACTGATTATCCTGATTATTCTGATTATGAATCCAGACTGATTATCCAGTCTGGGGATCAATCAGGCCCTTTCTGCAACATTTCTTTAGAGATTGAAGAGCCAGCTTGTTTCTCAGCCCGCCCACTGGAAAATGGGGAAGAGAAATGAAAACACCTCTGCCAGCCTGCCTGACTCATCACCAGCAGCTCTGATGAAGGTACTGGTTTTCAGACTCTAAGGTGAGGGCTGGGGATTAGGTATCTGCTTTCTATTACCACAGATAGAAGAGCTGGCAGGATGTTCACCCTCAGAGCCAGCTGGCTGGACCGAGGTGAAAGGAGAGGAGGAAAGAAAGAGGCATGTATCAATCCACTTTTTCCATCTCTGAGGCCTTCAGAGGTACACAGTTGGCCCTGTTTCCTCGCCATCATGACCTGGGAAACTGAAGATGGAGGGACATATCTGACTTACCCAAAGACGCAGAGAAGCCTGTCCCCAAGGGCCAGTCCTGGGCTGTGGAGCTGCTGGTGTGTCTGTTGTCAGCCTTGACAGTAAATGACAGAAAAGCCTACACTCTTAAGTCTCAACGTGTCAGAGAAATGCTGCTTTGGTTTGCTTACTGTTGAGAAAACAATGTTTGTTATCAAGACAAAAATACCCCTGTTGAAAGATGTCACTTTGATTTCACATCTTTAAAAAAAAAAAAAAAACTACTTATTTATTTGGCTGCCTTGGATCTTAGTTGCAGCCCTGGAATCTTTGCTATGATAGGTAGGGTCTCTTCGTTGCTCCCAGTGGGATCTAGTTCTCTGACCAGGGATCAAACCCAGGCCCCCTGCACTGGGAGCATGGAGTCTTATCCACTGGACCACCAAGGAAGTCCCTTGACGTCACATCTTAAACAAAAAGTCCCATTCCTGTCCAGGAAGGTCTTAGCCTCATGCTCTGCTCCCATCAGCCGCTGAATTTAATGTCGGTAACATGTGACGAGAGGGAGTCCCGGTTTGATCTTTGGACTCTCCATGGAGTCTCATAGGAGACAGACAGCTGGAGTTCAGTGAGAAAAGATGCTCACTGTGGGCCCAAGTTTGCAAATCAATACAATGTGTTGGCTTGCTCGGAACTTCCCCATTTTGTTAAGGATTACGTTTCTACATGGTTTGCAGACTAGATGTTAATCAGTGGCTGTTGGCCAGAGAGGGCCAATCCCACCAGCAAATAAATGCATTTAAGATGTTGAGAGTGACCGTTGAGGAATATGTGCTTGGAGACCCGGAGAATATGAAACCAGTTAAGAACTCAAAGGTCATTTTGTTCAGGGCAAAATTCTTGTGCATGGTGCTGACAGTTTGCCCTCTGGGTGTTTTCAGAGCTTAAAGGATCAAACTCGTCCACATGAAATATGGAATGTCTAATACAGAAGCCTCATGCACGCCTTCAGCCCAACCTTTTGCCCCTGTAATTAACATGGCTTCAGCTTCCTGGTGGGTACCAGCCTGCCTACAGCTCTGTGTAGGTATGGCCTTGCGGAACTCATGGGCTGGTGCCTCCAGGGGAGGTTTAAAGAAGGCTCAGTTCCTACAGCAACATGGCAAACTCTACCGTCTACAGCTTCCTTTGGGCTACAGGCAGGGGAGGGCCCCTTTGTCCACATCTGAGATCAGTTCCCAGAGACCAGGAGTCCCACCCAGGAGGGTCTAAGAACGGCACTGTCAGATGGACTTGCATGCTAAGAGAGAGATCCCCTTAAAACTTAAACTAAGCACAAGATCCCCATGGGAATTCTAGGTTCCAGGGATCACAGAATATTTGGGGGCAAAGGGGCTTTTTGATGTTTTTCACCACCTCAGGGCTATCTGTCGAATAATCCTATCAGGTAATGCATAAAGTTGCCACCTCATCTGGAAAGGTAGCAATCATTTTAGCACATAAGGAAATCGCCATCAATAAACCAATGATATATTCTTTCACACTTCTATATTTGGGGGCCACCCTAAGAGTTGAGCACTGACTACATGCTTGATATACGTGCGTGTGTGTGTTAAGTGGCTTCAGTCCCGTGCAACTCTTTGTGACCCCGTGGACTATAGCCAGCCAGGCTCCTCTGTCCTTGAGATTCTCCAGGCAAGAATACTGGAGTGGGTTGTTGTGCCCTCCTCCAGGGGATCTTCCACACTCAGGGATCGAACTTGCGACTCTTACATCTACCTGCACTGGCAGGCATGATTTCACCACCAGTGCCACAAGACTGCTTGACATATGCCTCTCACTTAATTATCCCAATGACCCTAGGCTGTAGGCTTACTCTTTATCATCCCCAGTTTACAGAGGAGGACAGAGCTCAGAGATGCTAAATAGGTCAGGAACACTCAGCTTGCCAGGCTCTAGAGCTATGGCTGCTGTAGAGTCCCTGCTTCTCCGAGAGCCTCTCCTCCTCAACCGAAACCAGGAGCTGAAGAAAGGGTGCTGTGCTCCATGTCCTCAGGCTTCGGGACTATGGGGGAAGCATTTTCCATTGGGTTGTTTCTCTGGTGGCTCAGCCGGTAAAGAATCTGCCTGCAAAACAGGAGACTTGACCCCTGGCCCAGGAAGATTCCCCTGGAGAAGGGAATGGCAACCCACTTGAGTATTCTTGCCTGGAAAATCACATGGACAGATGAGCCTGGTGGGTTTCAGTCCATGGATGGGGTCACAAAGAGTTGAACATGACTGAGTGACATTCACTTCATTTTCCATTGGTTCTTTAGGCTGAGTGATTCATCTTACAGTTTTTCCCTTAAAAGGCAGCCTAACCATTTACCCTCTCTGCCTAGAGGTGAAGTTACTTGCCCAACATCTCACTCACAGTGGACAAGGGTCAAAATCCAGGTGAAAACTCACAGGCGTGCACAGGGCCAGTGTCCCTCGGGGAATGTTCTGAGCAGAGGTAGGTTCTGTTTAAATCCGGTTGCTTGTGGTCACTGGGGGGTTTGGCAGGAGCCCAGCATAATCTCAGCATGGAAGGTCTGGTTTTGAAATCGGTTTCAGAAGAGGAAAACTCAAACGGGAAAAGATACGTGCACCCCAGGGTTTGTAGCAGCACTATTACCAAGAGTCAAGATATGGAAACAACTCGTGTCCACGGACAGATGGATGGATGAAGAAGGGGAGGGATATATAAATATACAACAGAAAGCTGCTCAGCCATAAAAAATGAAATAAGGCCATTTGGAGCAATGGGGATGGACCTAGAGATGATCACACCAAGTTAAGTCAGACAAAGACAAATATTATATGGTGTCACTTATATGTGGAATCTAACACAGTGAGCTTATTGACAAAATAGGAATGGACTTACATAGAAAACAAACCCATGATTACCAAAGGGGAGACAGGAGATGGGGGATAAGTTAGGAGTATGGGATTAAAAGATGAATGCTACTATATATAGAACAGATAAGCAAAAAGGCTTTCACCGTGTAGTACAGGGAACCAAGGGCCTTCCCTGGTGGCTCAGAGGTAAAGAACCTGTCTGCAGTGCAGGAGACCTGGGTTCGATCCTGGGTGGGGAAGATCCCCTGGAGGTGGGCATGGCATCCATTCCAGTATTCTTGCCTGGAGAATCCCATAGACAGAGGAGCCTGGCAGGCTGCAGTCCCTGGGGTCACAAAGAGTCCGACAGGACCAAAGCAACTGAGCATGTACCCACACATGCGCAGGGACCTATATTCAATACCTTGTCCTAACATACAATGGAAAAGAGTCTGAAAAGGAACATACCTATATCTATATCTGAATCACATTGCCATACACCCGAAACTAACACAATATTGTCAATCAACTTAACTTCTATTGAAAAAAACTCCCCTTCCATGACCGAAAAAGGATGTGATTTCCCACTGGACGACCTGCAAAGCATGGTCACTGCCTTCAAAATTGCTAGCTTGCCCACAGACTGAATAGCGGGGTTTCAGTCCTACCTGGAGACCTGCCGCTCTTAATTATGTCTTGGAGGTAAAATGTAACCCAACTAATCACAAAACACTCAGTCCAATAAAAGAATCCACTTTTTATAATGGAGAAATTAACCAGTGTTGAGCAGTAGGGCTTAAGGAAACGGCCATAAAATATAATTACGATAGTAATAATATGAAGAGTGGTACACAGAACACAACCTTCTGCCTTTCATCCCAGATCTGAGGGTGACTGGCTAATGTTAATTAATACGACTTGCCCAGTCAGAACCATGTGTGGGTCTAAAAAATACAGCAGGACTTCTTGTTTGTTTCTTTGCTTTTATAAGTGGCACATTTTGGCTTGGCCAAAATGGAGATGGAAATGCAACATAGGAACCTTTGTCTGAGGACCTGAGCACCTTTGAAAGTCTTGTATTGAAGCTTCTAGGACTGGGATTCCATACTCCCTGAAATTGTCAGGCCTTTTGTCACTGTATTTCTGTGACATTTGGGTCCTGAGGGGGATTAGAAGAGGATGGGTTTAATGTGGTTCCAGCTCCCTTTGGGGTTTTAACAGAATTATTTGAATGATACCTATCAGGGAATGGCAGAACAAACAGACGCATTCAGGACAGACCCAAACCAGATAAAAGCCCAAATGACTGGCCTTTCAAGAGCTGTGTATGCGCCTTTTCCAAAAGCAGTGACTGAACAATGAAAGAACCTGCTGTCCCAAGGCAATGATAGCCATATAGAGGCTGCCAGTGGCCAGGCACTGGCCAAAAAAGTCGAATTTCTAAATGCCTATCTGACACATCTTTTGACATTTTAAATTTATTTCTTGTTTTAAAAAAATTTTAAAAAGCATTTTATTGGAGTCTGGCTTGTCTGAAACACCTTGAAAAAATCCCTAGAATTTTAAGGATTGGTGGAGCCACGGTAAGTACAATTCAGGTTTTCGTTTGTACATTTCTCTGTCAGTGTTATGAAAAGGTAAGAACTAACATCATCAGGATGAAAAGAAATGAATATCTGCCCAGGGCCTGGTTTGGATCCTTCAACTTCTTTTTTCTACCTCTTGGAACCATTTGGTTTATGACTGAAAGGGATGAAAAATGTCCAGAATTTTTGTTAGCGTCTCAGCCTTGGTTGTAACTTTCACTTGTTACGTGAGCCCAGACAAGGGGCTTGCTTTCTGCGTGCTAGTTTCTTCATTTCAAGACCATGGAATATCATGGTAATTACAGTGTATGAGTCCCTAGGTGAAGGGTGCATCAGTGGGGAAGCATTGGGAGCTCTGTCTTGGCCCGTTTTGTTTTTCTCAAGGTTGTTAGTTTGGCCAAGGATGAGGTCAAGTATTGCTGAACAATACTGAAAAGTACTAGAGTGCTGTGTGACGCTGTGCTTTAACCCAACGTATAAAATACTCTTGAAGAAAATGAAAATAAAAATTAATATAATACTCCTGGCATCAGGAGTATGATACTGGCAGTGTGAATATTGGCCTGGACGTCAGCCCTGAATGTATTCAGGAGGAGCCTCTAGAAAAATAAGTGAATTAAAGTCAACATGGTCAAGACATTGGCCTCCAATTATAGGGTCAGTTTCAAGTCGTACAAAAGTAGGTAGTCACAAAATTAAGTGTTTGTGCTTTTGCCTCAGAGTGTGTGTACCGACAAGTTTGTCCATGGGTGGGCAGGTGTTTGCATGTTTATGTGCTTATCTTGACAGTCCCAAATATATAAATATAAATTTATGGGATTCTTCAGGTAAAAAGACTGGAGTGGGTAGCCATTTCCTTCTCCAAGGGATCTTCCCGATCCAGGGATTGAACTCGGGTCTCCTGAATTGCAGGTGGACTCTTTACCATCTGAGCCACCAGGGAAGCCCAAAATATAAATTAGTTTAAGTTTATTCACGATCTTGAACTGGCCATGTCTTTTTTCTCTTGCATCAGAGAAGCTATCAGAAGCCCAATATTTAGGTAAGAAAGAGAATGAATTTCAGGGTTGCCTTCTCCTTATGTAGGGCTAAGTTTTCTGGAGCAAAAAGCTGGCTCTGATTCCTTGATGTTTGGATGGGGGCTGACATGTCAAGAGTTGTAAGAGCCGATTCTTTCTTGGGGAGACAGGCTTTGTTCTGGGTGTAGCTGCTGGCCTCGGGCTCCCGTGATGCTTCCTGTGGCCTCTGATGTGGCCTCTTATGGAGTCCTTTAAGGGTTAACCGATGATCTGACTTCTTATCTAAAGAGCTAAGAACTGTGGTCAGCCATCACATAGACCCAGGTCTCTGACTCTCCCAAATCTGAAAGAATCTCAGAGCCCTATAGTGGACAAGGAGTCACATTCTTTCTCCTTTGCACGATGGGAAGATGTGTTTCCATTTGAGCAAGGCAAACTTGTCTGATGACACATCACAGCTGGGCATGCATAATCATTCAATTACATCCTAAAGGAAAAAAAATTTCAAAAGGTACTTCAAGGCATGAAGTACTCACTGTCGTAGATATTGGACTATGCCTTTAGTGGTGATCTGATGGTTTGTAAGATGCATAAAACTTCAAAACTGAAAATGAAATGATTCAGACACATTAAGACAAACAGGTTTGACTGCTTCTCCTGCCCCTGGTATCGGATTGACTTGTGGCTGGAGCTGATTAATAGCAGTGGCAAGTTCCATATGAGTGGCTCTTCATAAAGAGAATTGGTGGCTGCACAAACTCAGATGTTCTGAAAAATAGGCACCGAGGCTAAGTCTTGGGTCACTCCCAGAGCTTAAGTAGAGCTCACAGGAGCAGAACTGCTGACTCACACATTTTTTTGATCGTAAAAAATTAATTTTCTTATTTGTAAAATGGGGATTTCTATGAAGATTAGATGAAATAACACAGGTAGAACATTTAGCTTGAAAAAGTGAAAGTGAAAGAGTCACTCAGTCATGTCCAACTTTTTGCGACCCCCATGGACTGTAGCCTGGGGATTTCTATGAAGATTAGATGAGATAACACAGGCAGAACATTTTGCTTAGTGCATGGCTATTCAACAGATGGTGACTGTTCTTAGTGTCATTAGAAAGGCTCAACCATCCATATGTTTAATACGTTTCAAAATGATGTGAGAGATAACACGTGTTGGTGAGGATGTGGAGAAAATAGAAACTTCATACATCAAAAAACTAAAAATAGAATGACCATCTGAGTCATTTCTGGATATTTATCCAAAAGAAAGAAAATCAAGATCTTGGAGAGATATTGCCCCTCCTGTATTCAGAGCATCACTACTCACAGTAGCTGAGATATGGGAACAACCTACATGTCTGTCAACAGATGAATGGATAAAGAAGATGTGCTCCATGCTTATAGTAGAATACTATTCAGCCCCGAAAAAGAGGAAAATTCTGCAATCTGTGAGAACAAGGATGAATCTGGAGGATGTTATGCTAAGTGAGCTAGACCATCACAGAAGGACAAATACTGCATGGTTCTACTTATATATAAAGAATCTAGTCAAATTCACAGAATTGAAAAGTAGAATCACGGTTGCCATGAGCAGGGGAGGGGAGTTGGGGAGTTACTCATCTATAGGAATAAACTTTCAGTTATTTGAGATGAATAAGCTCTAGAGATTGCACCTAGATTGTACAACATGTACTAGAGTCCATAATCATATGCTGTAAGGTTAAAAATGTGTAAGAGGGTAGATGTCATGTTAAGTGTTCTTATGACAACAAGATAAAAAAAATCAGTGAGGACAGCTGCTGCTGCTGCTGCTAAGTCACTTGAGTTGTGTCCAACTCTGTGTGACCCCATAGACGGCAGCCCACCAGGCTCCCTTGTCCCTGGGATTCTCCAGGCAAGAACACTGGAGTGGGTTGCCATTTCCTTCTCCAATGCATGAAAGTGAAAAGTGAAAGTGAAGTCGTTTAGTCGTGTCCGACCCTCAGTGACCCCATGAACTGCAGCCCACCAGGCTCCTCTGTCCGTGGGATTTTCCAGGCAAGAGTACTGGAGTGGGGTGCCATTGCCTTCTCCGAGTGAGGACAGAGAAGTCAATTAAAAAAAGAAAAAGAAAATTATGCTGATGCTGCTATGTAGATGTCTGTCAAAACAAAGATGTCTGTGACCGAGACGTTTGGGTCTAGACCTCTGTAGATTCAAGAAATGATCAGAACATTTTTTCCAGCTGTAGAACTGAAAGATGCTTCCTGAGAGATGGCACCAGGCAAGACTCAATGCTCAAGAACTAAGACGTGGTCTTGAACCTTCAGGGGGCTTAGAAGCTAGAAGGGAAGATGAATCATGCCATGAATGACCATGCTTTTTTTTTTTAACTCTGATAAGGAAGGTGCAAGGGAACCAAGGAAGAGGACAAGGAGTGGACCAAGGCAGCTTGTGGAGAGTGTCATTTGGACTGAGTTTGCGGGAGAGTAGGCTTTTCCTGGGCAGAGTGAGGTGAGGAACAGAGCACTGTGTACAGAGGGAAGCTATGGCTGGGGCAGGCAAGGAGGAGGGTCTTGCCTGGAGTTGCCCGGTTTCCAGCTCTGTGGAGGACACGTGGAAGCTAAGAAGAGATGTCAGGGCCAGACTACGAGTGGCAGGTCAGAGAGCAGGGGCTTTGTTTACTCCTCAACATGGAGAGATGAAAAGTCCTTGGACAGAGGTGTGGTCTGATCACAACTGTATGTTTGATGACAGAAAGTGGATGGGTTGGTGAAGAGAAAGACGGAAGAAGAGACACCAGCTGAGGGGCCTGCTGCTGCTGCTAAGTCGCTTCAGTTGTGTCCGACTCTGTGCGACCCCACAGACGGCAGCCCACCAGGCTCCCCCATCCCTGGGATTCTCCAGGCAAGAACACTGGAGAGGGTTGCCATTTCCTTCTCCAATGCACAAAAGGGAAAAGTGAAAGTGAAGTCGCTCAGTCATGTCCAAGAGGTACTCAAGTAGAAGGTAATGAGTGGCAGCTAACTCAGGACAATAGCTTGAGGAGTTGGGGATGGACAGGAGAGATCTTCTGAAGGAAAAATCAGTCAAATCTGGAAACTGGTGAGATGAGATGGGTGAGGTGGAGTGAGTGTCTACACAGGTGTTTGTCCTCAGCTCTTCTCATCTGTGTGGGACTCCTGGCTTCTTTACGCTCTGTTATAGGCGATGTGTAATCCGTGCAGTCAGGCATGGAAGGGCAGCCTTCAGCAGCTATGGCCTACTGGGCCATGTGTCCCAGAGTGACATTCGGAGCTGCAATTCTATAAGGACACAGAGCTGGGCTGGCGAGAACATGAACCCAGATGATGGAAGCCTGTTGATAATCTTGCATCAGTCTGGCAGAGTTAAACACTTGATGGAGGAAGACCCTCAGGTTCAGATTTAAAGCCATGTTCAGCATCGGGGCGGGGGTCTTTGGAGCTAATCTCAGGAAGTTCAGCTGAAGCTTTGAAGGACCCTGTAAGAGAGACGAAAGAGGGAGTCGTGACTGTGGATTGAGAGTGTGGAGACTGGACTCTGAAGACCTGGATTCAAATCCACGAGGGTCTGCCAAACAACTCCGCAGCCTCAGGACCTCAGCCTGAGGTCATATCTAGCTTGGAGCTTTACTGGGGAGATAGAAGAGATAGTCTGCAAAAGGATGCTCATAACACACACCTTACTAACATTATCATGTGATGTCATAGTTGTTTGTTTTGAACATTTGTCTCCTCTGCTGGGTGATGACTTGCTTGGAGGCAGAAGCCTCGTGTCCTCACAGGACACCTTATCAATAAATAGTTGTTGAATGAATGTGTCCCTGTTCAGAAACAATCGGCACTCGTGAAGGGCTCAGGCACCGGGTTTGGTGCACACGCTATCCTATGAATCTTCACAGCAGCTTGACTGGGGACATATAACTATTATATTACAGATGCTGCGGCCGAGGGAGGGTCTGTGACCAGCAGCTGGTGGTGGAGTGACCTCTTAGCCTCTGTTCTGAGCTGTCTCAGGAGAGACGCTCAGGGGCGGGATGAGGCTTCCACTGAGGGGGGTGGATCTCAGGGCAGGATCAGCCACTGTGAACCCCAGATGGGAAGATACCACATGGGGAGTGTCCCTCTCATAGTCTTCAAACTGTATCTCCTGGAGAACCACAGAAAGAGAGGAAGCCCCTCGGCCTGCTGTGCATTAGGTCAAAAACTGTTTATGAACAATGGGCCCTAGGAACCCTATCATGAGGGTGGCAGGCGACCTCCCTGGGGTGGGGGAACAGAGCACTGTAGTGGGGCCAGGTGAGCCCGGGGCCTTGGAAAGCTGCTGGCTGTTCCCTGCTCCCAGGCTGTGTGATGAATGGGGCAGTGGAAAATTCCTCTCTTGGCTTATTTTTTTTCCCCCTGAAACTGAGAACTCGATTTAGGAGCCATCAGCGCCCAGGGTGATCTTTCCCATTTGTCAGGGCTCCACCCTCACCGGGATGGGTGTCTGCAGATGGGCCAGGTGGGGGCTGGACCTGCTGGCGGCTCCTCAGGCTCACTTGGCCATTGCTGAGTTTTCCAAATTTGCTGGCATATTGAGTGCAACACTTTCACAGCATCATCCTTTAGGATTTGAAATAGCTCAACTGGAATTCCATCACCTCCACTAGCTTTGTTCACAGTGATGCTTCCTAAGACCCACTTGACATCACATTCCAGGATGTCTGGCTCTAGGTGAGTGATCACGCCATCATGTGTTATCTGGGTCATGAATATCTTTTTTGTATAGTTCTTCTGTGTATTCTCACCATCTCTTTTTAATATCTTCTGCTTCTGTTA
>SJYV01019718.1:483126-497526 GCA_006410875.1 Neotragus pygmaeus
CAAATTCAATAAAGACTTTAAAAATGGTCCGCATTGAAAAAAAAATCTTTGAAAAAGCCCCAATAAATCTAAAAATATTAATTAGACTCTGGGGATGGGTTTCGTCTCAGTCAGTTTCTGACTTTCCCTTCCTTTTCATCAATCCAAGACACTGCCTCTTGGGCCTTCCCACTAGAATGGTGCTGCTGAGGATTAGTGAATATTTGTCTTTGGATACCATTTATTCTTCACCACTGGACAGGCTTCCTTGTCCATCCTGTTAATAACTGCTCTCCTTTCATGAGATTTCTCAGAAAGCTTTTATGTGGGGACATGATGGTCAGGGCTCCGCTCTGGTGAAGATGGAAGAAATTAGGAAAAAAGCGAATCCATCTGATTTATTTGCCCAGTTCACTCCTCCCCCAATGCTTCCTTCCCATCTCTCCCAAAGTAACATCCTTTGTGGAAGCTGAGCTGTGCTTGGAGTAATGTGGGGATTAGCTTTCAGAACAGACAACACACTTCAGTTTACGTGAAACTGATTTAGGAACATCGGGAGGCATTATTATTTGCTTTGCAAAGAGATGCTTTGCTCATAGAAAGGATTCACGGTAGGATTACTTACTACTGCCAACTTCCTCATCCATTCAAAGGGCATCATTATAAAAATTCAATATCAATACAATAGTGCAGAATTTGTGGGGAGTAAGGCATAGTTGCACTTTTCTGAATTATGATGAACCCCAATGTCATGTTTCTCTCTTTCTCTTGAGACTCTGTGAACACGTTTTATCCTAAAGACGATGTTGCTGACAGTATAACTCATACTGTAGTTAGCAGTGAGGTTAAATGCATAAGCTACCTGCTTACAGCAGTATTCTGTATGCAGGCTAGGAGAGAAGGGCTGACTAATTATAATAATGCTAATATCAATAAAGCTAATGTCTTCTTCTTAAGCTGTAATGCCAGTTTAGTCAATTCCTAGTGTATGTTCTTTGGTTTTGTTTGTTTTGGACATTGTGTTTATCCTTTATTGAAATATTTTGTAAAAATACCAATATTAAAATGATGTTTTCTATGCATAGGTATTTATTTTATTGTAATAATAAAGAGGATATTATAGAAAACTTATAATACACAGACATGTCTATATCCTGATTTGCTGTTTCAGTTGTTGTGTCCAACTCTTTTGTGACCCCATGGACTATAGCCTGCTGGGCTCCTCTGTCCACGGGATTTCCCAGGCAAGAATACTGGAGTGGGTTGCCATGCCCTCCTCCAGGGGATCCTCCCAACTCAAGAATTGAACCCATGTCTCTTATGTCTCCTGCTTCAAAGGCGGGTTCTTTGCCACTAACGCCACCTGGGAAGTCCTAATACCCTGATTCAGTTCAGTCCAGTTCAGTCACTCAGTCATGTCTGACTCTTTGCAACCCCATGAACTGCAGCATTGACAAGCATCCTTGTCCATCACCAACTCCCGGTGTTTATTCAAACTCATGTTCATTGAGTTGGTGATGCCATCCAACCATCTCATCCTCTGTCGTCCCCTCCTCCTTCCACCTTCAATCTTTCCCAGCATCAGGGCCTTTTCAAATGAATCAGTTCTTGGCATCAGGTGGCCAAAGTATTGGAGTTTCAGCTTCAGCATCAGTTCTTCCAATGAATATTCAGGTCTGATTTCCTTTAGGATGGACTGGTTGGATCTCCTTGCAGTTCAAGGGACTCTCAAGAGTCTTCTCCAACACCACAGTTCAAAAGCATCACTTCTTTGGCACTCAGCTTTCTTTATAGTCCAACCCTCACATCCACAGATGACCACTGGAAAAGCCATAGCCTTGACTAGATGGACATTTGTTGGCAAAGTAATGTCTCTGCTTTTGAATATGCTATCTAGGTTGGTCGTAACTTTCCTTCCAAGGAGTAAACATCTTTTAATTTCATGGTGGCAGTCACCATCTGCAGTGATTTTGGAGCCCAATAAAATAAAGTCAGCCACTGTTTCCATTGTTTCCCCATCTATTTGCCATGAATTGATGGGACCAGATGCCATGATCTTAGTTTTCTGGATGTTGAGTTTTAAGCCAACTTTTTCACTCTCCTCTTTCACTTTCATCAAGAGGTTCTTTGGTTTTTCTTCACTTTGTGCCGTAAGGGTGGTGTCATCTGCATGTCTGAGGTTATTGTTATTTCTCCCAGCAATCTTGATTCCATCTTGTGCTTCATCCAGTCCAGCATTTCTCATGATGTACCCTGCATGTAAGTTAAATACCCTGATCATGTGAGTACAAATTGATGTACACTTGTCAAATGTAATTTGATACCATGTTTCATAGTTTATAATGTATTTGCTTTTTCACCCAGTGAATCTGTTACCAGTAATTCATTTTAGAGACATGCTTGTGCATACAGAAAAAGCTAATGTGTGTACTTGAACAAGTCACACGGTCCTTGAAACCTCATTGTTCATCTAATCGGAGTATGGCCTGGATAGTCCCTGAAAGTCCTTCTAGATCTGATTTCTTTAGTCTTTGACCACATTCAGCTGTGTGGACAAAGGCTTTTTTGGGAGTTAGCGATCTTGGAGCTCTCTTTCATCTCATTTTAGTTCTATTTTTTTTTTAAAAGAAATTTCACAGGAGAATAGAAACAACCTTTCTAGAAGATGGTGGTGTTTTATTGTTACATCCTTTAAGGAAGGACTTTAGAAGCTTAGCCTAGATTGACTCAACATTAGACATTCCCCTTCTCTTGGCAGGAAGGACAGGGACGTACGTTCTCAGCTTGACTTATGGAACCTTGACGAGAAGACTGGTTATCAAGGCTACTGGGCTGAGAAAGGTGGGTCAGATGGAGAGGAAGACCAAGGATGTTCCACCTCCGTCATGTAAGATGTCTCACTGCTTCACAGGCAGGTTGTGGAAGAAGGATGCAGCCTGGGGCTTAGTAATGAGGGATCATCATTGGGAGGGACCCCCAAACCCTGGTTAACTGCTTCTGGAGAGATGTTCCCTTTACCCAAGCATCTAGTTATATTTTCAGCAGAAAGAACTGGGGGGCCATCTGGCTTTTCAGCTCAAGTTTAGACTAGCGGACCAGGGTCTGAGCTCGTTCATGTCCAGGACAGCAGGGTCACGAGCCCAAAGAGGGGCCTGAGGCACAAAGGACAGCGTTTTGCCCATGTCTCTCCCCCATTGCCCGTTTCCCCTTCTCTTCTCGGCCACATTTTCTGCCCAATCCTATCCTGCCCGCTGCTTCTTGTTTCCTTTGCTGCTTCTTTGACTTTCCTTCTCCCTAACGTTAGAACCATTTTTGGTCTTTCAAAAATTATTATTATTTTTAGGTCTTTGGGTGGATTTTCTAGGCTAGGACACTTGTCATCACTACCGACCACGTGTCACCTCCCTTTCCCCCTTCCTCCAGCCATCTCTGCCAGCCTCCTCAGGCCTTCCTCAGGCCGTTTTCTCCTCCATGCTTGCCTTTTATCTGGGAGATTCATTCTGGAGGGTTTAGAGCTTCTGGGTTCCCTCTATTTCCTTAGAACAGGGCTTCCATGAATCGATTGCTTCCTTCCTGGGAAACATGCCCTTCCTGGGTCACGAAGAAGCAGCCCTTCTCTGGAGTTGCTGGGATGGACTGGGAGGTGGCTGGTCATCCTGTGGTGGGTTGATCTCAGTCTCCCTGGGATTCCGCTCCACAGCCCAGGACTCGTGGGACCAGGAGGAGGGGGTCCATGGACGCACATGGTGGCTGTTTCCAGGAAGGGCCCTAGGGTGTCATTCATTCTCCTGATGCTGTCCTTTCCAGATTAGCCGTACATGTCGATTCTGGACCTGAGGTTCTCCTCAAAGAACTTTTAGAACAGATGTGATGGTTCTCTCCTGTCTCCTCTACCTTGAAGAATCACCTTTCCTCTTCCTCCCCAGCGAGGGGACCAAATGTAGGGGAGAAGAGGGATGCTCTCCAGAGTCCTGTGTGGTCCAGGGTCGGATAAGATTCAGGAGCAGGGACTCAGGGATTTGATGGAGCCAGAGCTTCGGGGTGGGTTGTAAACCTAAGGAACCAAATCGTGAGCTCTTAGGGCTCATTCATTCGGGAAGGCCCGTGTGGGAGGTTCAGAGCTTCTGGGTTCCCTCTGTTTCCTTGGAACACGGGTTCCTTGAGGCCACAGCGGCCTCCTGCAGGGTACTGGCTGGCACCAGATTTGAGGAAGAGGACTGGGGTCGTGAAGGAAGCAGAAGTTACTGGGGGACCTGAAGCTCCTTGGAGCTGGTGGGGCTGGTGGGGAAGGAGGGTGGGCAGCCAAGGTTGGGGTTTAGGGGCCCAGCCTTCTCTCTAGGAGAAGAGTTGGGAGGAAAGGGCCCTCCCTAGGCCACCAGCCATGGGGGGCCCGAGGGCGCGGCTGGGACACCTCCCTTGCCGCCCACTCCCACTGGGAGGAAAACGGGAGTGGCAGGAGGCACCTGCACTTGCCTCTTGCCCCAGGACGAAAGGCGGGCCCAGGCACCTGCTGGGACGTGGCCCCAGCGCCTCCCCGTCCCCTCCCCGGCAGAGGAAGGGGTGCAGCTGCTGCTCACCCGCCCGAGGCAGCGGGGAGCTGGGCACCGGCCTGGGGTTTGCAGGGTTTAAAGAACCAGAGATCTCAGGGTGGTGGGGGTCCCCTCCTCCAGAATGGTCCAGGCCACGGGCGTGGTTCCTACTTCAGAAGGTTCAGAGTCTGGAAGAATGTGGTTCTGGAACACTCCTTTGGGATTCAGACCTGCCAGAATTTGCCCCTGTGATCTAAAACTCTGCTCTCTCCCCACCCCCACTGTCTTCTCAGCCCATCTCACCCTCCTGACCATTCCCAAGGCAGCCTCCTGCCTCCTGGGAGATACCGGGTCACCAGATGGATGAGGGTCCCTGGTTTGGTTGGAGCCCAGCCTGGAACTGCAGGTTGGCCTCCAAGCTGGTGTTCAATTCATCCTGTAACCCACAGCCCCAGGCTCAGCAGACCCTGGGACCTGATCTTGTTTTCCTATGCAATTTGTCCTGAGATGTACACGTGGGTAGGTGCTTAAGTGTGTGCATGAGAAAATTTGACTAATGAGAGAATGTTTTTCTGGTCCAGACATTGAGCCCTTGGAATACACCCCATCCCACCCCAGAGCAACACAAGGACCGCTGGCCCTCCGGCAGCGCTCAGGGAGAGCTTCCAGAAGTCTGTTTCCTTCTTACACTTTCCAACTCAGCCTGGCAGTTTGGGGATTTTCAGTGACTCAACAAGCAGGATGACGGGCCAGTAGGTGCAGCTCCCTGAGCTGCGGTTCAGCCCCACTAGCCATCAGTCTTCTTCCCCGGAGAGTTAAGCCGACCTTCAGTTACCTGCCAGAGAGAGAGACGTGGAGACCTCCAGGCTGGTGGCTTATAAATATTTGTGGTCAAATATGAAATAGGGTGAGACTTCCCTGGTGGCTTAGTGATAAAGAATCTGCCTGCCAAATGCAGGAGGTGCAAGAAATGTGAGCTTTATCCTGGGTCAGTAAGATCCCTGGGAGAAGGAAAAGGCAACCCACTCCAGTATTCTTGCCTGGAGAATATTGTGGACAGAGAAGCCTGATGGGTTAGAGTCTATGGGGTCCCGCAAGAGTCAGACAAGACTTAGCAATTGAACAGGCGTGCAGTGAAATAGCGTATTGAGTTTAACCCCCAGGCTACATGTTACCCAACTAGTTAGTGAGACCCACACAGAAATGCTGTTCAGTGGGGACCCGCAGAATGTATGCAAGCCAAAATCTGAACATTCTACCCCTTTGGTTTCTTGAAACAATGGGCTTCTATTGGGTGGCTGGAGACTTATGTTCTTAGTGTAAAAAAAAGAAAAGAAAGTTTTGCTTGATGTTTGATTTTTATTTTATGTATTTATTTATGGACACTCTGTGTGGCATGTGGGGTCTTAGTTCCTCAACCAATGATCGAACCGACATCCCCAGCAGTGGGAGTGCAGAGTCTTGACCACTGGGCTCTCAGGGAAGTCCCTGATGTTCGTTTTTAAAAAATGGTACTAGCAACTTCCATGCAGATAGCTCCTGGGAAATAGGTCCAGGATGGGGAGGCCTCCAGGATGGAAGTCATTCTCAAAGGATGCAAGAAAGCAAAACTGAGTCAGGCCAGGAAACCGCAGCCACCTTCCTTATCCTCAGGAGAATCTCAGACATCAAAGAGACCTGGCATTACGAGGGATCAGATTCCTACTGGGATCAACTCCTGGAGGAGGCTCCAGCACAGGGAGCTGAAACTTATCATCTTGGTCATTATCTGATGCTGGCAGAGGGGAGCCTTCGCTGGCTTCCCTGAGAAGGACTGGGGGGCATTCTCCACCTGTTCGGGGCAGTTACAATCCTGCTGAATGCACAGTTGGGCTTTCTGCAAACAGTAATCATAATGATGAACCAAGCAGCCACCATCGCCCCCTCACAGCACTTCTTTCTCTCGCCAACCCTGAACCTGGACCAACATGGAGGAAGAACTTTGACGATTCTCCCAGACTCAGATCTGGTGAGATAACCACATCTGTTCATCGTGTTCAGGTGTGGCTTGAAGGGAATCAAAGCTGAGAAGAAAGGTGTTAATTTGAGTGGCAGCTTTTAGATGCCTGCCTTGTCTTGGGCTGCCCTAGGCTTGTTTGCTCTAGAAGCTTAAGCTTGAAAACACACAGGCACAGAAAACAAGCCCCAGCCTTCTCTCCTGGCTCTGAACTGTGTGCTGGCCTCGCAGGTGATGGACCGGTCTGGGAGGGCAGACCCTTCCTCACTCACCGGTGATGGTTGTAGCTTCTCTCCCAGCCCCCACTACTCTCAAGTGGGAAACAAGCAGGCACATGGGATGTTGTATCTTTTAGGGCAATCCCTCCCCCCGAACTCCAGGCTTTCTAGAGGCACGCAATGAAGTATCTCTCTGGGGGACACTTAGATTCCTCCTTTATCCTTTCCAGGAGGCACTCAGCATGCACACTCCAGCTGTTAGGAGAGCCTTGTGGAAGAGTTACACCAGTGAGCTTCTCTTCCTGGGTGGTCACTGAAGTGGTCAGGCACTGAGTCCCATCCAACTCCTTGCAACCCCGTGGACTGTAGCCCACAAGCCTCCTCTGTCCATGGGATTTCCCAGGCAAGAATACTGGAGTGGGTTGCCATTTACACCTCCAGGAGATCTTCTCAATCCAGGGAAGATCTCCTGTGTCTCTTGCATTGGCAGGCAGATTCTTTACCACCTAGCCACCTTGGAAGCCCTGAGGTCATCAAATGACTATGAGACAAAGAGCACTACGTTAGTATAAGCATGTCCTGTCCAAGAGTTGGGATATACTGATCCAAAATGGTTATTTATCTGAAGTTCAAGCTTAGCTAGGTGTTCTGTATTTTATTTGGCAACACTAGGCATGAGGGATAGAATTTAAACTCTTACACAGCCAGTGTACCTCTCATGATTTGCTTCACAGCAACTTTCTATAGCAGAGGATCCCAGGAACTTGTGCTCTGGTATATTTCTCTTCTGTGACATCCTCTCATACTTCTGAACTCAAACTCTATTGTCTCTACTCAGGGGCTTTGGGATGAGAAAGGGTTAGGGTTGGGTTTGGGGCTCTCTGGGCTTGGGAAAGGCCGATTCTTTCTCTGTTCCAAGTCACCCAGCATTTTTTAAAAAACGTTTTTATTTTATACTGGACTATAGGTGATTAACGATGGTGTGCTAGTTTCAGGCAGACAGCAAGGGACTCAGTCACACATACATGTGTCCATTCTCCCCCCAAGTCACCCTCCATCCAGGCTGTCACGTGATACTGAGCAGAGTTCCCTGTGCTATACAGTAGTTCGTTGTTGGTTATCCATTTTAAATACAGCAGTGTGTTCAGGTACATCCCCAACTCCCCGACTATCCCTAGCCCTTATCCATCTCCTCTGGCAACTGTAAGATCCTTCTTTAAGTCTATGGGTCTGTTTCTGTTTCATAAACAAGTTCATTTGTATCATTTCTTTTTAGATGTAGCACATAAGGGATGTTGTACAATATTTCTCCTTCTCCCTCTGATTTATGAAGTTACCCAGGCTTTATTTCTTAGCTCCTTTCACCTATGCAAGAAATGAAACTGAGTTAAAGGCCAACTATCCGTGGGATCTGAAATCCACCTTGAGTCTACCCGGTTCAAGCCTGGACTATTATAATAATCAAGAACTGTTACGCTAATAGCATTTAATTACTTTAATTCCAATAGTTAATTCCATAAAAACAAAACAAACTGAAAACCCCTCTTCGATTCCTTGTTCGGCATGAACTCACCTCTTACTTACGCATAAGGAGGGAATCTGTGACTTAAACAAGAAGAATTCAATTGTTTCCCCTGGCCTTTGCTTTGGGAACCACATTGAACTAACTGACGCTTAGCAGGAAGATCTTAATTTTGTCCTAAAATATGATCTCTGTTCTAAGTTTTCAGCCACGTTGCTAGTGAGCATGGAATAATCTTGGCTGCACACCTCAGGAAGCACTCATAGGCTGTGAACCTTAAGGGTCTCAGGGCGGTGGGCACAGGCCCACTTTCACAAGTTTCCTGCAGCACAGAAAGTGTTTTCTCTTTTGGAAGGACAAGAAATGTGTACTTCCCAGGCTTTGAGTAGGGGATGGCCTACTGCCCCTCCCTCCAAGAAGTCGCCTATGGAGGTATTATGATTTACAACAACAGAAACTTGTCTTATTTAAAGGTTAATAAACATCCTTTTCTTCAACTCCGTGCTTTCTTTTCTTTAAACATTTATTTATTTATCTGGCCGTGACAGTCAGCGCGTGGAGTCTTTGATCTTCACTGCGGCAGGCAGGCAGGGTATTTACTTATGGAATGTGATCTCTCACCCGCGGCTTGTGGGATCTAGTTCCCTGACTGGGGATCGAACTCGGGCCCCTGCATTGGGAGTGTGGAGTCTTAGCCACTAGACCACCAAGGAAGTCTCCAACTCTGTCCTTTCTTTGGGTCGGGTCCCCTGACTGGCTCCTCTTTATCTCTGTGACATCATGTGCGCATAGGGTGGTATGTCCTCTGAATATCTATCTGCCAATGACCCCAAACCTCTAGTCCCTACAGATTTTGAGCTGGCTGGGCCCCCCAGAAGGGGTCCCCCAGAATCCACCAAATCTTTCCTGTGCTCAGGATGCCATTGGCTTTGGTATTTCATCTCTTTTCATAGTTCAGAGGGCCCAGAGACAGGTACTTTGCTTTTATAAGAAATCTCAAATATTTGTTTCCAGTTCTGGTATTAATAATAACTGCCCCCGCCCCGCCAAAATTGCCAAGTTGGATAAAGTGCATGGTTTTATTTTGTGTTAATAGTTGGAATCTGCACTCAGACATCAAGAGTCTCGGGTTTTCTTTTGAATGGTTTGAGTCATTTAGTTTCCTGCCAAACTACTCCATCAAAATTTTCTACGTAGCACCTAAGAGCAGAAGTGTATCCTGATCGTTTGCTATGTTACGTTCATGTCACTTGGCTGTGGCTACTTATTGTTACTTCTGTCACCAACTGAGGATTCTCAGAGCTTAAAGTTTCATTACATCTCCTTTCTCTTTCTCTCTCTTGCATCTTTTTCTCTTGAGAGGAAGCTGGTGAGTGGCCAGAAGTGGGGAACAATATTTCATTTGCTCTAAACTGCCATAGACTTTTCACATATGCTCAGAATCTCTGTACAGTAGAAAACAAAACCCCGTGGCAAACCCGTTTGTTTCTTTTTTGTTTGTTTGTTAATCATTCCCTTTAGAAGCTGAACTCAACTTCAGCCTGGAGACTGACAGAAGTATTGAAGGAAGAATTATACTCATCCCTCAAAAGCTGTGCAGAGGCTTGTCCACTCACTCACTCAGAAACTATTTATTTAGAATGAGAGAGGTGTGGGGTACAGCAGCTTCAACCCAGAACTTGGATTCTGGAAACTGACTCTAGCCTGTGGCAACTCATCTAAAATCTGCCTCAGTTTCCCCATCTGTAAAGTGGGAATTATAACTGTAGTCACTAGGGCGGGGCTGTGCCTTAATTAGTTAATGATTGTAAAAGGCTTTGAAGAGGCTCGTAGAAGCGGCAGTTTAAGTTCTAAGTATTATTATTAAGTGGACCACACCATCCCGTAGCCAGCCCTGGGGTGGCTAACCACGGGTTTGGAGTCACTTCTTGGCATTCGTAGAGGTTGTGCTCCCGAACACCAGGGGCCCAGGGAAGTGACAGGGGATGGCCCTTGCTTAGACAGAGATCGACAGCATGCATTTCTCTCTCTCTCGAACAACAAGAAATAGTGCTGCATCCTGGCAGATGCACAGGACACCAACCAGGTGAGAAGGGGGCCAGGGGAATGGCAGGAGACATACAGGGAACATTCATCATTTAACAAACACTGATGAAATCTGTTCTTACTTATTTATTTGCTCAGTCATGTCTGACGCTTTGCGACCCTGTGGTCTAAACAGTCCATGGAATTCTCCAGGCCAGAATAGTGGAGCGGGTAACCTTGTCCTTCTCCAGGGGATCTTCCCAACTCAGGGATCCAACCTGGGTCTCCTGCATTGCAGGTGGATTCTTTAACAGCTGAGTCACAAGGGAAGCCCAAGAATACTGGAGTGGGTAGCCTAACCCTTCTCCAGTGGATCTTCCCGACCCAGGAATCGAACGGGGGTCTCTTGCATTGCAGGTGGATTCTTTCCCAGCTGGGAAAGCCCTGATGAAACCCCTTTCTACTTGCTAAATACCAAGGGTGCTTAAGACAAGAAGAAGACACAGTTTCTATTCTCAAGGAATTTACATTCTGGTTTGATGTCACAAGCACAGATGATATCTATCCTCTTCCACCTCCAGAAAAAAAAAAAAAAAAAAAAAGAAAAAAAGACAGAGAAAAAGTTTTAGAGGCAATTCCTGAGGGTGCTTTGGGAAAAAAACAAAAAGCAAAAACCCTGGGACTGTTCTGCAAATGACCCAAGCTCTGGAGGGCTTTCAAGTAGTTAGAAGTAGGGGACCAGCTGACTGAAATAAAGCCATAGAGACTATCTTTCATCTGATGGGCAGTCCTGGTCCAGGACTTTTCCTTGCTATAGATACAGTGGTTGACTTTGAAGAATCAAATTTGGTTTGGTAGCTAGAGGCTTAGCTCTAAAGAAAGATGTTTGTTTATTATTGCGAGTTGTTTAGTCGCTAAGTTGTGTCTTACTCTTTGCAACTCCATGGACTGTAGCCTGCCAGGCTCCTCTGTCCATGGAATTTTCCAGGTAAGAGTTCAGGAATAAGTTGTCATTTCCTCCTTCAGGGGATCTTCCCCACCCAGGGATCAAACTTGCGTGTCTTGTATCCCCTGTATTGGCAGGTAGATTCTTTACCACTGAGCCACCTGGGAAGTCCTATTATAAGAGTAATATAGGTACATCTTTACCCATTTAAAAATATGGAGAATATATGAAAATCAACCTTAATTCTACTACCCGATATCACAAGTGTTAAGATTTATTGCCTCTCAGTTTGCTTTTCCCATTAGATCCTGACTGTCAAGTGTAGATAGATTTTGTCTCCCTTCCACAGCTGTGGGGACTTATTGTCCCAAACTTCTTGGCTTCAGTGGATGTCTTCTTCCAGCAGAAAACTTTCTCCCGTGGTGCATCGAGACCACAGGGGCCCCGGAGGGGGATGAGTGGTTTCAAGATCATCTGTCTGCTCCCCTGGGGCTGCTTTAACCTCCAGTCCTAAGGAGAGGCTGTGTTTTATGCTAAAACACCTCTAATATAACCATCTAACCATTCTGAAGCAGTACTGAATGCATCCCTAACGTACAACCATCACCATCATCCATCTCCAGAACTCTTTTCCTCTTCTGCAAATGAAACTCTACACCCAGGAAGCAATAACTCTCCTCCTGCTCCCCCTCTTACTCTGAGCCCCTTTGCTCCTGGATGGCTCATCGCTGGGCGCCCTTCTCTCCCTCCCCGTGTGCCCCAAGACCATCCACCAACAGCTGTACCCTGGCCTAGGAGGGGCCCGGGCCAGCCTGTGATGCTCCTGGCTGGTGATACTAGTCCATGTAGGCTCCCTTCCTCGGTCCCAGAGAAGGACTCTGGGTACTTTTTGGATGGGAGTCTGGGGAGCCACTGCCCATCCTCTGGAGCTGGTCCTGGAAATGAAATCTGTCCATCCTCCTGTTGACTGGCTTGTTTTCCACCCCAGCCAGGCAGACACACTTGCCTTCTCCCATCACCTGCTGCTGTGTTTTGCTGCTTCAATTGCCTCCCCTGGCTCAGAATTCTTTCTCCTCTTTTCTATTTCATTTCCTTCGTGTCCCTTTGAGCTGGCGCCATCTTTCCCCAAGCTTTATAATCTTTGCCTTTCTTAAACACCTAGCTCTGATGCACTCATCTCTGTACAGATTCTGACCTACTTATTCGAGGGGCCCATCATGTGTCAGATGCTCGGGGATGAGCTTTCCTATAACTATTAGTGGTTATTTCTTCTTTTTTTTTTAGGTCATTGCAGCTATTATTAGTTAGGAATGATTCACGTAAAGAAATGGATTGACACGAGTCACATTGGTGCACAAGCCTATCTTATTCCTTTAATGCAGATTTATTTCTACCTGATGGACTCATGTTAGTTCCACTTACTGATTGAAAACCCACTGAAGACAGGAACCCCCTCTTTTCTCCCAGCTTGGTACTCACACAATGCTTGGTTCATTAACTTATGAGATTTTCCCAAATCCTATGAGATAGATGTTTTTGTTATCTCATTTTATAGATAATTGCCAAGGTCAAACAGCTGTTAAGGGACAAAGCCAGGACTTGACTAGATTCAAGTCTAGGACTCTTTAGCCCATGACCTTGGGCCACCACTAACTTTGGGATCTAAGGAGTCATTTTAGTACAGCCTTGACATTGTCAGATGAGCCAGAGACAGCCTTGAGAAATGAGTAGTTTTTCAAGTTTCATGGCAAATGTCCATTCTAGCTAGAGTCCAGGCCTCTTGACTCCTGCTCTGGTGCATCTGATGACAAAATGATCCATCTTGTGTGCCAGCCTTGGGTCTGTCTGACACCCTACAACAGAGCACATGTGTGCATACTCAGTCACTTCGATCGTGTCTGACTCTTGGCAACCCTATGGCTCCCCTGTCCATGGAATTCTCCAGGCAGGAATACTGGAGCAGGTTGCCATGCCTTCCTCCAGGGGATCTTCCCAACTGAGGGACTGAACCTGCATCTCTTATGTCTCCTGCATTGGCAGGTGGGTTCTTTACCACAAGCACCACCTGGAAAGCCCACAGCATAGCATAGTGTCACCTATACTATGTCTGCAACAACTGAGTCCCCTGCCTAATTACTTTAGTCATTGCGCTTTGTTCCAAGGATTCTCTTTAAAGTGAGATGGTGTAACAAATAATGACCTGTCTTTTCAACTTAATGATATGATCCTTTAATCCATTATCTTTAATGATAGACAGTCACACGGAGACAAGGCAGGACTAAAGTATAGGGAAACTTTGCTCTTCTAATTGTTCTTTCTTTTGGGTTCCCCAACAAAAGCTGAACCCCCTGGAAGCCCAGAGGGATGAGTCTTCAGTGGGACCCCATCTTGACGTCCTGGAGACTCAACAGGAGGACGGTGGACATAGATCTTCCTTTTTGGATTTTTCTCCCCTCCTAAGGGTGCTGCTTGACCCAAGGTGGAATCTGTTGTTTATGTTTATGGAGGTTGATGCTATTAATGAAAGGCCCTTCCAGGCATCACCTGTCTGGTTTGCGGGTTGGAAGGTGGCAGTTTGAGCATCAGTCCCTGTGGTGCTGACAGTCCTGGACTCAGTTTTCAGTGTGGTTTCTCGCCCCCTCATTCTGCTTCTTTTCAAGCTGGAAGGCAAATCAATGCCCATGAAGAGAAGTAGGAGCCCTTGAGTTCTCTCAGTGGTCCCCAGCCTTTTTGGCGCCAGAGACTGGGACCCCTGTTCCAGCTGATCTGCCCCATCTTGTACAGACAGTGACCCCTGGGATTTCTTGAACCTTATCTGCAAGCGCTTCTGCCCACCTCCCTTTCATTATCACCGCATGGAAACTGCAGTGTCACTCCACGAGTTGATTCCCTTCATTCCCTTCATTCTGGGGCCATCCCTTCCCTCCAGCCAGAAGGAACAAGTCAGTTTCGACCCTTGACAAAGAGAACCTTGCTCTTTTCTGTTTCTTAATCTCCCCGGAGGAGGAGAAATTCCTTCCTACCCTCATAAAAAGGAGGCCGGTGAGATAAGCTAGATTTATCTCTACCACCGACACAAACCGGTTCCCTGCCAACCTTTTCTAAAGATTTGCATAAACCACTCCTGAGACCCACCCCCCACCAGGCCACTCTCTGAAATATTAATAGTTAATATCTGTTGAGCA
>SJYV01019718.1:500514-524362 GCA_006410875.1 Neotragus pygmaeus
CTCTGAAATATTAATAGTTAGGATCTGTTGAGAACCTATAATGCACGGTGTGTGGCACTTTATTATTTCATTCAAACTTCATCATCGTTCTAACAGGTAGCCCTCGGGAACTACAAAAGGAAGCTCAGAGGTAGAGATTAAGACATTGACCCAAAGTCACACCGTAAGTGAAACACGAGGCTTCAAAACCAAGACGGCTGGCTTGAGAGCCAAATTGTCTCCCATCACACCATGTCACCGTGACAATGTGTGCTGAGGCTGGTGGGGGACCCTTACCTGATCTGGGTTTGTGGGGAGGCCCTTATTTTGGAGAGCAGGGGTCCTCACCTCTGGATCTCTTGGGGGGTGGTCTCAAGCTCTAGCCTGTTCCATTTGTTCTGACTCCAGTCTTGGTTTCAAAGAGCCAAGTTTTGACTCTGCTCGAAATGGAGAGAATTAAGAGGCACATGAGCTTGGGTGTCCCAGTTTGAATGTCAGGGGTTGCAAGGCATTCACACTAGATTGACCTAAAAACCAACTTTCTTTTCCAGGGGATTTACCCGCGGAGACTTATTTAAGATCTTCTGATGGTCTGGATGGTGAGGGCAGTGTCCATGTGAAGGCTCGTGGAGGATGAGCTTGAGTAAGACATATTTTTTCTTGAAAGAGTATATAGAATCCCAGCTTGGAAGGGGCTTTGCTTTAATATGCTCATTTCACAGATTAGAGAATTAAGGGCCAAGGAAGTGACATGACTTGCTCAAGCCCATAAGGGTCATTGTTGGTGACGACAGGGGAGCTAGATGGGTCAACCCCCCAGAAGGCTGAGCTTTCTATCAGTCTCTGCTTTTTCCCTTTTTGTGCCTTTGACGGTCTACCACTGGAAGATTATTTAATAATAAATAAGAAGTCAACCCCATTTTTGATAGTAAAATCAACCCCCAAATATTAAAATTAAACAATAACAACAACAACAAAACCCAAACAACACCTTTTCTCTGGTGCCCAGCTAAAACTGACTAGAACAATGAGAATCCACAGGGTGGGGAAGCTAGGAGGTGGCCCCTATGATTTCTGCTGTTTTTGGAAAAACAAAATGAATTCTCTACCTCACTAGCCTGTAAAGGGTGACTTGCACACAAACCAGATGCTCTTCTTTTCATTTCTAAAAGGGAGAGTAGGAGAAGAGATAAGAGGCAAAACTCCTGGGGCAATGTGGATCCAGCCTTTGCTAACCAGAAGTTCTGGGTGACCCGCAGCCACTCCCCACACCAGTCTGATAACAAAGCTTTTACTGTCATTGGCAGCTTTTAGAACAGATGGTCATTGCTTTGCCTTCGTTTAATTTTATTTTAAAAAATCTGATTTCCTGATGGCGCTTTCACCCCACGCTGTCTCTGTGGTGTCGTGCCTGCCTGCCCAGCCAGGGCAAACAGTGCTCTGTGTTGGTGTTATCCTCCCAGCTCATCTCCAGTTTTGGATAAAACTTTATCTTCAGCGAAATTCTGGCTCAAGATTCAGATCATCTCTAGAAGGAGTGCAGGGCTCAGGGAAAGGCATGGTGTGCACTGACCTCCTCTCTACCAAGTCTTTTTTTGGAGAGTAGGGGGAGCTTTGCTTGTCAAGATCCCTGCATTAAAAAAAAAAATTTATTGAAATATATTTGATTCATGCTAATTTCTTCAGTACTGCCTTTCAAAAGAATCAATAATGCCATTGGTAGCACATGGGTGGACCTGGAGATAATTACACTAAGCAAAGTTAAGTCAGAAAGACAAATGTTATACGATATCACATGTGAAATCTAAAATACAATACAAATCAACATATCTGCAAATCTGTTTTTTTAAAGGTAAAATCATGTTAAAAGGACCCCAGAGGGAGTTTTGAAGGAGATAAGCTTAACGGAGGCAAGACCCAAAGGATGTTGTGCTTTCTGGGTTGTTGGAGGCAGGTCTGTGGAGGTGGAGGCTGTGTGTGTGAAAGGACCCCAGATGGTTTTTAGCACATCAAGTGAATCTTTGCCTGTATTTCCCACTTCTTGGATCTTCATCAGCAAGAAAACACCATGGGCTTCATAAAAGCCCTGATTGCAAATAAGATGACTAGTCATCCTCTTGCTTTAACTTAGAGATGTGTCTATCATGAACCCAAACTCAACCTCAGCTGCTTTATTTGTATATAATATCTGCTGTTATTATGAATGGGCTGCGCTGGGTCTCTGTTGTTGCGCATGGGTTTTCTCCAGTTGCAGTGAGCCGGGGCTCCTCTCGAGTTGCGTGTGCAGGCTTTCCTTGCTGTGGAGCACGGGTGCCCGGGCGTGCAGGCTTCAGTCATCATGGTGTGCAGCTTTAGCTGTCCCGCAGCATATGAGATCTTTCTGGACCAGGGATCAAACCCATGTGCCTTGGAAGGTGGGTTCTTAACCACTGGACCACCAGGGCGGTTAAGCTGTTTTCTTTTGAGACAGAGAGAGACATGACAGATAAAGTCACAAATTTCCCAGAGTCATTTCCTGAAGTTTTATCTCTTCTGAAATGATCAGTTCTAGGAGAGGTGGCCAAAGGCTTGGTTGGTGACATTAGATTTGCTGTGGCCAAATTCCATTCTTTGCTGAGTGTTTCTGCTTTTTTTAGTCATTGACATTATAGATGAAACATATAATTACTACTGGCCTTTAATTTTTATCTGCTGATGTGAGAACTTAACCCCCGTGCTCAACTTGAGGATGTGGTAGGTTTGAGTTCATCATCCTCTTGGGTCCTCAATACTAATATGAACTATTATGGAAAAAGGACGGATGGAAAAGGAAGATTCTTAGGTTGCTCAGAACTGGGAAAAGTGAACATCAGAGAAGTCAGTTCTCCAATTAGATCTGGGTCAGGGGGCCTTAGTGGCCAGGTCTGCCATAACTGAATTCTCTTTCTAACCTGGGATGCATAGACATTTGACCAAATGGGGCAATGAGTTAGCTGCTGGTGGATAATGTATTGTTATGTTAAAAGTGAAGTGGTGCCTGTCTTGGGACTTGAATAAATTGACCTGATTCTTCTTGACCCTTTGGATTATGAAAACAACTTACTGGAGGATGAAGCCAAACCAAATATACACTTTTACATCCAGATGCTTGATCACCTGTTTATTTCCAATGTATAAGAAAAACAAAACGATTTCAGCACTGCTTAGAAATAGACTGAAAAGTAAATCATTTAGCCCTTTGAAAGCTTGGGTTTATTTATTTGTTTATCTATGTATTTGATTTCCTTTCAAAGAAATGGAATTAAATGGTTGTTTTGGCTGTAAATAGACTCAGTCCAAAAAAAAAAAAAATTCACAGCACCTGAAGTCAATAGTCTTCGTTGGCAGAGATGATTACTACTGAGTGTGAAATTGTCACGTTTGAAATTACTGATGGAAAAAAAAATGTTGGTAGGAGACCACACTTGAGATTCTTCAGTCCTAGGTCCTTCTCAAAAGCTTTGGGATGAGAGTTCATTTATATGGAAAAAAGTTCTTTAGTGAAACATTCAAAATAACAAACAGCAATTAGAGGCTGTGTTCCCAGTATGTCTTTCATCTTCAGACCTGGGAGCGCTCTACAAATACTCATTAATCCTTCCAAATGCTGCTGCCAGCCAGCCCAAGTATCTTCCTTCCCAGTGAGAAGAATGTGCTGGTTTCAGGGGAAATATTTCCTTTCCCCAAATCTTTCGGTTTTGGGTGCGCTGCGGGCATCCTTTCAAACGTACAGTTCCCAAACCAGAAGATCCGAGGTAGATCTAGACATTTTCGCAAAATGAATTCATATTGAGCCAGAATTCCTTAGTATCATAAAAACTGAGGAGGGACTTCCCTGGCGGTCCAATAGTTGAGACTCTTGAGTTTCCACTGCAGGGTGTGCGGGTTTGATCCCTGGTCGGGGAACTGAGACCCAGTATGCCAGGCAGTGGGGGTCCAAAGAGTAAGATAAAATTCTATACACAGTGGACCACTTGGACTGCAGCCCTCCAGGCTCCTCTGTCCATGGGATTCTCCGGGCAAGAATACTAGAGTGGATTGCCATCCCCTTCTCCAGGGGATCTTCTCGACCCAAGAATCAAACCCAGGTCTCCTACATTCCAGGCAGACTCTTTGCCACCAGGGAAGCCCATACACAGTGGAGATTTAACAAAACAAACCAAACCAAACTGATGAGTGGGAACCTTCAAAGAGTTTGCACTCTCAAACAGCACCAACCTTTCTCAGTGAGACATGCTGTATTTTCTAAGGGATGTACAGTTGGCCATTGAATGAATTCATTTCATGGCCTGTTTTTTCTTCATTATATACACCGTGTGCAGATACCCAATGGAAAGACACACATCTGGCTTTATTTCAGCCAAGACATTATAGGGCTTGGAGTCCAACCTCTGGAAACATTTGTATCTTCACAATGAGGGCAAAGGTCTCCCTAAGTAAATTCTTCCTCGAGTAAAGAGTGTTTCATACGGCTTCTGCTAACGTGCCTTGACAACAGTTTGGTGAGTTGGTTGATTTACACCCCAGGTTTCTGCCTCTCCCAATTAGGATTTCTTCCTGGTTCTCACCTTCGGGAGGAAAGAAGGTATCAATTCAAGCTGTCTGAACAGAGGGGACTGGCATCAGCCAAGGAGGGCAGAATTTCCCGGTGACTGGCTGAAGCGTTGAGAAGTGGGATCATCTCGAGGTCAGAAAGAGCCACAGGCAGAAAGAAGGAACTGGCTTTCCTTACTTTGGTGAATGGTAGCGTGAGCCACCCTGCCACCCAAACCAGTGGCCTGGCAGCTGTCCACGATTCCTCCTCAGTCACCTCTAATTGGTCATAAAATCCTGCTGCTATTACCTGAAGAATGATCCTTGTGGCATTCGTTCAAACAGCCTCCTTTTTTTTTTTTAATCTGGATTTTTCCAACAGCGTCTTGACAAGTCTCCCTGCCTGTCATCTCTGTCCACTTCAATTATCTCCAAACTGCTGCCAGAGTGAGCTTTCGGCAGAGCAGATATGACTATGGTTCTCCCCTGTTAAACTTTCATCGGTTCCCCACTGTCTTCACAGGAACACCCCAACTGGACAGGATGCCGGAGTAAAGGATGCTATCTGTCTGGGCTAATATCCTCAGCCCCAGGGCTCACCACTCAGCCTGTGGGCACATTTCAATGCTTCAAGTGGCCTGTCTTCATCTTTTATGGCTGTGCTGACCCTTTTGCTTTGATTCAGGTGCCCTCTTGTCCAGAAAACCCTCCCTACAATCCCTGCTCCACTCAGATCCGAATGAAGACTCCTTTCACCGGCTCCAGCAGCGCCTATATTTACCTATGTCAAAAGCATGTATCAGACACGGTGATGACTTAACTTTGACTTCTCCGTTAGACTGTGAGCTCCCTGAGAGTAAAGAATGTCTTTTACCCTTAAAGCCCCACAGAGAGTGAGGGATAGAAGAGTGCTGAATAAAACCTTGCCAAATGAGTGAATTAAGGGTTTATAGTTCTATTTCATAGCTTGTAGCAAGAACTTTCAGAAATGATTATTTTCTTGCACTTTTTTGAATTTGTTTAATTATTTTTTTTTGCTTCTTTAAATCCTTTTTAAATTAAAAAATTTAAATTGGAGGATAGTTGATTAACAATTTGTGTTAGTTTCAGTTATACAGCAAAGTGATTCAATTATACATACAAAAGTATCATATATTTTTTTCACATTCTTTCCCCACTTTGCTTATCACAGAACATTGAGAAGAGTTCTCTGTGCTATCCAGTAGGTCTATGTTGGTTATCTATCTTAAATATAGCAGTCGGTACCTGTCAATCCCAAACTCCCAATCTATCTCTCCCCCGCATGCCTCCCCTGGTAACTATAAATTTGTTTTCTAATTCTGTTGAGTTTATTTCAGAAATTATTCTAGTGTCATATTGTGTTGAAGGATATATTCACAATCTATTTGGTGTACAGTGTAGCATTCCTAAACACATTTCTATCCATTGTTTTGCTGTGTTGCACAGACTTCAGAACTCCTAAAGAGCAAAGTTTTATTTCTACTTTGAATCAGTATCCACAGAATTTGTAGAAGAGAACAATTTAAAAAGGATCCATTAGAATGTCCTTGGAAACTCTGTTCCAAGGACAACAACAACAACAACAAATCCTGCCTTGCATTTGGGATCAGCAGATTTGAATGGACTCCTCCACCTTTGCTGAATCTCAGAGAGAACTTATCTGAATCCATCTCCACCGGACTCTTCCTCCTCTGGTTCATTGGCAGAGAGACATGGTTCATCTGCCTCCCTAGGGACTGAACCACAGACGAAAACACCCTCTTTAGCCCATGTCCCACCATTAGTCCTTGCTCTTGGTAATATTTTTGTGGTTACTTACTGAGATTTTGAAATAGTGAAAAGGTCTCCAGAGACAAATGCTGTTAGGGAGGCAGTGAAAGTTATTAAATCCTTGCATTAAATACATGCTTTTTTAATGGAAACAGTGTGTTTTGATGGTATTTGTATGCTGTCTTAGGATGTAGTAGATGGCTCCCCATTCCAGATTGCCCTATCCCTCCCTGCCTTCCAACTGGCCCCAGCTACTGGTTTGCCCACTGTTTGCAAGCAGATTGCTTTTCTCTGCAGTGCTTTGCAGTAAGAACGTTTACTAAGAGGGTAGTTCAACCATCACTAGCTCATGTTTCCATAGGCATGAAATCAGCTGGGTCACATGGACAGAAAATATGCATTTTCTATGGCATATCTTTCTACTCAAGGCTTTAAAACAAAACTGCAGGGAGGCTAACAGGTTTGCTTTCAAAGTTCCTGCCAGCAAGAGACTACTCGGATGAAAGTAGAGCTAAAATTTCCAAGGAAAATCTTCAGGAAAATTCCATTTTGTGCCTAGGTTCTTTTCTGCTGCAAAATCCAGATACACAATAAAGTGCTATGCTTCAAGAAACGAATATGACATTTCATGTCAATTTTGTTTCTCTGTAGGTGCTGCCTGACATACGTGTAAGCAGACGAAGGTGAAGTTTACTCTGCCCCGCCTGCACCAGCCAATTCAGGGAACACTGGAAGTTAATTCAGATTAATTACCAAGAAGTGGCTCTATTATGTTTCAGTCTGTGTGTTGATTATTTAAGCGGTTTCAGTGACTGAATTAAATTGAGCCCTTGTGATAGGATTGTTTGATTGCTGGTCAGTCTGGAAATTCTCAATTTTGCAGTGCATTAAGGAGACATACAGATATTTACAGGAGCTGTGTTAAGAGAAAAATCAAATCAATGAGATATTTCAAATAAGGAGTTAGGGTATTGCAACACGATGTTTCATACTAATTTTAAAAACGGCTTTAAAGCGGACACAGAACCAAATGTAAATATTTATTTGCCTAAAATGCAAACTCTCTTCTATATTAAACAAGAGAGGGGCTATGAGTTTTTCTAAGGAACCATGAAAACCAAGAAGACATGTAGAAGAGTTTGAGGTTGTAATGACACTGAAAACATTAGAGTTTATTCTACAAGATTTGGGATTTTGGTCTAACAGTCATGCTAAAACTTCCTATTTATTATGCTTTTTTATAATAAGTCTGCACTACCGATATAAAAGGAAAGAAGCAATTACCTCGAACTCAAAGAAATCTGCTCTACCTCTCAACTTCCATTTTCTGACTATTTTACTATTTCAGACAAACATTTTATCTTTAAAATTTCAGCTAATTGCATTGATTTCTTAAGTAACTTCTTTCAGGTATCTGTTGGGTGCTCAATACATGCTGGTCAAATAAATTAATGACTGGTCCGTGTTGATAAAAATGATTTTGTTTGAACATGCTTGTTATTTAGTCCCTCAGTCATGTCCGACTCTTTGTTGACCCCATGGACTGTAGCTTGCCAGGCTCCTCTGTCCTTCACTGTCTCCTAGAGTTTGCTCAAACTCGTGCTCATTGAGTGGTTGATGCCATACAACCATTTCATCCTTGGACATGGTATTTGCCTGAAAATATCCGAGAACTACAACGTTGGAACGGAGCTATGTAAAGGAAAAGCAGAGAATGGCAGAAATATATGTAAGATATATATCAAATAAACTGAATTTAAAAACAATACAAGCATTTCCATTAAAGTGCAAGTCTAGAAGAACGTGCACATTTTCTAATTGTGAGTCCTCGAAGATGCCCCAGAACAGACAGGGTGGATGTGGGAGCAATTTGCTAGAATTTCTGCAAATTATTCCTAAAGGTGATGGGATTTTGGGAGCTGCTGCTGCTTCTTTTTTTGGAGGTGGGCCAGTTTTGAAGTTTTTACTGAGTTTGTTACGATACTGCTTCTGTTTTTATGTTTGTGGTTTTTTTGGCCACGAGTCATGTGGGGTCTTAGCTCCCTGACCAGGGATCAAACCTGCACCCCCTGCATCGGAAGGTGAAGTCTTAACCACTGGACTGCCAGGAAAGTCCCAGGAGCTTCTTGAATAAACATCCAGTTCACTTTATTTTCACTTCTGTTCTAGTGACTGGTTTCCAAGAACTGGGTCAGGATGTCCTGACATCGACTTTTCTCCTTGGATACACATGTTTCTCTCCTCTCCCTGGGCTCTTCTGTGGGGCAGATGTAAGGTCTCATTTTCACTTGAATCATGGAGCTTGGATTTCCATTTTCCCCATCCTGTTCTGTTGTCACTCTGATGCCCACCCCTTTATTATTTGTCAGATCTCACATGTGCTAAAATGTGGTAATAGCACCATTTGAAATTTACATAGTACCCCACCTTAGAGGAGATCAAGGTACTTTCGTAGACAGCATCTTGCTATTCTTTCATGCATCGTTGTAGGGTAAATAGGACACAGCTCTCATGATCCCTGTTTTACACATGGGGAAAGGGAAGCTTAATGAAGCGAAATGATCAGCTTCCTTTCAAGGGCTGGCAGCGGCTAGCCATAGAGTCTCTAGCATACTTGGTTCAATCGCTAGGCTCTTTCTATATGGATAGTCTTTTGTTTGGGGCGGGGGGAGCTATGGAGAGAGACAGGAACAGAGTTTGTTTTGCCTTTTTCCCTCCCATTAGATTTATATTACATTTTTTGTAGTATTTGGCCTGTTGCCTTAGGTGGTGTTTATTTTTCAGCAGAGCTGTTTATAGTCTGGTTTTGGGCTTGACTGCTGTTGAGACTTGAGTAAGTCGTATGTCAGAAGAGACCCAGTGAAGCAGGCTCCTTCTAGATTTGGGTGATCTCTGAGTTTTCTCATAGCAACTCTTAACTAGAAAGTGATTCAATCCAGAGATAGAAATGAACGGGATTGTGTCTTATGCTTTCTTGAAACTTCATGCATCTTGGATTGATAGTAGTGTTTTGGGTTAGGGGTGGATTTTACTGGGTAAATACCCACATGGCTGAGATGTTAATGGAAACTGTTGCTGGGATTTTGGTTGGCGGTAGGCTGTAGCTTATCAAACCACTAGCTTGTTTGCCACAGCTGCTAAATTATAGTTTTGGAGAAATTCAGAGCCTGCTTTGCCTGGGGATTTTTAAAACAGTGCTCAAAGTTGAAGGAGCTTTATCTTGAAGTGCTTTATTGGCCGATATGAAACTCCCTTGTGCAAGAATGATGAAGTCCAGGTATGTGTGTGCAGCATAAGGTGTGGTCTCCATACAGTTGCCAAGCAAGATTTGCTTTTTTTTTTTTAAGTTTTGTTGAGACTTGGGCAATTGCGATTTGGTGTTTTTCCAGGCTCATCTACAATGTACTCCCGCAATAATTTCTCAGGCTCTTGAGGCTGTGTGGCTTCACTTGGGATGCGTGGATCCCACAAAACCTTCAGACTGAATCTTCTTCTCACATTAACAGGGCATGATGGTGTGCCCAGTAGATGTCTGTGGGGATGGTACTGATCAATTGCCATTCCTACTATGAAGCTGAATTTTCCAAACCTTTCATGAGCTGTGTGGAGGTTGCTGTTACAAATTTGAGTCTAGCAAGTGGATTTCAGATAACTGGGTTGATGGTTAAATAACATAGATAACAAATAAACTCAAGTTGGGGAGAGAGTGAGAGTATTAAGTTGGCACTATGTGTAAGGCTATGAAAAAAGATATAGAATGGATAAACAACAAGGTCCTACTATACCGCACAGGGACCTGTATTAAATATCCTATGACAAACCATCATGAAAAAGCTTATGAAAAAGAATGTATAGATATGTATAAGTAAGCCACTTTGCTGTACACCAGAAACTAACACAGCACTGTCAGCCAGTCAGTCAGCTATACTTCAACAAAATAAGCTTAAAAAGATAAATTTAAAAAATGGAAAAATCACAGTGGCTTGGCCCCTGTCCTTGGTGAGATGCTTGAGTTCCAAGCTCAGAGTTTCTTCTTTCATACCATGAAGATCCCTGTCCTATTTATTGAGCAGAAATACGAGGGTGAGAACGATAGAGTGGATGTGAAAGCTCTTTGTAAACTGGGAAAGCTCTCTGGAAATCCTGGAAGGTATTTATAAGATAGGGGTGTTGTGTTGTGTGTCACTAGCTCAGTTGTGTCTGACTCTTTGTGACCCCATGGACTGCAGCCCACAAGGCTTCGCCAACCTTGGAATTCTTCAGCTAAGAATATTGGAGTGGGTTGCCATTCCCCTCTCCAGGGGATCTTCCTGACCTGGGGGTTGAACCTGGGTCTCCTGCATTGCAGGTGGATTCTTTACTATCTGAGCCACCAGGGAAGCCCCTAAGATAGGGATAAGGATGCCGAATTTGTAGGGTTGTTGCAAAGACTAAGAGACATAACTTATATATGGTCCCAGCACAGCACTTTCCATGTGGAAAAAAACAAAAGGCAGTTTTCCAGCCCATACCCCCAACTTTTTTCTACCCAAGACTTTGATGTCATTCGTCTCTTCCTCACGTGCCCTCCTGCCCCACCATCTGACCCATGAGAGGAGTTAGAATTTGTAGAACCCTCTTTGGGGTTGTTCCCTACTCAGGTCCATTTCTTTGGTTGCCTGTGTTGAATTAGGCCTTGGCTCTCTTTTGTGGATCCTCATGCCTTTGGTCCTCTGCTGCCAGCTCTCCTTACCTGGCGTTCCCTGATCAGATGCCAACTCTCTTTGTGGTCTTTACCTGGAACTCACTGTTGGGATCAGACTCTCTCCTGTGAGCCTATACTGGCATACAGAGGTTTTAAATCTGTCTATTTACCCTTTTAAGATCCCTGCCCAAATATATGCATATATATATATATTTTTTTTAAGGACTTTTTTTTTGATGTGGACCATTAAAAAAAAAGTTTATGTTGAATTTGTTACAATATTGCTTTTGTTGTTTTGTTGTTGTTGTTGTTTAGTCGCTCAGTTGTGGCCGACTCTTTAGGACTCCAAGGACTACAGCACGCCAGGCTTCCCCGTCCATCATCAACTCCCTGAGTCTGCTAAACTCATGTCTGTTGAGTCAATGATGCTATCAACAGTCTGTTCCTCTGTCACCCCCTTCTCCTCCTGCCCTCAATCTTTCCCAGCATCAGTTTTTTCCAATGAGTCATCAGGTGGCCAAAATATTGGAGCTTCAGCTTCAGCATCAGTCCTTCCAATGAATATTCAGGGTTGTTTACATTCTGTTTTTTTTGGCCAGGAGGCATACAGGATCTTAGCTCCCTGATCGGTGATTGAACCTGCAGACCCTGCATTAGAAGGCTAAGTGTTAACCACTGAACTGCCAGGGAAGTCCCCTAATTTATATTTGTCTCCTTTTATACTGCAAAATTCAGGGTGGCAGGGGCCATGTTTGTTTATTTTTGAATACCATACAGCATCAGTTTCTGGCCTGTAGTAGGCATGCAGCAAAAGCAAACAGGTAAACACGTGAGTGACTGAAACTAAAACGTATCTACTGCTTCTCTGCAGATAGATGCCACACTTTCCAGAATGTTCTGCTAACACCAGCTGTGGATTCGATTTATGTTTTTCAGTAAGTGGATCAACAGCTAAAGCAAGGGCCCAGTGACAAGGGGCTCTTGGAATAGTAATATTCTGGTCACCTGCCATTTTGAACAACATCCTATAACTTCTGTTCCCATGACTCATTCTGACTATTGCTGTGGTGCCAAAAAAAGTGAGTCTATGTTGTTTCATAGTAGAAAAAAACCCCAAAACTAGTTCATTTAAGCTATTCAGGTGAGTCAAACTAGTTGTTTGCATGCAGGAAGATGAAGCAAATTGGTTGATGGCGTTTTCCACACTGGCACTGGTTTGTTTTCTATCTCTGCAGAGGTTCTTGTGAAGTTACCATGTGACTTCAAGTGGTGTTGCAAAGCCTAACCCTGGCTGGTGGTCAAGAGGCAGGATTAGCAAGAAGCTGTGAGAACAAGTGAATTTTACATCCAACTCAGTCCCTGTGTGGCCTTGGGCAAGCTACGCAAATTTCCCTGTCAGCTATTTCCTGAAATGAAAAAGGGAAATAGTGGATGAGATGGCAGTGGTATTTCTGAGAATCTGTGCCCCATTGTGGGTATAACGTGTACCTGTCGCTCAGGGAGATGGTAAAATACTTTGAAATGCTCGAGTGCCGTGGGAAAGAAGAGTCCCTTTTCTCTTTATTACATCTTTTCCCCCGGACATGCGTTCGCCTCTTTCTTCTCACCTGTCATTTCCACTGGGTTTCTGGACCACTGAGATTATTATGTACTTAGCTATATCCTATATAAGAGAGATAATAGATGCAATGGAGTGCTGTTATGCTTTATTGAAAAATCTGAAGAAAATCATTATTTGAAAGCTAGCCCCTGTTTTATTGAGAAATAATTGACACACATCGGTGTTTAAGGTACAACAGCATGATGGTTTGATTTACATGTATTATGAAACGATGACCTCAGTTGGTTCAGCTAACATCCATCTTCTCGCAGAGATCCAAGAAAAACTGAAGAAAGAAGAAAAGAAAAAAGGAAAAGGTTTTCTCCTTGTCATAAAAACTCTCAGGATTTACTCTGTTAACTTTGGTGTTTATTAATACAGGCAGTCATCCGTACATAACAGCCCTAGTACTTATTGATCTTGTAACTGGAAGTTGCTACCTTCGGACCAATTCTCTCTTCCACCATCGCCTGTGGTAACCACAATTCTGATTTCTTTTTCTATGAGTGAGTTTGTTCTTTTAAGATTCTTCGTATAAGTGAGATCATACAGTATTTGTCTGACATTTCACTTAGAGTAGTCCCTTCAAGGTCTAAAAATGGTAGGAGTTTCATGTTTGTTTGTTTTTGTTTTTTTTTAATAGCTGAATAATAATCTGTTACCTAGCAAAAATAAACAAGTGGGACCTAATTAAAAGCTTCTGCACAACAAAGGAAACTATAAGCAAGTTGAAAAGACAGCCTTCAGAATGGGAGAAAACAATAGCAAATGAAACAACTGACAAACAACTAATCTCAAAAATATACAAGCAACTTATGCAGCTCAATTCCAGAAAAATAAATGACCCAATCAAAAAATGGGCCAAAGAACTAAATAGACATTTCTCCAAAGAAGATATACAGATGGTAACAAACACATGAAAAGATGCTCAACATCATTATTATCAGAGAAATGCAAATCAAGACCACAATGAGGTACCATTTCACACCAGTCAGAATGGCTGTGATCCAAAAGTCTACCAGCAATAAATGCTGGAAACGGTGTGGAGAAAAGGGAACCCTCTTACACTGTTGGTGGGAATGCAAACTAGTATAGCCACTATGGAGAACAATGTGGAGATTCCTTAAAAAACTGGAAATAGAACTGCCTTATGACCCAAGAATCCCACTGCTGGGCATACATACCGAGGAAACCAGAATTGAAAGAGACACGTGTACCCCAATGTTCATTGTAGCACTGTTTATAATAGCCAGGACATGGAAACAACCTAGATGTCCATCAGCAGATGAATGGATAATAAAGTAGTGGTACATATACACAATGGAGTATTACTCAGCCATTAAAAAGGATACATTTGAATCAGTTCTAATGAGGTGGATGAAACTGGAGCTTATTATACAGAGTGAAATAACCTAGAAAGAAAAACACCAATACAGTATACTAACACATATATATGGAATTTAGAAAGATGGTAATGATAACCCTGTATGCAAGATAGCAAAGGAGACACAGATGTATAGAACAGACTGTTGGACTCTGTGGGAGAGAGAGAGGGTGGGATGATTTGGGAGAATGGCATTGAAACATGTATAATATCATATAAAAAAATGAATCGCCAGTCCAGGTTCAATGCAGGATACAGGATACTTGGGGCTGGTGCACTGGGATGACCCAGAGGGATGCTACAGGGACAGAGGAGGCTTCAGGATGGGGAACACATGTACATCTGTGGCAGATTCTTATTGATGTATGGCAAAACCAATAAAATATTGTAAAGTAACTAGCCTCCAATTAAAATAAATAAATGTAAATTAAAAAAAACCAATCCATTACCTATCTATCAATCTGTATTAGTGTATGCTCAGTAGTGTCTGACTCTTTGTGACCTCATGGACTGTAGCCCCCCCCACCCCCCGGGCTGCTTGGTCTGTGGGATTTCCTAGGTAAGAACACTCAAGTGGGTTGCCATTTCCTCCTCCAGGGGATCTTCCTGAACCAGGGATCAAACCCTCATTCCTTGGGTCTCCCGCATTGCAGGCAGATTCTTTACCACCGAGCCACTTGAGAAGCCCTATCCCATCTATCTATCTGTTTATCTATCTATCTCACGATTGTTTTGTCCTTTAATCTGCCAAAGGACACTTAGGCTGTTTCCATGTCTTGACTACTATAAATAGCTATGATTATAGGAGTGCTGGTACCTTTTCAAGTTACTGTTTTAATTTCCTTTGACTATATTTCCAGGAGTGGAATTGCTGGATCATATGGTAATCTTATTATTAATTTTTTGAGGCTCTTCCATATTGTATTTGAAAGCTTTTAGTTTCAAATGTGCCACCATTATAACAAGAACATCAGGACACTCTGAGCAGAAAACACAGTTTCATGTAATCTTACTGCTGACAAAGAGCCCATTTTGAATGTTCAGATATTTACTTGATGAATCAATGCTCACAGATGACTGTCACTTAAAAGTTCATCTTTAGGAGATGTATTGGGCAAGAGAAATAGAAGTTAAGATAAAGCAAAGCTCTGGGTCTTTGGAAACTTAAGGCTCTGAGCTTCTGTTTCTGAGAATAAGTCACTTTGGGGTTCCCCCCAGCCTTGTTTCCCCACTCTCTTCCTTTTTCCTTCCATTGTGTTGCTTCCCTTCATTTATTCCACTCCTGCTCTCTTTTCTCTTCCTTTCTCTTGGGGTAATTGGAGAGGGAGGATGTGGTCAGAGTTGATGAGCTGAGAACCATTCCAGTTCCCTTTTTCTTCCACCTCAAACCCTTCACAGATGTGCAGCTTAATCAGATCATCGAGGCCCAGACCACGAATGGAAACTCCAGAAACCTCAGCCTAGGGACATGAGGCCACAACCACACTCTCAGTGGCAGAATCATTCTAGAAAGCGTTCTGACCATGCATGTCAGTCGCACTGGTTAGAAGTTCATCTACATGGCGATGGAGAAGTCACTGCAAGTCCACCCCGCTCCTCCTCCCCCACTGATACCCACTTGTTTGTTATTTATGACTGTGTGTCCCTGCTGGGACTGGTATACATACACCGTGTGCTTGCATGTTCAGTGGTGTCCAACTCTTTGCGACCCCATGGACTGTAGCCTGCCAGGCTCCTCTGTCCTTGGAATTTCCCAGGCCAGAACACTGGAGTGGGTAGTCATTTCCTCCTCCAGGGGACCTTCCTGACCCAGAGAGTGAACCCGTGCCTCTGTAGCTCCTGTATTGCAGGCAGACTCTTTACCTGCTGAGCCACTGAGGAAGCCCATGTATGACCACTGTGTATAAAATACATAGCTTCCCAGGTAGCTCAGCAGGCAAAGAATCCGCCTGCCAATGCAAGGAGACACAGGAGACACAGATTTGATCCCTAGGTGGGAAAGGCCACTTGGAGGAGGATAGGGCAATGGCAATCCACTGCAGTGGTCTTGTCTGGGAAATCCCATGGACAGAGGAGCCAGGTGGGCTACAGTCCATGGGGTAGCAAAGGATTGGACATGACTAAGCAACAAAGCACACACACACATCTAAAATAGGTAACTAATGAGAACCTACTGTATAGCACAAGGAGCTCTGCCTGAAGCTCTGTGGTGACCTAAATGGGAAGGAAATCCATGGGCTTCCATGATAGCTCAGTTGGTAAATAATCTGCCTGCAATGCAGGTTTGGTTCCTGGGTTGGGAAGATCCACTGGAGAAGGGATAGGCGACCCACTCCAGTCTTCTTGGGCTTCCCTTGTGGCTCAGCTGGTGAAATATCCGTCTGCAATGTAAGAGACCTGGGCTCAATCCTTGGGTTGGGGAGATCCCCTGGAGAAGGGAAAAGCTACCCTCTCCGGTATTCTGGGCTGGAGAATTCTATGGACTGTATAGTGTATGGGGTCGCAAAGAATCGGACACGACTGAGCGACTTTCACTTTCACACATGTATGTATGGCTGATTCGCTTTGCAGTACGGCAGAAACTAACCCAGCACTGTAAAGCAACTCTCTGTGTGTGTTAAGTCGCTCCGGTTGTGTCCGACTCTTTGAGACCCTATGGACTATTAAAAAAAAATAAAGTGATACCAGTGTGATCAGATTAGAAAAACTCAAGTCACAGAGAGAATCTGCTCGTTCTTTTGGATCACCCTAATTTGATAGGGGTGGTCCTCAGAGGCCAGCATCTCCACAAAGGTTGAATTCTTGCCACTGACCTTCAGGCCTGTCCCTCCATGTAGTTTGTCCCGTTGCTTGTGTGATGTATTTCAGGGGCTGGAGATCTGCTGGAATGTGTATTGGTCTTATACAAAAAGATATTCTCTAGCTCCTCATAACTTGAGTGGTACCTTAGATCCATCCTATAAGCTTGAATAAGATGGTTAATACTGCATTCAATTCTATCATTAGAAGATGACAAAGGTAGGAAGGTTTGAGATGCCATCTGTGTAATATACTAGGTCGTGATTGAATTCAGGTCCATTTCACCTCTTTTGATCCATGGAAATTGTTTTTAAAAATTCATTTATTTTTAATCAAAGAATAGTTACAATATTGTGTTGGTTTCTGCCATACATCAGCATGGATCAGCCATAGGTATACATATATCCCCTCCCTCTGGAGCCTCCCTCTCATCTCATAGCCCTTCCCACCCCTCTAGGTTGTCACAGAGTCACACAGCAAATTCCCATTGGCTATATGGTTGTAAATGCTTCCATGTATATGCTTCCATGTATTTGCTTCCATGCTACTCTCTCCATCTGTTCCACCCTTTCAGTCTTACCTCCCCCACCCCCACCATGTCCACAAGTCTGTTCTCTGTGTCTGCATCTCTACTGCTGCCACGCAAATATAAAATACATGCTTATTTTATAAATCATAGAGAATACAGATAGGCACAAAGCAAAATAAATTGAAATTTGCCCTCATCACCTAGAGATAACTACTCAATATTTTGATGTATATATATTTACAATTTTCAGGATAAGTGTGTAAAGTGTATAGGATATGTGAGTATGTGTTAAATGGGATTGATACCACGTATAACTTTGTAACTGGGCCTTTTCAAGTAACCATAGCCAGATATGGGTATATTAACTATTTTTCTAAAATACTATTAAAATGGCAGAATTACATTCAACTTAAGTACTTTAATTTATTTATCTATTTATTTACACCAGGGAAGTCTGAATTTAAGCACTCTGGAAAAGCAATTTGATAAGTGGAGAAATTAAGCTTTGACTGTGAAAGACAGCACCAATCATCATGGAACCAGGGATTTGGGATCAAAAATGTGAGAGAGGCCTAAAGAGGAAAAAAGTACAATGAAGCGTAGATGTATTGGGAAAATGAACATTCGGGATGGTCATTGGTGTGAAAGAAAGAACTCTTATCATCAAAATTTGGTGTAGACGAACCCGGAAGTGTCAAGAAGTGCCAAGAAATCGATTTTCATGCAGGCTGGACCCAAAATGGACTCTGGGATATTAACAATTTGCTTCAAATGGGGTAAAAAGTTGTACGGGTTTTTTGAGAACTTTACTATATTTACTTCACATCCATGCCCCATGGGGGGATATGATTTTCCAAAGCTCCTTTCCATAAATGATCTCTTTTCATGAGAACCCTGTAAGGATAAGGGTTCTCATAGGGTTGTTATTGTCCTCTGTACTGTGTAGACCAGGAGACTGAGATTGGTGAGATTAAGGGGTTCTAGGACCAAGGTCCCAGTTGTTGAGAAGATGATCTGGAGCATGGAGAATCCTCCTCCGCACACCCCTCCCACTCCCAACTAGGTCATGTGAGAAGGGGTCCTGGGTTTGCACACTAACTCACTGAGAGATGGAGGGTCCTCACTGCTGGTGCTGGACTTGCCACCTTGCGTAGGAACATTTTTCCTGTTTCCGATTCCACGTGGGTTCCTTGGTTATGCTACTGAAAGGGCATCATAACCCCGCTGCTACATCATTCCCCTGGGAGGAGGGGATGAGGTTCTTCAGCAGCAGCACAAGAAAGGGGGGACGTGTGGTCATGGAGTGCTGATCGCACTCCTGACCTTTACTCTGTCTCGTCTCTCCAGGAGGGAAGCCTGGCTCCATCCTGTGCTAGATGGCCAGTGTGTTTTCCTCCCTGGCTCTGATACCTAGATGCAGTGAGTGGAAGTGCTCCAGCTGCTCCTCCTAATGCCCTGTGCTTGACCGTTGGGATGCTGCCAGCTGAACCTAGAAGGTTTCCTGGAGTCGCTTCCTTCATCTGGCCCCATTAGATCCATTTCATCCTCCTCTTGGACTGTCACATGGGTCTGGATGATTAGGTTTGACCCCTAGTGGGGAACAACAGGGCACAGTTGCTTGAGACCACAAGTTCTTATTTCTAGGAGCTTCTAATCCCAGACAAGCAGATGTTGTGATTATGCAGAGAAGGACCCGTGAGGAATTCTTGGCTTTTCGAACTAAGCAGGGGGCAACTGAAATAGGAATGAAATTGCCCGACGGAAACGTGGAATCTGTCTGCTTTTGGCTGAAACATCCTTATGATGGTGAATGCTGAATCACTCCCATTCGGAGATTCAGCCTGCGTGTATCTTCTGAAGACAGTCACTTTCTAAAGAGCAGAAGTTGTTTCTGCCCTGACAGTTTCACAGTCCCGTGAACAGACCTGCCCTCCCCTATAAGGACCTTCCTTAGCACACTGATGGAAACGAACAGAATATTGAAACCCCAGCAGAGGATTAGCCTCTGCTTTTCTCATGCTTTCAGGGTGCTGACTTGCTTTTCTTGGTTCTCAAACGATGCAATCTGACAGTTTAGCAGCTTCCTGTTTGAGGGTTAATTATTTTTTTATGCCTATATCTAAGATGTTTAAATTTGTAATTCATTCTCTATAATTAGTCTAAAGCTTAGAATATATCCATGTCTATTGCGTTCACATTTCTCCTTTGAGGACTATTATCTTCCCCTCTGAGCAGTTGCCAGTGAACTTCGATCATGAAAATATGATGATGAGGTCAGCCCTAAATTTGCAACCCTCATGGCCATGAATCAAGACATCCTTGCAGAAAATGGACATCCCCCCAAGACTGGAACAGGTGAGAGAGCCCCTGTGGTATGCACACTCCAGGATTTGAACCAGGGCTCAGTGGCCCCACCTTGCTGGTTTCTCTGCCCCTTGAGAGTGAAATCAAGAAATAACTTAGAGAGTGGCAGAGTCAGCGAGAGGGTGGAGGGTGGAAAAATCAAACCTCACAATGGGAGAGAAGGGTGTGGAACGGTTTGATGTTCATTTGAGGTGGCCAACAGGGTCTCCCCCACCCTCACCCTTCCTTGGCTCTGCTCAAATATATAGAAGCTTCAGCAAATTCTCAGGATCCAGCCCATTTCTCTCCCATCAGGGCTTCTCATTCAAGAAGACGTGCTAGACGGAAGAGGAGGATGTGACCTTTTCTCTTCCCCAGAAGAGAGAAGGAACACAGGGAAGAAAAGGAAAGAGGCGAGAGCCTGGAGGAGGCGTGATGAGGAAATGAGAAAGAGAGGAAAGGAAGGAGCCAGAGGAGGGAGAGAGGGCAGCCTGCCTCCGAAGGGACAGCTTGCTTACTCAGCTCTGCCAACAGCTTAATGGCTGTCAATCTAGCGCCTGGGACTTCCTCTTTCTGCAGACACACCGAGCTGGTGTTTCACTCGTAACAATAAGTTAATTGAACAGCCTGTCGACAGATGGGCATGCTGTGGCTCCAAATTTCATGCTCCTTTGTTATATTTCTATGTGAGAGAGTCTGAAATAGCACCTATCTTTTAAACACACACACACACACACACACAATATCTTTCATCAAGTACCTCTCCTGCCTCTCTTAAACCAAGTCTCCCCACAATTCAGCCTTTTAAATGATTTCAGAAGTAATCAAGCACAGCTGTTCCTTGGTATCCACGGGAACTTGGTTCCAGCACCCGCCAGACCAACATCCTCCGATGCTTAAATCCCCATCTAACACAGTGTTGTATTTGCATAGAATCTAGGCGTGTCCTCTTGTATACGTTGAATCCTCTCCAGATGATCTATAATACCTAATACTGTGTAAATGCTGTGTAAATTATTGCTGGCATGGCAAATTCAAGGTCTGATATTTGGAAATTTCTGGAATTTTTATTTTACCCCAAATATTTGTGACGTTTTTGGTTGAATTCTCAGATGTGGAAGCTGTAGCTGTTGAGGGCTGACTGTGTTTCTAACTGGGGGTATTCGGGCTGGTTGCTTTCTATGTCAGCCACAAAGCCTCAGAACTTTGTGCCACAGAAGATCTATTTACAAAAGAGAGAACTATCTGTACTCGACCAGGGTGCCATGGGTGAATTAGGGCTCTTTTCACGTATTTTCAAATATTTGTCCACTGGGCAAAGCTACACTCTAAACCTGTTTTTCCTTTTGGGCATATTTGTGTCTCTGCCACTTCCTTCCATTTTTATCACATAGCATCTTCAGGCAAGGTCTCCTCCTTTCCAGGAGGATAGATGATGCCAGCTTGGAGTTCTGAGTAGCAGAGATCACTACACTCCATTCCCATCACTCTCTTTCATCCTGATGCCTTGTTGCAAAGCAGTTTCTCCTGGGCTGGGTCTGTAAGAATGACCTCTTTGAATTCACTGAATTGACGCATCAACTGCTCTTTGGTTTAATCAAAATGAACCAAATGAACTGTCCCGGAAAAAACGTAACAATGAAATAGACCTCCTATCCTGAATGAACCGGGTCCTGTTCTACCACTCTTGTCCTAACAGAGAAGACGGTAGCCCCGGGGCCCAGCACATGGTGCTCTTCACACACCGGGGGCTTGTCTCACCGGAGTGAGGGACTGGGGACTCCACCCCTCTCTTGCTGAGGCCTCAGGTCAACAACAAATGGCAGGTGTGATAGATGGCTTGCCACTTGTCAATGTGTGGCCAGCTTATGAAGGCTGGGGTCACCATCAAGGAGGCTTCATGGTCCAGGTAGGATCAGGCAAGGTGATCTCACATCAGCTATTGGTTTGCCAATGATGTACACAGATTCTACAGTTATCAAGGCACTTGTACCCACTTCCATTCATGTGCATGCGAGAATGCTCAGTTGCTTAGGTGTGCCCAACTCTTTCTGATCCCATGGACTGGACCTCACCAGGCTCCTCTGTCCATGGATTTTTAAAGGCAAGAATGCTTGAGTAGGTTGCCATTTCCTACTTCAGGGGAATCTTTCTTATTCCTCCTTTAACCAAGAGTGAACCTTCCCTCCCACCTAGAAAGGTCTAACTTAAAGAGGTTCTAACTTAAGGTTTAACTTAATGAAGTTAAAATGGAGTTGAACAGATAGCCCAGTAACTTCAAGGTGCATGAGACTCCCCTGGGAAACATTAAAAGATGCAGTGTGCCAGGATCCACCCTTGGCATCCGGAGTCAGCAGGTAGAGAAAGGACTGGAGAATCTGCATTTTCAGCAAGGATTGTAAGAGGCTTTGATGCAGGCTGATGCAAGACTTCACTCTGAGAAGCATCCAAAAGAGGATGTACTCTCAGAGCTGCATCTCCCTGATGCATCCCTTAGACCAGGAGTCCCCATCCTCTGGAATCTAATGCCTGATGATCTGAGGTGGAGCTAATGTAATAGTCATAGAAATAAGGTGCATAATAAATGTAACATGCTTGAATCATCCTGAAACCACCCCCCTTCCCAGGCCCCAGTCCGTGGAAAAACTGCCTTCCACAAAACCGGTTTTGGGAGCCAAAATGGCTGGGGACCACTGCCTTAGAAGATCAACAGATCCACCAGGCAAGGAGCCCCAGTCCTGTGCTACATGTTATGTTGGGTCTTGGGGAGAAGAAGGCCAAGATCTCTGAAGCCTACTCTTTGTTCTTCAGGGTATGGCCGCACTAAAGGGTCTGGGGAGCTGTTCCAGGGAGGCAGAAGGTGGCAGGAGCAGGTGGAAGGTTTTCACCTTGAGGAGGGGAAGAGTGGAAGGCAGTGAGCAGGTCCTGTGGATCCCCACTCATGGAGATCTGAGGTTGGATGCGGGGAAGCTCCAACTTGCTTGATACCGTTCCTACGGTGAATAATGAAATAATTATCTGGTGACTCATTAGCTGTCTGGAGGGCCTTATCGCATCCTCAAGTGAAAACAGCATGGACTACTTGGTAAGGGGGGGGGGTGGGTTTCTGAGCTGGCGTCTAGCCAACAGGAAGCCCACGAGGAAACATGGGATGCTAGCGCTGGGCGGGAGACCCAGTCTTCTTGGCACTGGTGCGGGAAATTGTCCACGCAAAACCCTCCCAGGGTGGGAGCTGGTCCATCCGGGGGTTTTTGCCAGGTGCTGTCCCCACGTTGACACAGAGATCTCGGGTAAAGAGGTGAGTGATGGATGGGAGCGTTGGGCCAGCCCTAGGTAGGAGAGAGAGGTGGGGGTAGGGAAGGGGTATCGGTGTGTGGGAGGAGCTGGCGGAGGGTAACCGAGACCGAGTTCCCACCTTGGAGCTGGGGCCAGGTGGGGAAGCAGGTCACCACCGGAGAGGAGGTGTGGGAGGCCTGGGTGTGTCTGGAGGACGCGGTGCCCGGTGCAGTTGCCGGGAGAACATGTCCGCAGAGGGTGGGGGAGGAAGGCCTCTGGGGAAGAGAGGGAGGGTCCAGGAGAGTGAGGAGTGGGCGGGGGCCTGGGTTTGTTGTGTTTCTGCAGCTCGTTGGGTCCGGAGGGGCTCAGGAGAGGGGAGGCTGGGGGGCAAAAGCTTGAGTTCCTGTCTGCTTTTGGAGACTTAAAACCCAGCAACGCTTCTAGCCCCGGCGGAGTCTCTCTCCATCTGGGGGTGTGCCTGAGGCAGGTCCAGGGCTGAGGGTAGGCAGGCTCCACGGGATGGGACCAGGCAGCTGGGCAGAGCTGACGGTGGCTTCGAGGTCCAAGAGATCCCAGGACTGGGAGGAGAGGCGAGCAGAAGGGCTGAAAGGAGAGTGGGATGCTTCTACACGTGTGAATGGGCTGTCTGGGAAGGCGACCGGCCTCTTCTCCCAACTCCTGACATCTCTGTAAGCAACACTGGCATTGGCTTCCTCTCACTGGGAGCCTGTTACTGAAGGATAGAGAATGTCCATCCACATGTCCAGACACAGACCGCTTGTCCTCGCACCTGCACAAAGCTAGGCCACCTTTCTTAAAGAAACAGACACAAACTAGGTCAGTTTCAGGGATGGGGTGTTGCCAGGCTTTCAGAGAGAAGCCAATGGATGTTGCAACTAGGGATAGGCAGAT
>SJYV01019718.1:526600-622242 GCA_006410875.1 Neotragus pygmaeus
CACCTCCACCGCCTCCCACCCCCACTCTGCTCAACTTTCTCTTGCTTAGCATCAGAGCTAAGTGATGATTCAAAAAAACTTTTTTGGGGGGGCTTATCATTATTTTTTTATGAGTGAGAACTGGTTTTCCTCTTGTACTTCTTTCCATTTGTTCTCAGGTGGAGTTTGTATTGATCAGGGATGATCACCAGGCTTTGTGGAATCCTAGGCCTGTAGGGCCATTCCAATGATGACTTGTAGTCAAGAAGATATAAGCATTCCTTTGCTTTAAAAGGTTGGCATTGGAAAGGAGTTCTGAGATCATTCTTAACTGATGGTGAAGCTGAGATCGGGGTGTGCCTGCCGTCTGCGAACAAAATCTTCATCTAAGAAGCCATGACAGAAAGGTTATTACAGACATTTTCTGAAAAACCTCCAGGGAAGCAGATTCCATCAATTTCTTTGACATCATCTAGTGTTACCATTTCTGAGGCTCAGGAATTGTGTTTTATTTGGTAAAGAATCCACCTGCCAATGCAGGAGATGCTGATTCAATCCCTGGGTCAGGAAGATCCCCCTGGAGAAGGAAGTGGCAACTCACACCAGGATTCTTGCCTGGAAAATCCCATGGACAGAGGAACCTGGCAGGCTACAGCCCATGGGGTCACAAAAGTCAGACACAATTTAGTGAGTAAACAAACAAAAAAAATCATCAGTTCAGTTCAGTTCAGTCGCTCAGTCGTGTTCGACTCCTTGCGACCCCATGAATCGCAGCACACCAGGCCTCCCTGTCTATCTTCCAGAATTCAATCAGACTCACGTCCATTGATTCGGTGATGCCATCCAGCGCTTTCATCTTCTGTTGTCCCCTTCTCCTCCTGTCCCCAATCCCTCCCAGCATCAGTGTCTTTTCCAATGAGTCAACTCTTCACACAAGTGGCCAAAGTATTGGAGTTTCAGCTTCAGCATCAGTCCTTACAATGAACACCCAGGACTGATCTCCTTCAGAATGGACTGGTTGGATCTCCTTGCAGTCCAAGGGACTCTCAAGAGTCTTCTCCAACACCACAGTTCAAAAGCACAGTTCTTTGGCGCTCAGCTTTCTTCACAGTCCAACTCTCACATCCATACATGACCACTGGAAAAACCATAGCCTTGACTAGATGGACCTTTGTTGGCAAAGTAATGTCTCTGCTTTTGAATATACTATCTAGGTCGGTCATAACTTTCCTTCCAAGGAGTCTCTTTTAATTCCATGGCTGCAGTCACCATCTGCAGTGATTTTGGAGCCCCCTAAAATAAAGTCTGACACTGTTTCCACTGTTTCCCCATCTCTTTCCCATGAAGTGATGGGACCAGATGCCATGATCTTCGTTTTCTGAATGTTGAGCTTTAAGCCAACTTTTTCACTCTCCTCTATCACTTTCATCAAGAGCCTTTTTAGTTCCTCTTCACTTTCTGCCATAAGGGTGGTGTCATCTGCATATCTGAGGTCATTGATATTTCTCCCAGCAATCTTGATTCCAGCTTGTGCTTCATTCACCCCAGCGTTTCTCATGATGTACTTTGTAGTTTATTTATTGTTTTGCAGAGCAGGGATCTAGGTAAGGGTTATGTTTTTCTAGTATAATTTTGGGGAGATGTGATGTTGCCATTTTTTCAACTAGGGAAGAGAGGCCTGAGAAGTACATTTAAAGACAATTCTATGATTTGCCTGAGGATTCCTGTTCCATGTGAGTCTGAATCTAGAAAAACTCAGAGCTGGTTGTAAATGAAACTTATAAATGAGCTTTAAAATAACCTCTGAGCTGGTGGACGTGTTCAGCAGGTGATACAGTCTCTCTTCCTGGTCTGAACGCCCATTTTATTTTCCTGTGTTTCTCTTGGGTCTCACAGTATTCTGTCACGTTCTAGTCTTAGAATGTGAGAATGTAATGTAATGTCTAGAATGTCCTAGATTCCAAGGACTCTGAAGGCCTCAACAGTGGTCTGATTCATCCATACCTTCGCTTAGTAGGGACTCCAGACACAACTGATGGGTTACTGACACTTTCTGCATCAGCAAAGGTCTTCTTCTTCTTTTTTTAAATATTAATTAATTTTTTGTGCTGTGTAGAGTCTTAGTTGAGGCGTGAGGGCTTAGTTGCCCAGTGGCATATTGGATCTTAGTTCTCCAACCAAGGATCAAACCCTGCATTGGAAGGTGGATTCTTGGCCACTGGACCATCAGGGAAACCCCCAAGGTCATCCTTTTTGAGTCATGCTCCTGCCCTCTCGCCTACTCATGTGACGTCCATCAGTTGGGTAGACCAACTTCATTTTGGAGCTTGGGGCTCTCTATCATTGCTGTTTAGCTTCTTTCAGATCTTTTATATTGCATAGAAAATAGAATAAAAATTAAAAATTCTATGAATGAATGAGTAACATTTTCTTTTGGGACTTTGTTTTCAGAGGAAATGTTGCAAGAAATGATGTTCATAGGTGGTCCTCCACACTATGTATCAAGAAGAGTAGCATAATTATAGGTTAAATCAGGTACTGACTTACAGAAAATGCGCCCCCACCCCTTGTCCACTGAAGGCTGCCTTAAATGTGTGGTGTCAAGGGGATGTAATGGTAGGAAATTGGTATGGGGTTTCATGTGGCTGATGAATTTGGTCCACTTTGGCATATTCCAATGGGATGTTGCTCAAGTCTTGATCCAGAGAATCAGCTGATTGGCACAATAGGTTGGAAAACTGCCAGTCACCAACTCCTCACCACCTCTGTACACCTAATGCCTGAATACGAGCCATGACATCAGCGCAGGATCTGTTCCTCCTTCCTTTCAGCAAGAGGAATTAGAATTTCCAGTGGAAGCAAACCTTTTCTGAGTTTGCAAGCAGCTTCTCATCAGAGTCCAAATTCAAACATGCACTCCAGGTCTAGGTCTTGATTTTTTAATGAATACATGGGCCACCTTGTATGACCTTTCACAGTGATGCCCATCAGCTTGGGGGCCTGGAATCAAGGCGTCAGGATCCCAGCAAACAGGTCCTAGATGAGCATGTGCTATTAACTGGGGGCAAAAGAGTCAGACTTGCTTCCGAGCCTGTGTGTGCTTTTGGTTTCTGGGATCTGAGTTGGTGCTAACGGACTTTAGACTTGGCTCTTCATGGACCACACCTGGCTCTTCTGTGTCACAGGTTCAACAGCATGCTATCTAATCATTTCCTTGTTTTGGGGAGGTGAGGTCGGTCTGGGAGGTGGTTGGGGGACAATTCTACTTCTATTTCTAATGCGTTAAAGAATTATTTGGTGTGAATTGATGTGGAGAAATACTAAATATTCTAAAATCCTGAAACAGTAGGGATTATTGAAGGATTATTTCATCCACTTTTATTCTGCTGCAAAGAAAGGGATTATGAAGAAATGCTTCTTTGTGTCCTCTCGCAGGTTGAGCCACATTTAGGAGTTACTCAAGTTTGCTTAGAGGTTATAAATAGAGCAAATCCCAGCCTCTGTAAGTGTTTTCTGCTAGGGGTGTCCCACTAGAGATCCCAGCTCTATGTTTCTGAAAGTTTTTCCATTGGTTGGCAGATGCTTCATTGGGGTTCCCAGGAGGAAATGGTAACCCACTCCAGGGTTCTTGGCTGGAGAATTCCATGGGCAGAGAAGTCTGGCAGGCTAGAGTCATTAATTCTATCCTGCTGAAAATCCAGGAAGAGGGAGGGAGAAACAATCCAGTTCCTTTCTGGAGCAAAACACTAGTCATTACTCTGCCCACCCTGGATCAGGGCACGGCCATGGGGCATGGCTCTATCCACAGCTCCAGGTGCCTGCAAACATTTCCACATGTTGTTATTTAGTTGCTCAGCTGTATCTGCCTCTTTGCGACCCCAGGGACCTGCCAGGTTCCTCTGTCCATGGAATTCTCCAGGCAAGAATATTGGCCATTTCCTTCTCCAGGGGATCTTCCTGAGCCAGGGATAGAACTTGTGTCTCCTGCATTGGTAGGGGGGTTCTTTACCGTCTGAGCCACCAGAGATCTCCACAAAACCCTGGCCAGCTCGTGAGATGGGGCAAACATACCAGAAACAGAAGGTTTTTTGTTCATTGACGGAAATGGGAACGTCTGCGAAACTTGATTCTCCAATACAAGATTATAGAGGCTCTTTTCCTTCCTCCTAGGTGCTCTCTTACAAAAGACAGCATTTTCTTCAGCAGAGCTGGGTAAGGGAATAGAGTCAGCAGAATCCGTTGAGCTGGTTTCTCAGGACCGGAACTGGATTTGCTCTCCAGGGGCCCTGCTTTCTCTCATCCAATCCTCCTCTCTCCTCCCCTGAGAACAAACACATCTGATAAATATATATCTGTCAGGCTCCAGACTGTACATAGTGAAGTGAAGTTGCTCAGTCGTGTCTGACTCTTTGCAAGCTCGTGGACTGTAGTCCACCAAGGCTCCTCCGTCCATGGAGTGGGTTGCCATTTCCTTCTCCAGGAGATCTTCCCAGCCCAGGGATTGAACCCATGTCTAGACTCTACATAGACATTGTGTAAAGGTAGTAGGATGGCAAAAAGGAGGAGACAGAAGAGTCCGAGCCTCCAGATGTATTTTGAGAGGAGAATTAAACAGGCAGAGGGTGGCACTGAGCACTGAGTGGCCAGGGGTCCTGGGCACCAAGTGGTCCTGGGCACTGAGTGGATGGGGGTCCTGGGCACCGAGCGGATGGGGGTCCCGGGCACTGAGTGGCCAGGGGTCCTGGGCACCAAGTGGTCCTGGGCACTGAGTGGATGGGGGTCCCGGGCACCGAGCGGATGGGGGTCCTGGGCACTGAGTGGATGGGGGGGTCCCGGGCACTGAGTGGACGGGGCAGACAGACACTGCTGTCCAGGTTCAGCAAGCACAGGATCTGTGCTCCTCTAGAACAGACTGACCCAGAAGCCTTGCTGAGGAGGATGGAAGCTCACCCTGTAGCTCATCAGGCCATCCTTGAGGGGCTGTCTTCTCTCCGCTCCTCCCCTTCCCCTCTTGGTGCTCCTGAACACGGATGGAGATGTAGTCCCTCTGCCTTTACTAGCAGCACCTGCTGGAAAAGAGGACGATTCCCCTGACTGCTCTAGACTCAATGTGGTCTCAGTAACAAACTAGACATTTTCCCCCCTTAGAATTTCTGAATAAAGTGTCTGAAATTGCACTTAGAAATGAATGTACTCAAGTGTAGAGGGCAATGTGAGGGGCTCGAGAGGTTAGATTGTCCAGCCCAGAGACTTCCACTGCTGTCTGTCATCTCCCGGCAGCGTAATTTTAAGCAAATTGAATCACCTGAATTTGAACAATTAATCTTTTTCCTGACTATACGTAAAAAAATTAATTGTAGGGAATTCCCTGCTGGTCCAGATAAAGACTCAGGGCTCTCACTACTGTGGGCCTAGGTTTGATCCTTGGTGGAGGAACTAAGATCCCATAAGCCTCATGGCAGGGCCAATAAATAAAAATTAAAAGAATTGTGAAGTATAGCTGATTTACACTATTGTATTCCTTTCAGGTATACGGCATTCGAGTTGTGCATCTTTGCAGATTAGATCCCACTTATTGCCAAATAATGGGCATAGTTCCCCGTGCTGTACAGTACATCCTTGTTGCTTATCTATTTCACACACAGCAGTGCGTATCTGTTAATCCTGTTTCCCTAATTTGTCCTTCCCCACGTCCCTCTCCTGTTTGGTAACCACAAGTTTGTTTTTTAATATCTGAGTTTTAAACAATGACATTTGTCATGACTAATTCAATCATTTAAATTAAAATCAAGCAAACAATCATCTCTTAACAACGGCAACATCAAAAGACTAAATAAAATAAAACTTGGTTGACTGTTGTAAGGACTGGAGCCACTGCCATTCCTGCCCTCCAAGAACAGCTTCTGGATTCTTTCCTGTGGGATGCTCAACTTTAAACCATCATTTTAAAAATCAATCATTTCCCTTTGTAAAAGGCAGAGAGCGTTTTGGAATGAGAGAGCTCAGGCTTGTATCCGGGCTCTGTCACGTAATAACCGCACCGACATGGGGAGTTTCTCATATCCTCTGGGACCCTCACTTTTCCCTTCAGGACGTGGCAGTGATACTACCTACTTCCTGGGGTTGCTGGAAGATTAAAGGTGATATTGCTTGTGAGAGGCGAAGCAGAGCTCTGGCATGTGTTGAGGACTTGATCGATGATGTTAAGGATCTGGCTCTTGTTTGTGGAATTCACTCAGGAGGTCTGCTGTTACAAAGAGAGGTGGAAACACCTTTCCCCATCTCTGCAAGCTCTGGGCAAGGTTGATTTGTAGTGTGGGGTGGGGCAGTGTTAGTTTCCTTCCGCTTTGGACCCTTGGCTCTGTGCCTTCATGAGTTACTTATCTCGCTGCTCTGAACCTCAGTCTTCTTTTCTTTAAAATGAGACACATCGTATCTACTTCATAAGGTCACTATGAAGATGAAAGGACTTGATGCACACAGAGTAATAAACAGTTCCTGGCACATAGAAAGCACGCAGTACATGTTAACTATTTTATTTTACCATTCACTTAGCACATTTGTATGGAATTACATTCTCAGTCCCCAGGGGAAGGCAGTCTCTGGTCTGCCCCTTTGGCCTTTGGTTTTAACAAATTTTAATAAGATACAAACCCTACTGTTGTAGACTTTTTTTTTTTTTTTAATGTCATTACAGCTTCCTGCCACTGACACATCATTGCTGACATTAGTAGGTGTAGGAAAAATGTTGTGGTCTGGTCTGTGTAGCAAAAATATTTGTGGGAGGCCCTTTGATTAGTTTTATTATTGCATTTAATGCACTGCACATGGGCAGTCAAACATGTTTGGAGAGAGGCCATATTGGTTGGAAAGACAGATGATCTAAAACTAGCTTTCGTTCTATAGTGGATTAGAGGAATTCCAGCTAACATTTCAAAGAGCCCCACAAAATAGTTGGTGGTGTTTTCCGTGTGTCTCCCAGGGCTCTCTTCACGCCTCTGACCCTCGTTCTGCCCTGGGTCTCTGATGTGGAAATAAAATAATATATCTGAGTTTTTATATTTTAGATTTCTATTTGTATCAAATTTACACATGCACCTGAAGAGTCATATGACAAAATTTCTTATGACAAACAGCAGTCCCTTGCCCAATCCCTCTGTTATGGACTGACTGCTGATGGTTCTTCATTTGTATGTTTAAATCCCAAGGTCCAGGATGATGGTGTTAGGAGCTGGGGCCCTCGGCAGGTGATTCGGCCATGAAGGTGGAGTCTTCCCAAATAATGCTGCATCTCTCAGTCTCTGCTTTTTTTTTTTAAAGAAAATTTTAAATTTTGTTTTGGAGTATAGCCATTAACAATGTTGTGATAGGTTCAGGTGGACAACAAAGAATCTCAGCCATACACATACATGTATCCATTCTCCCCCAAAGTCCCCTCCCATCCAGGCTGTCACATAACACTGAGCAGACATCCCTGTGCTGTACAGCAGGACCCTGTTGGTTATCCATTTAAAATATAGCAGTGTGTACATGTCCATCCCAAAATCCCTGACTACCCCTTCTCCCCATTCTTCCCCCGCACCCCTGCAACCATAACTTTGTTCTCTAAGTGTGTGTAGCCTCTGCTTTTTCTGTTTAAAGCTTTTCCTTGAGTGTCTGCTGATAAGAGGAAGAAGCTAAAAAAAAGGCTAACTGGACTCCCCCGTGTGCATGAGGAAGGGGTGTTGACTGTTGGTATCTCTGTAGGGTAATCTGATTGGATCATTTCTTTGGGGAATTGTCACATCAGTTTTATGTCCCTTCCCGCCCAAAGTTTTGTCAATTTATATAAAGAAAGTTCTAGTCACCTGTCTAGATGAAGAACCCTAGATGTCAGTGTTCTGACAGATGAGAGGTTGAGATCTCAGTCTGCAGAAGGCAAACTTTAATGTTAACCCATCTGTTTTCTTGGGGCTCCGCTCATTTTCATCTGTGTCTTGGGTACCCCACTGTAGAACTTCTGTCCTTAGCCTCTGCAGAGATGAAAGCGTCACGCTTCTGTGAGGGTGGGGGGGGAGAGTTGCCTGGCTCTAGGGGAGATGGGTTTCTCTTTCCTTCATAAGTGATGGTCAACACGCCTTCCTGTGTAGAGCTCCATCTTCACGCCTTCTCCCAAGGATGCCCAAGAGTAGCATCTGAGCTTTTGGGGATTTGAGTGGTAGAAATTGGATTCTCTCTTTCTTTTTCAGATTATCTTTTATTGGAGTTTAGCTGCTTTACAATGTTGTGTTAGTTTCTACTGGACAGCAAAATGGTTCAACTGTACGTATATATATATATATATATATATATGCATGCGTGTGCTAAGTTGCTTCAGTCGGGTCCAACTCTTTATGATCCCATGGACTGCAGCTTGCCAGGCTCCTCTGTCCATGGAATTCTCCAGGCAAGAGCGCTGGAGTGGGTTGCCATGCCCTCCTCACATATACATATCCCCTCCCTTTTGGACTTTCTTCCCATTTCCATTCAGTTCACCACGGAACACCGAGAGTTCCCTGTGCTATACAGTAGCTTCTCGTTAGTTATCTATTTTATCCATAGCATCAATAGTGTATATGTGTTAATCCCAGCCTCCCAGTTCATCCCGCCATCCCCTTTACCCGCTTGGTGTTTATTATACATTTGTTCTCTGTGTCTGTGTTTCTATTTATGCTTTGCAAGTAAGATCATCTGTACTGTTTTTCTGGATTCCATGTATATGTTTGTTGGCTCCCCTCAGTGTGGGTGGAGGCTGCTGCATCTTGCAATGCAATGGTACTCCTATGCGTCAGCTCCGTTGTAGCTGCTAAGCCCACACACTTGGAGAAAAAGAGAGAGAAGAGGCATACAAAGAGAGAGAGAGAACTTTTCTAGCTGATGACTGGGAAGCAGAAGATGAAGTTCTTGGGGCTACAGTTGTGCTTCGGACCATGTGTAGCAGTAGCCCAGATCTGGTGCACAGAAGGAAGAACTTTGATTGAAAAAAATTACTGTTTTTAACTTAATTAAAAATGTGTTTTGGCTGTACCATGCAGCAGGTGGGATCTTAGTTCCCCAACCAGGGATTGAACCTGTTTCCCCTGCATTGGAAGCTCAGAATCTTAATCACTGGACCACCAGGGATGTCCCCCTAAATTATGATTTTTCAATGAATACCATTCCTAGCATCTTTCAGACTCAGTTGGATGATGTAGCTTGGTTTCTGATGCAGAGGAGGGAGAAAAACCTGCATCAGCTCCTTCTCCAGCTGTGAAGGGAACTGTACGTGAGCATCTTTTTTCTGGGGTTTTGAGTTCTCTTGCTTCTTCCTGGAAGGCAGAGAACAGGCTGAAGGAATATGAACAGGCAAACCTACAACAGATCTGAAGTCACCCATAGCCTCACAACTCTGACAAAGGCACAACTTTGGACTGACCCAGCTCTTGAAGTTGGTTGGCCAATCGATCCATCTGACTGGGGTTAAAAACAAGCTGAGCTTGATTGACTTGACCAGTTTGGAAAACGCACTGTTTCTGGTCTCTCTAGTGGCACTTACCAGCAGGAATCACTGTGCTTTGCATCGTCTAAGAAAAGAGAAGGTCAATGACATGCACTGGGTTCTGTGTCTCTACATGAGCAGTTAACAAATTAGCAGAGGGGAAGCTTTTGCAAATGAGAGATTAAGTTTCCTTGTTTATGTTGGAAATCTCCCTTGGTCTCTGTCAGCAAATGTGCAATAACATTCTTTCCGTGTGGGGCTGGCTTTCGGTTGGTTTGTTATTTTTGCTTCTTTTGTTCTTGCTATGGGCCTTCAGAGTGACTGTCTCTCTCAGGCAAGATAGACTCTCTTGCCTGGGGTTGACGGAGACTTTCTGGGGCAGGAGTGGGAGTGGCGTGCACGGTTGCCAGACTAAATACAGGGTGCCCAGTTTAGTTAGAATTTCAGATAAACGGTGAGTTTTCTTTTTTTTTTTTTTAACAGTATAAGTATGTCCCAAATATTGCACGGGACATACTTATACTAGGAAGNATCAGACCTGGATCAGTAGCTGCCGAGAACAAGCTGAATTCTGGCTCTGTAGTGTTTACTTTTCTATCTACGATGTCTAATAAACATGAAGTAAAGATGACTTAAATGAATTCAGTCATTCGACAGAGGCTTATAGAGCACCTGTTATGTGCTAGGATTTGTTTGCTTAGGCTGCATCCACAAACAAAATGGAAAAAGAGATCTCTTCCCATCAGCAACTTGCATTTTCCTGGGAAAGACTGACTGTTTGAACAGATGAGTGTCCATCAATGTTTCAGAGGATCCCGATGTACACTTGTTTGTGATGTTGCCATGAATTTGCAGGACTGAAAATTCATGCACCTCTCCATGTCTTTCTGTGGCTGGGTAGCGCATTTCTTTTTTAACCCAGAGATTACTTCCCATGTTATGGGTTCTATTCTGTCTCTCAAAGACAATTGTCTTCTTGGCTCCCATTTTGGCATGGGTTTCATCAGTCAGACACAGTCCTGCAGGAATCTAAGATTTAGAAGAGATGCGGTGCAGAACATGCTCTGGGGAACAGTGGGCGGTGGAGACATCAGTGGGAGGTGGAGCTTCTGATGGGGACCCGGTCTCTGTGTAGGTCCTGGTGTCCTGGGACTGCTTCGGCAGCACTTGGGGACTCTTCTTGGCTGAATATCTTTCAAGCCTGGTTCTCTGGCCTTCCGGGAACTTCCGTGAATTACCTAACAGCTTTTAATACATTTTCTGCTCAGACCAGTTCGAGTGGGTCTGTGACTTGACACAAAGGGTGCTGGCAGGCGCAGACCTCTCTCCCGGGTAACCCAGTCCTTCCCACCCAGGCTGTATTTAATCAGGTCTGACTACAAAGATGACTTCAACGAGCCTCGGGTCTTGCCAGAACTGTCTCTCGACTGGGAAGGAGAGATCTCCCAGCCCTGAAGGGCAACAGCTGCAATAAGAAGGGTAAACTTATACATTGGGCTGAAATCCAAATTTTTATGTATGTAATTATGCCAGAATTCAGGTCAACCTCTAGGCTGTGTTGACTCATAGTCCATGATATATAGGAAGGAAAACAGCATCTGAGCTGCTGTGGTGGTGTTTTTTTCTCGCACTTTGAAATGTTGTTTAATTATTTGTCCTCTTCTATTTAACTGCAAATTACTCTGTTCTTCCAAGTATCATGCTTTACCTGCTTGAAAAATAAATATCCTGAGTGACTAGGAGTGAAGGTCTATAATTAAGTTCTGGAATGCTGTGATGGGCACTTTAAGGATGGCCAGATGTTGGTGCTTTCCAAAACACACTCAAAGTCTCAAACTATTAAAAAGTTTTGAGGTGCCCGAATTTGTCTACTCTGCCTCAGAGTCATCAAGCAGGATGATGGCTACATCCCAGCCTGAGAAACAGTGATTTAAACCTTTTGCTGGCTCTGTGTTTTCAGTCTTGAAAACCTTCCTGCTTTGTTCTCTTGCTTTTCCCAGTGACTTTAGGTCTAGCGGAGGGACTGTGTGGCTTACTTCTTAGTCACCTTGTCAGAAACACTTACTGGGGAAAAGAAAAGAGTGAAAAATTAATATAAAGTCAGGAAATGGCCCTTGGAAGCCCAGATCCCCTCTGCCAGTCCAAGGCCCCTTTCCATTGGTTATCTTGCTCATGGTGAACGAAGACACAGGAAACTTGTTGGTTTAGCTTTTCTACTTGCTGGTCTCTGCGGTGGGCAATTAAATTTCTGGGTATCACTGTCTTTAGTTGTTCTCACTTTTACTCCTTCCAAATCAGGAACTTTGAAAACCTGTACCCATACTTTATAACTTAAAGAGGAAAGAGGGGGACCCTCACTGGCTAAATTTTTTAATGACACCACCTTTTACTCACCTGTCCTTGGTCCCCTGGAGTCCTTTCTAGGCAATCACATGTAAATATCTAGTGAATAATATTCCTTTGTCTGGATGCACCACAATTTATTTATACATTCACCAACAGGGATATCTTGGTTTCGTCCAAGTTTTGGCAGCTATGAATAAAGCTGCTACAACATTCGTGTGCGGGTTTTGTGTGGATGTAAGTTTTCAGCTCCCTTGGGTAAATACCAAGGAACATGATAGCTGGATGGTATGATAAGAGCATGTTTAGTTTTGTAAGAAACTGCCAAACTGTCTTCCAAAGTGACTGTACCATTTTGCGTTCCCACTAGCAATGAATGAAAGTTGTTGTTATTCTACATTCTTGCCAGCATTTTGTGTTTTCCATGTTCCAGGTTTTGGCTGTTCTAAAGATGTGTTGTGGTATCTTGCTGTTTTAATTTGCATTTCCCTTATAACATGCAATGTAGAACATTTTTATATTTATTTTTATCTTCTTTGGTGAGGTGTCTGTTAAGTAAGTTCTTTGCCCCTTTTTAAATCCGGTTGTTGTCTTATTGTTAACTTTAAGAGTTTTTGACAAATGTGTTCTCCTAGTCTCTGGCTTATCTTCTCATTTGCTTAAAGATTTTTTTTTTTTTTAAGAGAAAGACACTGTGTTTTTGGTTTATTTTATCTGTAGATTCTGTTGAACTAGATATTGTAAGATACTCAATTAGAAAAGGTAAAGTTAGCATGTTTGATATAAAATCTAAGCCTTTGGTCACTCTTCCTATAAGTAGAGTTACTATAGCCTATAATCTTATGTTGGGTACTTGTAACTTCAGACCAATCAAACCATAAACAAATTCAATCAAGAGGACCAGGGAGCACCTTGATTATCAGCATCACTTAGAAGATTGTTTATGCATCTGTCAGGACACAGTAAACCAATTGCAAAGCTGTGATGAGGCTCGAAACCAACACTACGTATCAGTTCTCTTACTCTTGATTTTCAATGACCCTCTTTCTTTTTGAGCCCCACCACACACATGGCTTTCGGGATCTTAGTTTCCCAGCCAGGGCTTGAACCTGGGGCCATGGCAGTGAAAGTGCTAAGTCTTAACCACTGGACCACCAGGGAACTTCCTCAGTGACCCTCTCCGCAGGCCATCAACAGCTCATCCTTCCCCACCCATGTTACCTTCCCATAGCTTTTATTGTTGTTGTTCCACTTTCTAAACTGCAGGATAGGGTGTATAAGCCAAAAGGTTATCCAAATGGTAAAAGGAATCGATTACCAACGAGTAATAGTAAGAAAACAACACTAAAAATCCATGAGGTCATGCGCAATGGAGGAAAACAAGTGACGTGAAGAATGCAGTTTCTTCTTTAGGTCTTTTGCCCGGAGCCTTGCCTGGTCTTCATCTGCTCTGGTGGTGTTTTCTTTTCTCCCTAATCTCCAAAGGGTGCTGCTTCATGCTCTGGACAAGAAAGGGAGAGGCATTAGAGGGAGTGTCAGAGAGAGCCAGAAAGGAGGAGTCCTTTCAAGTCAACACATAATGGGCTTACACACAAAGGAAATCAGGGCTCCCCCAGACCATTAAAAAGATTATTTCACACTGCGTTTAACCACCAAAAGAGCCTGCGTAAAAGCTAGTATTGAGGCAGCTCTGAGCTCGTTCTGCTTTTATTTACATGAGTTTTACCCTTTCCCAAATCCTGCTTTCAACTCTTTCCTCCCGAGTCCAGAGTCAGCAGTCAGGATGCTACTTCGAACATGACCTTTGCATCGCTCTCAGTGAGAAGCATTGCTGTTTTTGACATTTTCTTTGAAGTGGTGGGGTCCCTCGTGCTGAAAACACAAATTCAGAACAATAACAATTGCCTATCTGCCTGTCAGTTTTTCATTGTTGTCTATCGAGAATTCTTTTGGAAAATAATAGAATTAGATGTTCTCTTGGGGGATGCCATACGAGTTGTTTTGTTTACATTTTCAGTGCTTGGTGGATTATTCGTGTTCTTAAGTGTCTCGCTGACTCTTAGCATCTTGTTTGTAACCCAGATCTTTCCTGGCTCTATTTTTATTCCATAGCTTTGATTTTTTGTTTCACCCTCTAAACTTCAGGATGGCCAAGGGTGGTTATCCCAACGTGTCAACTTACTATCTCTTTGTCTGTTTTTTTTTTTTACGTCTACCCTTGCAATCAACTCACAAACCCATTGCCTGACTGAAGGAGAGTTAAGTGCCTGGTGGCTCAGAAAGGGAGCTGAATATTCAAAAGTTCTCTATCAATCCAGTGGCTGGATTGGCACAGGATGAGTGGGTGTCTCTGTTTAGCAGCCCTAAATACAGAACTGCCCTCAGTTCAGCCATTGGGAGCGTACTTGTGAGGATTTTAAGTAAATACCATCATGGGGCCAGTGTGCACAAACTGTCAATTTGTATTTATATGATGTGTGACCGTGCTGAAGCAGGCATCATGAATCATTTGGGATTACCCTTATGGAGAGCCTCTAATTCTGGCTGAAGGATTAGGGAAACAGGGTTCAAAAGCTATTCATCAGTCCTGTCTTTCAGGGAGCACCAGTGAAGTCATCCAGTGTCTGACTTATCGGTGAAACACTCCATTTCCAAGTCTCAGAGAAAGGTCACGTAAAGGTAATGGAATATTTTTGTCAAGATGGCAGAGCCAGGCTCCATGACATTCTGGGGGCTAGGAGGGAAAGAAGGAGGAGAAATCCATGGAGCATGAAAAGGAGGGAGATGGTTCAATGGCCTGAGCATTTTTTCAGAAAAGTCTTCCTGGATGATAGATATGAATGTCACTTTGAAGAATAACCTTACTGAAATGCATGTAACATCTTCCTTAAGGAGAGTCAGTTCATTATCAAGGGGTTGCTAACCATGTACACAAGGAGGAAATCTTTCAACGTGGGGCTTGAAACTCCCTTCCTTCTCCGTCTTCTCACGTCAGAGTCTGAGTAATAGCTGGATCTTGCTGGTGGCTGACAACCTTATCCTTCTCTGCTCATCACTCTGGATATCTGGGTTGAGAGTAACAGAGTTGAATGTTGAAGCAAACTTTTATAAGGAGAGGACTTCACTGAATCACCAACAGCGAGAATGGGGACGATGAAGTTCCATATCAAGAATGAAATAACCTAGACTTGGGATTTTAGATGTGGTAGCTGGTTTCAGTCACTTACACCAACTAGTCTGCCGCTGTTGTGAGAGATTTTCATCACTGCTGAGCTATCAACAGCTTTTGACACAGAGGATGTTTCCTTAAAATGCTTTTTCTTTTTATTGCTGTGTGATATGTGGGATCTTAGTTCCACGACTAGGGATCAAACCTGTGCCTCCTGCCTTGCAAGTGCAGAGTCTGAACCACCAGGGAAGTCCCACTTTTTTCACCTCTTGCATGGTATACATCTTTTGTTTTCCTCCTACCATGAGCTGCTTATTCCCATCTAACTAACTTCCTGATGCTGAGTGCCTGAAGCCTCCTTCCGTGGACCTCTTATGTTCTCTATCTACCTTTAGTGAAGCCATTTTGTCTCATGGACTTAAACATCATCTGTGTACTGACAGTTCCCACCCTGATGGGTGCTCCAGCCTTGACCTCTCTCTTCTGAGTTCCAAACTCACATTTCTGCCTGCCTCCTCAAGATTTCCACTTGGTTTCTTGAATTTAGCATGGCTGACACCAAATTCCAAATTGTCACCTCTCCAAACCTACTCCGCTGCAGGCTTCCCCATCTCAGTTCAGGCTAGCTCTATCACTTTGGATTCTCAGACCAAAAATTATTTATGCTCTGACACAGATATGGGTTGTGTGGAGTGAACTTTCAAGTGTGGTTTGAGGTTATCCGATTCAATCCTGGCTAGTGGCCCTCATTCCCAGAAGTATGTGGGGAGATGGCAAGCTTCTTAGAGAAGTCAAGTGGTTGGTGTGGTGTCATATTCTAATGATGTGAGAACAGTGGAACAAAATTTGAGGCTCTATCCTTTATGGATGAGGTGGTCAAGTAATATTTGAGAGGAATATTTTAATTTGTAACAAGGCAGTCTTGATACAAATCAAATTCTTGTATCACAGAGTGATTCACCATGAGTCAGATTGGCTTTCCAATATATATAATGAGATCAGGTCCATGGAGCCCATGATTATACTGGAAACCTATCATACTGAGGCTCCAGATAGCTCTAAGTTAGTATTAAAATAAGATTGACTGATGCTTTAGGTGGTCTTATATGCATGAAATTACATACATCATGTAATATACATAGTATGTATTATACATAATCATTTTAACATATAAAGAGTTAAAAATATATTTCTCCCCCCACCCCAAACATGGGGGAAATTTTCAAAATCCTCTTATTGTTGTTGTTATGACTTATGCCTTGATGGTCCTCTTGCTCATTAGTCTTGGTTTGTCTTTCAGATTGTTACCTTAGGATAGATTACCTGAAATGGAAATACTGGATGAAAACACCTTTGAGAGGGTTTGAAGGTACCTGATACATATTGCCAAACCGTGTTACAATTTGCATTCTCTCCAGTTGCTATGATTTAGAGCAACACAGTTATGCCCAAAATGGGAGGCGACCTTTCAAGACCCGTAGCTGGAGAGCCAAGGATCTCGAAGAATATGGACCTGGTGAATTCTCACAAGTGTTTGCATGAGTGGAACTTGAACTGGGGACAGAAAATAAAGCAGGATGTCGTTAACGTTGAAAAGAATAGGTTTTGAAGTTCAAGGGTAGAAGAATACATAACTGCACAAAACAGATGACTCTGCATGTGTTATTATTTCCATTTCTATAGGTGAGGAAAGGGGTTTAAGTTGTTATGGCCAAGGTCACACAGCCCATTAGCGGTGGAGCCTGGATTCCAGCCTTTGCTCTCTGTTCCTGTCCTATGTTGCCCCAATGTTTACATATCTTTCTTCCACACTTAAAGGGTTAAAGGCATCACGTGTTAGCTAGGCAAGGTGGTTTGGGGTTTAATAGATTCTCTTCTAGCATATTTGGCTATGGAACAACTGGCCAAGACCTACCTTGCTTTGATACTGAAGGCAGCTGGAAAGTTCACATAGTTGTTTGGTCAGCATACTAAGACCTGTGGGTAAATCCATCCCATTACCTGTTTTTGTACAGCCTGTGGGCTAAGAGAGATCCATATATATATACATATATATATATACACACTTATATATACACCAGCTCAATGGTCATGAATTTGAGCAAACTCTTGGAGATAGTGGGGGACAGAGAAGCCTGAAGTGCTGCATTCCATGGGCTTGCAAAGAGGTGAACACAACTTAGCAACTGAACAACAACAACAACAAATGTAGACACATACACATATATATTATTTATCTGCTTATTTTTATTTGTTTAAAATTTTTATCAGTATTTTTTATTGAAGTATAGTTGATTGGATTTTTAAATTTTTAAATGGTTGAAAAATTAAAAGAAAAATACTATTTCAATTGGCAGGGGTCAGAAAAAAGAAAAAAAAAATACTATTTCATGACACATACAAGAAAATGACATGGAATTAGATTTTGGGTATCCACATGTGGTTATATTGGAATCCTGCCAGGTCCATTCATGTACATAATTGAATAGTCACCACAGAGATCTATTATAGCAAGTCTAGAGTTTTTGCTATCTGGCCCTTCTCACAGACGAAGTTTTCTGACTTCTGTTTTAGTTCATAGACATCATGACTCAATGGTTCAGATTCTAAAAATGTCTAAAAGTCCCCCATCTGTGAAGTGGCACCAACAGTGGCAGTCTTCTTTTCTACCTATCACTACGTCCTTGAAACATTCTTTGATATATCTGGCTATTGAAACAGGGAAAAAAATGGGAGATTTTTGCCACTTCATATTCAGAGTTTGTTCTGTAACCAAGAGCCATGTTGCGCTGATGCACTGGCCATGAAAACTTTGAACCGTTGGTTTCAGAACAGAATCATTGGTTTCTCCGATATCACCTGAGAAGCAGATTATGCATCCCTTTGGCGTTTGAATGTATTCGTCAGGTGAGGGACTGATGAGTGGACAGATATATTCATGTTAAATCTATGGCCTAACAGAGTATGTGATTTAGGGTAGTCCGCTGTGTGAATATATTACAATTTGCTTAGCTATCCTATTGTGTGTTTGGATTACTTCTGGGTTTTAGCTGTGTAAACAAGTGCTGCTGTGAGCTTTCTTATACATGCTTCTAGAACGCAGGCACACATTTCTCTAAGGCATATACTCAGCAGTAGGATTCCTGGGTTGTATAGTATGCGCACACTTTTGGTAGGTACTGCCAAATATTTTTTCTAAAGTGGAAACTTTAGAAAAATGTTTTTTTTATTGACACTTCCATGGCTAATGTAAGAGATTTTCTTCACTCTGGGTCATGGCCAAAGTTTGAGATTTTCAAACTTTAAGCCTTTTGGCCAAACTGGTTTTAATATGCATTTCCCTAATGACCAGTGAGGTTGAGCTCCTTTTTACTGTTTATTTCAGACTTCCCTTTTGTGAAGTCTTTTGCTCATTTTTCAAATGACATATTTATCTTTTGCTTATTCACAGAATTCTTTATATACTCTGGATATTAGCTTGTTATTGATGTTTCAAAGATCTCTTCCCTGGTCTTTTCATTCTTTATGCTGTCTTCCAATGACTTGAAGGTCTTGATTTTTACTGTGTTTGAATTTAAAATCATTTCCTTTATGGCTCATCTTTATATGACTTGTTTTAAAAAATATTTTCTAGCTTGAAATCTTTAAGATATTTTCCTTCCTTTTTCTTTGGTTTGCCTTTATTTTTTGTTCTTTTGATCGACATATAAAGGAGGTTTCTTATTTTCTTTTAAAAGTTCAGGGCAAAGAGGAAAATATACATGTGTGTATAAACTGAGATAGATATACAAAAAAAAATTTTTAAAATAGTAGAATAAAGCTTCAGGAGAGGTATGAGATCCTATAATTGCCACTATTCAAAAACAAAATGGTACACACTCCTGAAACCTGGAGTGCTGGTCTCATACAAATGACACTTCCATTGAAAACAACTAAAATTCCAGGTAAAAAGAAATGTAATCTCCTTAAAAGCATCAATGAACTGGCAAAAATTTCAACAATAACCAGGCCGGGGACTGAATGAAGTAGGGAACCACAAGAGGCAAGCGGAACAATGGGTCTGGCTTGTGCCCCAAGGGTATCTGCCAAACTGAATGAACTTGAACTTCAGGCTTTTTTTTTTTTCCAAAACGATGTAACAGTTCTATTTAAATCTCAAAATTTACACATTCTAGAAATTATATTGTCTGCAGCCTTGAAATATTACAACATGAAATTTTGAGTATCAACGTTAAAATGTGTGAAGGAGTGTGTTGTTTTTGCAAATCTTTCCGGGGATTATGCAAATAAAACTGTGAAAAACCCTGGGTGAGATAAGAACAAACCCAGGACCTGCTTTTTAGTGTGAATGTTTCACTGGTAGTGCGTGCACCCTGCCTTCTCTGGACAGCTAGTAGATACTCACCAGGGGATTGCTTCTGCAGGAGCCAGCCTTCATGATGGTCCCTGAGGGTCCCTGATGCCTGTCAGTCACACCCTTGTGGAATTCCCCCCACTCTACTGTTTCTGGGTTGGTCTGTGTAACCAGCAGTGTTCAGCAGAAGTGATGAGTCCCTTCTGAAATCTGGTTATAGAAGATTACAGCTTCTGTCTCTGGCACTCTTGGCACCCACTGTTTTTTTTTTTTTTTTTAATTATTTTATTGAAGTAGAGTTGATTTACAATGTTGGGTTAATTTCTGCTGTATAGCAAAGCGATTCAGGTATACATATGTACACTCTTTTAAAAATGTTCTTTTCCATTGTGGTTTANCTCTTGGCACCCACTGTTTTTTTTTTTTTTTTAATTATTTTATTGAAGTAGAGTTGATTTACAATGTTGGGTTAATTTCTGCTGTATAGCAAAGCGATTCAGGTATACATATGTACACTCTTTTAAAAATGTTCTTTTCCATTGTGGTTTATCACAGGATACCGAGTACAGTTCCCCGTGCTGTACAGTGGAACCCTGCTGCCTCCCCTGGTTTTGTCTTTCCTGGATCATTGGCTTGGGGACAGGGGAAGCCTGCCATACTCTCATGATATGCCATGCTCTCAGCAGCCATATGGAAAGATCTTTCTCATGGGGAACTGAGGCTTCCAACCAACAGCCAGAGAGGAACTTAGACCCACTGGCTGCCTGGTGGGTGGGCTTGGGGGTCTGTTATCAAATGACTGCCGTCTGGGCTGACATCTTGATTGCAGATTCATGAGAGACTTAGCTCAGCCATTCCTAGATTCTGGACTGACAAGGAAGAAGTATGCTTATTNTAGACCCACTGGCTGCCTGGTGGGTGGGCTTGGGGGTCTGTTATCAAATGACTGCCGTCTGGGCTGACATCTTGATTGCAGATTCATGAGAGACTTAGCTCAGCCATTCCTAGATTCTGGACTGACAAGGAAGAAGTATGCTTATTGTTTTAAATTGCTAAGTTTTGAGTAATTGATGATGCATCCATCCATCCATCAATAACTAACAAAGGCCTTGTCATCTAGCAAATGCCTGGGATGTTATAATATGCAAGGAGGGAACAAGGAATGAGCATTTATTACTCTATTGGGGGAGACTGGTACCTCTCAGGGAAAAAGAGGGGGTCATCAGATGGGGTGGGGCTTATGAGAAGAGAAAATGGAGAGATTGAGACTGAATATCCTCTGAGAGCCAAGAGAACATTCAACTGTGATGCTTGATCAAAAGCTGAGGAAGGGAAGCGGTGCCTTTCATTTCATGCAGAGGAGTGTAGAGCCTGACTGGGTTGTGTTGCCCTTTGGCAGCCCCCTCTTCCCCATTATGACACACACACACACACACCACACACACACACACACACACACACTTGCAAGTATACACACATACACACACTTTTGGACAATCATCCACAGCTTCCACTAGCCTGTGCTGAATCTTCGTCTGGCTGTCAACGTGTGCCGCCTCTTGACACCCTCAGGCCTACGGCCACATGGCTTGGAGAGCAGACTGTGCCTTTGGTGTGGAGGAAAAGGCACCTCTTATTCCACGTGGACACAAGCCAGTACCAGGGCTTGGGCTTGGCAAGTGTAGTCCGAGCTGGACCTTGGTTGCTCCATTGCAGGGTCAGCCGCCTTATGCCATGTGCCAACTGCACAACTGTCCTGGTGCTGAGCTCTCTGGATGAAGCTTCTCAGACATTATGTGACGTGGGTTCGGGGAAGGAGGAGAGCTGGGAGTCTTCAGATTCAACCAGAGGGGGCTATTCCACATCTTGGAGCTGTGGCTTGTCATAGTCACTGGGCAGTGAGGACCATTCTCACCCAGATAACTGCCTGTTTCCAGCAGTTAACCCCTACTCCCTTAGTTTCTCCTATGAGGATGGAAAGGCAGGCTTCTCCCCCTGGGAATGTGTATATAGGAGCAAAATATTTGCTCTAAAGCTGCTCTTTTCCTTGAAAAATCCAAGGTTCCCTTCTTCTTCTTCTTTTTAAATCAAAAAAACAACTTTCTGGTTTTATTTCTCCTATAAGTTTCTGTTTTTTGTAATGCTTAGACTAAGGAGCTCTTAATGCCTCTATGATTTAGTTTTTTTGGTTGTACCCCAGGACATGTGGGATCTTACCAGGGATTGAACCTGCACCCTCTGCATTGGAAGTGGGGAGTCTGAACCACCAGGGAAGTCCCACCTCTGTGGTTTAAAATTAAACCAACCAACCCATAAGTGCAGGGCCCAAAGGTTATCATAAGATGACCCGATGAGTCACTCAAAGGTCAAGTGTCCGGTTTGTGGTCACGTAACATCAGTGGCTTCTGTGGGGCCGTTATCTGAGACCCCTGCCAACACCCACCTGGTGAGGACCACGGCCAGTCATGTGGTTTGCCTAGTGGTGAAGAAAACTGAATGAAATGGATGCATCTCAAGTCCTATTACAGAGAAGTTGTCTACTGTGTCTTGGCTACTAGAAAAACATGACAGCGTGTCAAAAATTCTTCTTTCCAAGAATAACCTTGTCGTGTATTTGGAATCATTTAGCAGCTCACACCTGCGTCAAGGCCAGCTGCTGTATGTAAGATCAACAATGCAGGACATGTATTAAAAGGAGTTCATGCAGATTTCACTTGGTAGCAATGGTAACAGAAAAAAATGATAAATATCAGTGAAAAGCTTGGGATTCGAGAGTCTTTTGAATTAATCTACAGATAAATGATTTGAACCAGTGTGTAACAAGGGACTGAGTGGCAGTGGAATGCAAATATTGGCACTGAGGACAAAGGGAGCTCAAGGCCTTACGCAGAAGAGGAGCTACAGCAAATCTTGAGAATTTTGCAAGGAAATGTAAAATTGTGGCCCTGAGTATGATTAAAGGCAATAATCCTAAACTTCTGGAAGAGTCAACAGCAAAAACATAACCTCAGCAGGATAGACTGATTTCATGTTGTATGTGCACATCAGACGAAGTGATATTTGGAAGCCAGAAAAAATGGATGACGAGTCTTGCAGAGGGGGACATATAACAATCCCCAAATCAACAGCAAATTATTTTGCCCTGTAGATTTGATGCTTTTGGACTGTGGTGCTGGATAAGACACTTGAGCTTTCTGGATTGCAAGGAAAGCAAACCAGTCCATCCTAAAGGAAATCAGCCCTGAATATTCATTGGAAGGACTGATGCTGAAGCTGAAGCTNCTGTGCAGCTTAGACAAGTCACAGCACTTGACAGTGAGCAGACTCATGGTCTCCTTTTATTGGAGGGAGAATACCACCCCAGGTCCCAGTTTTACCCCCTGACCCTGGCTCTGGTTCATCCTGTTGTCTATGGGATATATTTGGTTTCCATCATCCTATGGAAGTCAAAATGCCTGTTTCTGTTCCTGCAAGTTGATACATCCACAGTTTTAGCTCTACTTTCTACTGTATGCTTCTGTTCTTTTTTTTTGTTTTTGTTTTCAAAAAGAATTTAAAATTTGAGTGGGCCACATCCTTTTTATTAAAAAATTATCATTTTCTAATTATTTTTTTCTTAGGCAATGGTAGGGATGTGTGGGGGTGCAATGGAATTCAACTTAATGCAGCTAAAAANTGTTTTTGTTTTCAAAAAGAATTTAAAATTTGAGTGGGCCACATCCTTTTTATTAAAAAATTATCATTTTCTAATTATTTTTTTCTTAGGCAATGGTAGGGATGTGTGGGGGTGCAATGGAATTCAACTTAATGCAGCTAAAAAGTAAATGTTAAATATCATCTTGACTAGAAAATACCCAGAAGCCTATGACTAAGGACTTCCAACTGTGCCAGAAACAAATCCACACTAAGCAAAGAGAGATTTCATTTTGTGAAGCTAAAATCCCCACGTCATTCTAGAACCCTACAGCTGGGTTAGATGGAAACTTGCTTCCGGCCATGTTGTTTTCCCCTTTCAGACTTTTGAAAGGTCTGATTACCTGAGATAAACAGTTGACAATGGTGGCTTACTAAACATTGAGCTTGTTTATTAAACATAATGTGCTACAATTAATTTTGCAATTTATTTGAAAATGCTCATAAATAGGACATTTCACCCCTCTATACTTTTCATGGAGTTGAAGTTTTAGGGCACAAATAAAAAAAAGTCTTTTTTATCCTTCCTGAATACTAAAATAATTTGGGAAAGAGAATGACAGTAGTTTATTAGAAAGAGGACTGAATTGAAAATTATAGATTGATCTATTATCCACAATCAAGTTATCTAAAATATCTAATCCCCACTGAACTTGCAGACCTCAAATGCAAAGGCAGAGTACATCCTGATAACTGGAGCACTGGCTGCAGAGACTGTGGGCATCAAGAAGAGAGGACACACAGACCTTGGCACACTTATCTCTGATGAGACAACCTAGCCTTGGCTGAGATATCCACTCTCCACACCTTCTCTAAAACTCGCCAATCAGTTCAGTCCATCTTCTCCAAGGGAAGAGAGTATGGGGGCCGGGGGGAGGGGATGAAGAGGAAAGAGGTGGAAGAAACAAAATCTAGGTTTCTTCACGTGCAGACCCTGAGACAGAATTTAGTACAAGTAATTAATGCTTCCTGGAAAATGACTCAGGAAACGCCGGCAGTGGAGTGCGAAAGTGAGACCTAGAAGGGGAGGAGGCCAATGTAGCCCATAGACGGGCTAGCTATTCCTGTGGACATGGGGCCCCATCCAGCTGGAGACCCTGAGGCACTGAGTAGAGCACATCTTCAAGTCGTCCCACCCGCTAAGGAGAAGCAGCTGAGATGGTTCCACCAACCGTTTCCATCTTCAGAGGAGAGCTGCTCCTGGGGGTGACCAGGGCTGCAGGATGCCTGTTCCTTGGCTTACTCGGGTGGTCATTGTCAGGAAGGTCAGCTTCTTGCCACACAGACCTCTGCAGAGGGTTGTGTGAATGTCCTCGCAATATGGAAGCGGGTTTCCCCCAGAGCAAGTAATCCAAGAGGAAGAACAGGGGAAGCAGGAAGCCACAGTGCCTTTTTATGAACTTATCTTGGAATTCTCATAACATCACTTCTTTATTTTGCTTACCAGAAACAAGTCAGTAAGTCCAGCCCATACCCAAGGGCAAGAGAATTAGGCTCCATTTCTCAAAGGGAGGAGTATAAAAGACTTTATGTATGCGTACATGCTATATTTCTTCCGCTCTTTGCAACCCTGCCAGGCTCCTCTGTCCACGGAATTGTCCAGGTAAGAATACTAGAGTGGGTTTCTGCCCTCCTCCAGGGGATCTTTCCAACCCAGGGATCAAACCTATGTCTCATGCAGCTCCTACGCTGCAGGAAGATTCTTTACTGCTGAGCCAGTGGGGAAGTCCAAAAGAATTTATAGGTATATTTTAAAACTGCCAGAGGTGACATCCCTGTATTCTAAAGGGAGGTGCTCAACTTCACTTGCAACTTTCATAAGAGATTATGATAGAAGTGCCCAGAGAACATATCTGGAGTTAGTTGTTATGTTCCCTGAGTCCTTCCAACATGGGGAAAGGGATGGACACCCCTATATTTTAAGCCAAAATGAGCGGAGATTTATGGGGACTCTTAGGAGAGTTTGACAAGTACGTCCTAGAATGTAAGGTCTAAATTCTGAGATACGTTTGAAAAGACTGAAGTCAGAGGTGATGTGATAAGCCCCAGGAGTGGAAGAAGGGGCCAGATCTCATTTCAAACTAGCTCCCCCTCTCTTAAGCAGGGCAAGCCCCGCCCCCTCATTCCAGGAACGGAGTTACAACTGACTGCCAGACGAAAGACGACACGCTTTGCCCATTTCTAGGGAGCTCAGGTCAGGGTCTCCAGAGGAAAGACCTCCAAAGACTCACAAACATGCCCCAAGAGAGCTTCAAACATCTAGCGTTGACCAGAGGTGACAACTGTGCCAGCTTCTAACCCTTCACCCCAACCTTATTCATCCATCTATTCCCCTGGACCCAATCTCAGTGGACTTTATTTTTTTTAATATTATTTTATTTTTTAAAATGTTTTCTTTTGTATTGGGGTATAGCCAATTAACAATGTTGTTATAGTTTCAGGTGAACAACAAAAGGACTCAACCACACATATATATGTATCCATTCTCCCCTAAACTCAATGGGCTTGAAATAACAGCAGCTAGCAAGCAAGTGGGCTCCAAAGTTCTCAGCTGTCCCTCTGGCTCTTCCAGGCCTGGCTGAGGCCCAAGCTGGGAGAAAGAAGGTGCTTTAAATTAANCCAATCTCAGTGGACTTTATTTTTTTTAATATTATTTTATTTTTTAAAATGTTTTCTTTTGTATTGGGGTATAGCCAATTAACAATGTTGTTATAGTTTCAGGTGAACAACAAAAGGACTCAACCACACATATATATGTATCCATTCTCCCCTAAACTCAATGGGCTTGAAATAACAGCAGCTAGCAAGCAAGTGGGCTCCAAAGTTCTCAGCTGTCCCTCTGGCTCTTCCAGGCCTGGCTGAGGCCCAAGCTGGGAGAAAGAAGGTGCTTTAAATTAAGTGTTCACATTTGTATTGTACAGTGGATCACGTCATGATTAGACTGGACAAGGCTCTTGAATGCCAAGCCAGAGAATGTTTGTGTGTCCAAGACCTCACCAAAGTGTCCTTCCTCATCCCAGAATGGGATGAGAACCTTTTCCTTCCACTTTTACCTAAAAATCTCCCCATTACCTACCAACTCCATTGCATTAAATAAACCAGATGTATTTGGAATTATCTGGAAAAGAGTGAATTCCTCAGAATTACGAAGCCAATCATTCTAAAGTCAGTCTTAAGACACACTGCTCTGCCCCAACCCTTAAGAGAAACTCTAAGCTATTAATTCTATTTTGAATATGAAGAATCTAAAAATGAAAAAAAGAAATAGCCTTGATTGTTTAGGAAAATTTGATCAACCTCCAGCCTGGAGATGTAGTTCCTGAGCACCACCCTTGTCCTGCCCAAGACTCATTTTCCTTCTTAAGCACTTGGCTCTTCTCTAGTGATGCACCTGCCCCACCTTTCACTGCCTGAATTTTAACCACTACACAATCCCACTGATTTTTAATTCTGTCCTTAATTTTTTAGTACGTTCCCCTATTGCTTGCACTCACTTGAGAGGCCAAGTCCACTCATATTTTCCACACATTGGAGCCAATTTCCCACACATTTGAGAAATTAGAAACTTTTCAGAACAGGTCTGAGAAAGTTCCTGTCCTGTCATCCTTACCATCCAAGGAGAAAGGGAGGATTTTACTAGACAAATACAGACAATATACACTTTCAGGGCTTTCCTCTTCAGCGTTAACCACCAGACCCATCCCCTTAAGCCGGTCTTTGGAGCTTTTCACACCTAGTTTTGGGTCTGCCTTTATTGTTTGATCTACTATCAGTATAATTCAGTAACCACAACATTTTAGCATATTCGTTATAAAGGAATATACACCTGTATTTGCCCTTCTCAGACTTCATTCACTCACTCACTCACTCACTCATTCATCAAACGTTGCTGAGTTCCCATTTTGTANTTTTTTTACTATGCTAATGTATATTTTTTTCTCACTTGTTCTCTATCATATTAAGCAGTTATCTAGTGTAAGCAGAACAAACTGAAGAGTCTACATGTGACTGTAGACCATCAGGACAGAGTGCGCCTTATACATGAATAAAAGTGTTATCAAACCACAGAATATATTGACTCTTGGGCATCTGACTTCACTCTGTAGGTTAAAATGTCAAATGTACATTTCTTTTTGGTTTAACAAATCATTTCTTCTTTTGACCAAAAGTTTTGGGGACCTTCTGAAGTCATTAATTAAAAACAGCAACTCCCTCTCAGATTGCCACACCTGAATTTATTCCTTTGTGGGTCATTTCGGTTTACATCATTTCCTGGAGTTATCCTGATGTTGCCTCTTCTGCTCCCTGAGGGAAGGTGGTTGTTTTACTTCAGATGGTAACTGGCAGTTGGTAGGTACCTTGCTGACCCTGGATGTTCTCAGTGAATGTTACGATGATCCTAATGTCAAGTTAATGGAGCTTTCTCACTGATGGATGTTGAAGCCGATTTTGTGAAGCCCAGCGAATCTCTCAGTGCCCCCAGCTCATGGGCAGCCAAGTCAAGCTTCCAGCCAAGGTCTGTATTTTGGCTGTGCTCTATTTTTTCCATTTTGCTCTACAGTCGGTGGCTCAGATGGTAAAAGAAACTGCCTGTAATGCAGGAGACCCAGGTTCAGTTCCTGGGTTGGGAAGATCCCCTGGAGAAGGGAAAGATGACCCACTCTAGTGTTCTTGCCTGGAGAATCCCACGGACAGGAGAGCCTGGCAGGCTACCACCCATAGTATCACAGGGACTCAGACATGAATGAGCGACTTTCACGGTTTTGACTGAGTGTTGCTCTCTGATGTTGAATATATGGATATTAGTGCTGTTATTAAAGCAGCGAATTCTGGGAATTCTCAAGCACATGACTCATGGCAATAATCACTTTTAAAAATGTAGTTTATTTATTTTTGGTTGCACTAGGTCTTCTTTCCTGCATGTGGGCTCTCTCTAGTTATTGTGAGTGAGGGTTACCCTTCACTGGAGTGCAAGGGTTTCTTGTTGTTACGGTTTCTCTTGATGCCTCCCTGGTGGTTCAGTGATAAAGAATCTGCCTGCAATGCAGGAGACTCAGGTTTGATCCCTGGGTTGGGAAGATCCCCTGGAGAAGGACATGGCAACCCACTCCAGTATTCTTGCCTGGAGAATCCTATGGACAGAGGAGCCTTGTGGGCTNATAAAGAATCTGCCTGCAATGCAGGAGACTCAGGTTTGATCCCTGGGTTGGGAAGATCCCCTGGAGAAGGACATGGCAACCCACTCCAGTATTCTTGCCTGGAGAATCCTATGGACAGAGGAGCCTTGTGGGCTACAGTCCATGGGCTTGCAGAGAGTCGGACACGACTGAGTGAGTACCGCGTCCACGTTCTCTTGATGCAGAGCTCAGACTCTAGCTGCAGGGGTTTCAGTAGCTGCAGCCCAGGGGCTCAGTGGCTTTAGTTGGTCCAGTCTTTCTGGACCAGGGATCGAACAAGTGTCCCTTTCATTGCAAGGCGGATTCTTATCCACTGCACCACCAGGGAAGTCCAATAAGCACCTTTTTTGAAGAAGAGGTTCACTGTGCATATGGAATCAGAACACCGAGGACGAGTCCTTCAAATATTTTCTGCCATGGACTTTGCAGTGGGTGAGTGACACTTTCCCCATTTTGCCTGCTTTCAACTGTTGAGTTAAAATCTTGACCTGTGGACATATTATATATCAAGGGGCTAGCAACAGAGCAGGGGGGAAATCAGCCTTATTGCATTTTCTGTTAGGAGAACATCCTTAAATTACACCGAATCCTTGCCTTATAAAACACCACATGGCTCTCTTGCTTTCGTGGCTGCTGCTTTACCAAGCAGGCTACTTGGAAAGTAATTACATTGAACAGACACTGCCCTTGATTTAAAGTCAGAGAGGGAAGCAGTTAATTGAATAGAAATGACAGTTCTTCTCTTTTTTAAAGATGAAGCCAAGCTTAGAGACAACGTAAATATTAAAGGGAAACTGCCCTAAACAATCAAGATGAATCATTGGCTCGGTGAGGACAATTTATTTTATTTCACTTGATAAGCAAAGGCAACATCGGAGTCCTTTGTGTTTCTCTGGGCATTCTTTCTCTCCTAACAGTCGGACTTTGTGATTCTTTGTCATCTTGGTGCAGAGGCTTTCAAACCTTTTCTCACTGGGTTTTTCTGGTCTGTTTTCAGGTTAAAGGGGCGTGGGTGACAGAAGCCGGGAAATAAAAGCCAGGATTGTTTCCTTGTCATCCTCCACCCTTGCCACCTGGCGACCGTGATTCTGATGAGTGGAGATACATAATGGCCATCTCAAGGCAACATGCTCCTTTATTTCCTGGGGGTCAGGCACCAGGAGGACCACGAGGGCATAAGATCTGTTGAAATGTGACCCTCCTTGGAGCAGGGCTAAGAGTTTTCTCTGCATGGAGAGAGTTGAAGGAAATGACTTCAAGGGAAAGTTCATAGAGTTCTGAAATCAATAGCCAAAAGTAAAAAACGCTCATTTTCTCTTATTATTATTATTTTTTAAATCGGAGGATAATTGCCTCACAATGTCGTGTTGGTTTCTTCCATACAACGTCATGGATCAATCATAACTATATATGCATGTGTATGTGCATCTATCTATATATCCCCTCCCTCTTGAGTCTCCCTCTCCCCACCACCACCCTGCCCCTTTCGGTTGTCACAGAGTGCCAGGCTGGGCTCCCTGTTATATAGCAGCTTCCCACTGGTTATCTGTTTTACACAACAGTGTGTATATGTGTCAATGCTCCTTTCTCAATTTGTCCCATCATCTCTTTCCTCCGCCGTGCTCACAGTGCTGTTCTCTACATCTGACTCCATTCCTTCCTTGCAAATAGGTTAATCAGTATTGCTTTTCTAGATTTCATATATATATATATATATATATATATATATATACTCTAATATACTATGTATGCTTTTCTCTTTCTCACTTTGTGTAACTTTTTCTCTTTCTCACTTACTCTGTGTAACAGGCTCTAGAATCATCCATCTCACTAGAACTGACTCAAATGCTTTCCCAGTTATGTCTGAGTGTATTCCGTTGTATAGATGTACCAAACTTCTTTATCCATTCATCTGCCAATGGACATCTAGGCTGCTTCCACGTCCTGGTTATTGCAAACAGCGCTGCTGCAGTGAATGCTGGGGTACAAGTGTCTTTTTGACTTGTGGTTTCCTCAGGGTATGTGCCTGGCAGTGGGATTGCTGGGTCATAGGGTAGTTTTATTCCTCATTTTTTGAGGAATCTCCATACTGTTCTCCATAGTGGCTGTATCAATTTACCAAAAAAAAAATAAATAAATAAATAAATAAAAAAAGCTCATTTTCAAGCATGAAGTGTAATTAAAATGTCCCACGGGTGAATGAAGAGAAGGAACTTCCTTATCAAGTAATAGATATAAAATAAAAATCCAAAGTGAAAAAAGAAAACCCTTCAAATTTCAACTCTAAATTTTGCTGCCATGGAGAGAAAGTTTGAGCTCTTAAAACATTTATGTTGGGCGTCTTTATAGCTTGCCGTGCTCAACTATATTTTCTTTCTCGAGATTTTCTTTCCCGCTCCAGCCAAATTCTTAATTCTCTGCACATCTCAGGAGAGACCCCCTGAGGCCTGTTGGGTCCAGGCAGAAGAGAAGTCAGAGCTCGGACACAGTGAGGAAACCAGTGTTTCCTCACATTCCCCGGGATTCTTCTGAAGCTGTTAGGAGTGGAAATCTTTTCACCTTTGCACTTAGAATAAAGCAACACAGCATTCACAATAAGTTGGCTTCTGTATACTCTTTGGTAAGCTAGTGCTTCTGCCTCTCAGCCCAATTTTCTAGTCTGAAGGTCAGGGAGAAGGCTTGCATAACCCCAGGGAAGGTAACTGCAGTGATGGAGGGATGGGAGGCAGCCCAGACAGACTTAGGTGGATTTCTGGCTTTGCTAGGGCTTCCCAGGTGGCTCAGTGGTAAAGAATCCACCTGCACTGCAGGAGAGGCAGTTCGATCCCTGGGTTGGGAAGATCCCCTGGAGAAGGAAATGGCAATGCACTCCAGTATTCTTGCCTGGGAAATCCCATGGACAGAGGAGCCTGGCAGGCTACAGCCCATGGGGTCACAAAGATCGGGATGTGACTGAAGCAACTGAACATGCACATTGGCTTTGCTACTCTTTAACCATCCTTTAGGGATGTTACTGGCTTCCTTCTTTAGGCCACAGTTCCCTTTTGGCTGCAAAAATAAAAGACCAGATGACTGACCTCTAAACTTCTTTTACCTCTGACATGACTATATGCCAACTCCTTCCTCTCCTCCCTAGGACATTTAAATGCTGGAATCATGTATAAGCTCGGTTAACCTGGCTTCCCTGGTGACTCAGAGGTTAAAGTGTCTGCCTGCAATGCCGGAGACCCCGGTTCAGTCCTGGGGTTGGGAAGATCCCCTGGAGAAGGAAATGGCAACCCACTCCAGTATTCTTGCCTGGAGAATCCCATGGATGGAGGAGACTGGTAGGCTACAGCCCACGGGGTTGCAAAGAATTGGACACGACTGAGCGACTTCGCTTTCTTTCTTTCTTTCAGCTAACCAGGCACCAAAGGGCCCGTATGTAGCCTGGAATCAGGTGCATCCAACACAGGTGAGTTCTTTTTAAGAAGCACCTATATTTTAGGAATGGGTCCATGGAATGAGAGGATTCTTCTCTGCCAAAGGGAATTGATCTGCGATTTACAAAGAATAAGATAACGTTCATAGTTTTGGTTGGGGTGGGGATTATAAACATTCTCATTTGAAGCTTCTTTTCTCCCAGTTTTGAAAGTGAAAGTGTTAGTTACTCAGTTGTTTCTGACTCTGCGGACAGGTAACTCACTAGGCTCCTCTGTCCATGGAATTCTCCAGGCAAGAATATTGGAGTGGGTTGCCATTCCCTTCTCCGGGGGATCTTCCCTACCCAGGAATTGAATCCAGGTCTCCTGTATTGCAGACAGATTCTTTACTGTCTGAGCCACCTGGGAAGCCCATGTATTACTGAGATCTAATTGACATACGGTTCTGTGTAAATTAAAGGTGTATAGCACATGATTTGACCTACACACGTCATGAAATGATGATCACAATAAGTTTAGTGAACATCCATTGCCTCATGTTGATACAGAATTAAGTAAAATGAAAAAATAATCTCTTTTTGTGATAAGAACTCAGGATTTACTCTCTTAACTGTCACATGTAACAAATAGCAGTGTTGATTATATTGTATCCCTAGTACTTATTTATCTTATAACTGGAAGTTTGTACCTTTTAACCATCTTCATCCAAATCTCCTCCTTCCCTATTAAAACCTTTTGCAAGTTCCTGTCCTTCTAGATTCCCCAGGTATAAGATAGATCAACCTGATGATCTCAAGCAGAATCTCCCATTGTATCTTTCCCAGAGAAACTTGGAGAACTAATAGCGAATGTTTGGGCAGTGGGGGGAAAGGACTGTCCTTGAAAATGAAACAGGCATCATTACTGCTGGACTTCTCAAATTTATAAATATGTTAATAGAACACTCTGGGCTTCTAAGGTGAGGATACAGAATATAGCTTTTACTAACCTGGTTTAATTACAGAATTCATCCCTCCTCCAGTAATAATTATCTTTTCATCATTATTTTTATTGTCTTAAGCAACTAGAGTTCTGGGGAAGACAGTTTGGGGAACATTGCTATAAGAAGTAAATGCTTCTATGAGACTTCCCTAGAGTCCAGTGGTTAAGGCTCTGCGCTTCCACTGCAGGGGGCCCAGGTTTGATCCCTGGTTGAGGAACTAAGATCTTGCATGCCATACAGTGCAGCCAAAATAAATAAACAAGTATTTGAGACAAATCAAATGCCTCTGAACTTATTAAAAAAAAAAAAAAGAAGAAGTAAATGCATCCAATGCCCAGTCACTCTTCAAACGAGATGTCCCTTTTACATGTGAGCAAAGGGGATTCAAGTTAGAGGTTTGGAAGAACTTTTCATGGCAAATGACGCAATAAAACCGGAAGATTATGGGATTTCCCCATGCAGATTTCGCCCCGACGGTCTGCAGAGCATTGCTTGTGTCTTCATTCAATCAGGGCTTTCATAAAGGCTCTTGTCAAGTACTCTGCTTTGTGAACAAAAGAAACAAAACCAGAACTGGCCTCTAGAATGAAGAAAAGAATGGAATAAACGCTCGTGTAAGACTGATGGCCATTTTATGTAAGAATTGGGAGCTGTATTTTGTGTGGGATCCCATCCCTTCTTTTTCACACTGGCCAAGAGCTTGATATTAGCATTTACATGAAATCTGTGGGTGGTATTGCTTATCTCGACTGTTATGTAATCCTTATTACTCATTAGGATGTGGTGTTTTGCTGTGTAGCCTCCAACATGTCTCAGGCAGGATAATTGCACATGAGATCGAGTAGAATGGTGTTCGAACTTACTCAAAAATTTTCGTATGTGTGTGTACTTTTTAATAAAGTAGATGCTGCTTGAAGTGAATTATGTTCAATTTTTTTTTTTCTGTGTTTGCAGGTTTCAGTTTGAAAAGAACCTAATTGTTTGAAAAATATAGGTTACGAGCCACTTAGGAAAGTCCCTCTCAGACGCTCTGTAGACGGCAGAGCAGGAAGTCAAAGGTGGTCGGCTGAGATTGCTGCCATCAATTTCTCATCAGCGGCTCCGCAACTGCGTCTCTCCTGAGTGAAGTGACAAACGAGGTGAATAACAAGCAAAGACAGGTGGTCCTGTTGATGTTCTTGCAAGGTGTCTAGATTACGATCGTTTTCATTAAGACCGTGGTTTGCCATCGCCCATTTTTTCCTTTTTTTAAGAAGATTTATCTTTTATTATGTGAAAAGTCTTTATTGAACTTGTTGCAGTATCACTTCTGTTGCTGAATGTTCTGGTTTTTTGGCTGAGAGGCATGGGGGATCTTAGCTTCCCCACCAGGACTGAACCCACACCCCATGCATTGGAAGGTGAAGTCTTGACCACAGGCCCACCAAGGAAGTCCCTGACCATTTCTTTATTATTATTTTTGCCATTCCCTTTTTTGATAAGTGGACTTCCCAGGTGGTGCTAGTGGAAAAGAGTCCACTTGCCAATGCAGGAGACCTAAGAGGTGCAGGTTTTACCCCTGAGTCAGGAAGATCCCCTGGAGGAGGGAATGGCAACACACTCCAGGATTCTTGCCTGGAGAATCCCATGAACAGAGGAATCTGGAGGGCCCCAGTCCATAGGGTTGCAAAGAGTCAGACAATATTGAAGTGGCTTAGCATACATACAATTTTGGATAAGTACTGTTTTGCTTTACCCTGGATCGTAATTCTAGGCACAGAGCTGGAGTACTGAGTTTGGAATGTGTGAATGAATGGATTACACAAAGCTGGCTATAGCGAAAAGATGGGCATGTGAATTCTGGCTCCACCAACACCCAGCTGCCTGACCCAGAGAGTACAGCTTTTCTTGGCTGTGGTTTTTTCCTCTGACTTATTAATAGATTAGGCCTCCTCTCCTCATAAAGTAGGCCCTATTTCTAGAAGAACACATTCTTCCAAAAGAGTTATGAGTCACTTTTATGCCATTTCTTGTCCCTTTTTATGCCATTTCTTGTCCATCAGAATTTCCAGCAGAAAGAGAAATGAAATGTAATTTGATGTCTTCTTTCTAGTCCAGACAGAATCTTTAATCCTAACTCCAATCCTTCTCTTTTTGGCTACTAAGAGCTCAACTTTCAGTTTTAAGATAAATAAATTCTAGAGATGGGACGTATCATGTGATGCCACATGAAAAGCTCTCAACTTCCAGTTATAAGATAAATAAACCCTAGAGATGAAATGTACCACGAAATGATGATAGTGAAAATATATTCGAAAGTTGCTCAAGGAGTAGATTTTACAAATTCTCATTACAAGAAAAAAATTATAACTTGGTGTGTGATGAATGTTAACTAGACTTGCTGTGATCACTTCATAATATATACATGTGTGAAGTCATTATGTTGCACACTTTAAACTGATACAACGTAATATGACAAATATATCTCAATAAACTGGAAAAACATCTCAGATTGTAGAATGATAAAGGTAATAAACAATAAAGATACATAATAAAGGTTACAATCATTTGTTAAAAGTGTGCTACATTTTAAGTCATTTTCATGCCCTGTTTTATCGAATCTGTACAATAATTGTGTTGGAATCATTACACTCTAATTCTAGAAAAGAAATAATGAGGCTAATAGGGGTTATCACTTATGCAAAGGGACACAGTTAGCAAGTGTCAGAGCTGAGATTGGAGCCCAAGGCTTTTTGTCTTCAAAGCCTTGGCTGTCTCTCTACAAAAACGGTAAGGATCTTAGACAAGGCCACTTCTACACCTCCTGGTGTGTGTTTGTGTTAGTTGCTCAGTCGTGTCCGACTTTGCAACCCCATGGACTGTAGCCCCCCAGGCTCCTCTGTCCTTGGGATTTCCCAGGCAAGAATACTGAGGTGGGTTGCCATTTCCTTCTCCAGGGGATCTTCCTGACCCAGTGATCAAACTTGGGTCTCCCACATTGCAGGCTGATTCTTCACCATCTGAGCCACCACGCAAGGTGGCTATAGGGGGTATAGATGGCTATACCCCCTTGTAGCTCTTTAATTCTCCAATTCTCCATCATCATTGTCTTTTCTATCTAGTGCCTCATTCCTTGTGCTTCAGATACTCAACTTCAGTGTTTGAGGGGTGGAGAAGGATGGGTTGAGAGATTTGTGTCTAGACTCTTGTTAGGATAACCAGCAGATCATCTTGCCTTGCATGACCCTGGGGCAGAATCAGTGCTTCGCAGGTAAATTGGCTCTGACCCTTTGCAACCCCATGGATTGCAGCCCATCAGGCTCCTCTGTTCTTGGGGTTNCCCACGGGGTTGCAAAGAATTGGACACGACTGAGCGACTTCGCTTTCTTTCTTTCTTTCAGCTAACCAGGCACCAAAGGGCCCGTATGTAGCCTGGAATCAGGTGCATCCAACACAGGTGAGTTCTTTTTAAGAAGCACCTATATTTTAGGAATGGGTCCATGGAATGAGAGGATTCTTCTCTGCCAAAGGGAATTGATCTGCGATTTACAAAGAATAAGATAACGTTCATAGTTTTGGTTGGGGTGGGGATTATAAACATTCTCATTTGAAGCTTCTTTTCTCCCAGTTTTGAAAGTGAAAGTGTTAGTTACTCAGTTGTTTCTGACTCTGCGGACAGGTAACTCACTAGGCTCCTCTGTCCATGGAATTCTCCAGGCAAGAATATTGGAGTGGGTTGCCATTCCCTTCTCCGGGGGATCTTCCCTACCCAGGAATTGAATCCAGGTCTCCTGTATTGCAGACAGATTCTTTACTGTCTGAGCCACCTGGGAAGCCCATGTATTACTGAGATCTAATTGACATACGGTTCTGTGTAAATTAAAGGTGTATAGCACATGATTTGACCTACACACGTCATGAAATGATGATCACAATAAGTTTAGTGAACATCCATTGCCTCATGTTGATACAGAATTAAGTAAAATGAAAAAATAATCTCTTTTTGTGATAAGAACTCAGGATTTACTCTCTTAACTGTCACATGTAACAAATAGCAGTGTTGATTATATTGTATCCCTAGTACTGATTTATCTTATAACTGGAAGTTTGTACCTTTTAACCATCTTCATCCAAATCTCCTCCTTCCCTATTAAAACCTTTTGCAAGTTCCTGTCCTTCTAGATTCCCCAGGTATAAGATAGATCAACCTGATGATCTCAAGCAGAATCTCCCATTGTATCTTTCCCAGAGAAACTTGGAGAACTAATAGCGAATGTTTGGGCAGTGGGGGGAAAGGACTGTCCTTGAAAATGAAACAGGCATCATTACTGCTGGACTTCTCAAATTTATAAATATGTTAATAGAACACTCTGGGCTTCTAAGGTGAGGATACAGAATATAGCTTTTACTAACCTGGTTTAATTACAGAATTCATCCCTCCTCCAGTAATAATTATCTTTTCATCATTATTTTTATTGTCTTAAGCAACTAGAGTTCTGGGGAAGACAGTTTGGGGAACATTGCTATAAGAAGTAAATGCTTCTATGAGACTTCCCTAGAGTCCAGTGGTTAAGGCTCTGCGCTTCCACTGCAGGGGGCCCAGGTTTGATCCCTGGTTGAGGAACTAAGATCTTGCATGCCATACAGTGCAGCCAAAATAAATAAACAAGTATTTGAGACAAATCAAATGCCTCTGAACTTATTAAAAAAAAAAAAAAGAAGAAGTAAATGCATCCAATGCCCAGTCACTCTTCAAACGAGATGTCCCTTTTACATGTGAGCAAAGGGGATTCAAGTTAGAGGTTTGGAAGAACTTTTCATGGCAAATGACGCAATAAAACCGGAAGATTATGGGATTTCCCCATGCAGATTTCGCCCCGACGGTCTGCAGAGCATTGCTTGTGTCTTCATTCAATCAGGGCTTTCATAAAGGCTCTTGTCAAGTACTCTGCTTTGTGAACAAAAGAAACAAAACCAGAACTGGCCTCTAGAATGAAGAAAAGAATGGAATAAACGCTCGTGTAAGACTGATGGCCATTTTATGTAAGAATTGGGAGCTGTATTTTGTGTGGGATCCCATCCCTTCTTTTTCACACTGGCCAAGAGCTTGATATTAGCATTTACATGAAATCTGTGGGTGGTATTGCTTATCTCGACTGTTATGTAATCCTTATTACTCATTAGGATGTGGTGTTTTGCTGTGTAGCCTCCAACATGTCTCAGGCAGGATAATTGCACATGAGATCGAGTAGAATGGTGTTCGAACTTACTCAAAAATTTTCGTATGTGTGTGTACTTTTTAATAAAGTAGATGCTGCTTGAAGTGAATTATGTTCAATTTTTTTTTTTCTGTGTTTGCAGGTTTCAGTTTGAAAAGAACCTAATTGTTTGAAAAATATAGGTTACGAGCCACTTAGGAAAGTCCCTCTCAGACGCTCTGTAGACGGCAGAGCAGGAAGTCAAAGGTGGTCGGCTGAGATTGCTGCCATCAATTTCTCATCAGCGGCTCCGCAACTGCGTCTCTCCTGAGTGAAGTGACAAACGAGGTGAATAACAAGCAAAGACAGGTGGTCCTGTTGATGTTCTTGCAAGGTGTCTAGATTACGATCGTTTTCATTAAGACCGTGGTTTGCCATCGCCCATTTTTTCCTTTTTTTAAGAAGATTTATCTTTTATTATGTGAAAAGTCTTTATTGAACTTGTTGCAGTATCACTTCTGTTGCTGAATGTTCTGGTTTTTTGGCTGAGAGGCATGGGGGATCTTAGCTTCCCCACCAGGACTGAACCCACACCCCATGCATTGGAAGGTGAAGTCTTGACCACAGGCCCACCAAGGAAGTCCCTGACCATTTCTTTATTATTATTTTTGCCATTCCCTTTTTTGATAAGTGGACTTCCCAGGTGGTGCTAGTGGAAAAGAGTCCACTTGCCAATGCAGGAGACCTAGGAGGTGCAGGTTTTACCCCTGAGTCAGGAAGATCCCCTGGAGGAGGGAATGGCAACACACTCCAGGATTCTTGCCTGGAGAATCCCATGAACAGAGGAATCTGGAGGGCCCCAGTCCATAGGGTTGCAAAGAGTCAGACAATATTGAAGTGGCTTAGCATACATACAATTTTGGATAAGTACTGTTTTGCTTTACCCTGGATCGTAATTCTAGGCACAGAGCTGGAGTACTGAGTTTGGAATGTGTGAATGAATGGATTACACAAAGCTGGCTATAGCGAAAAGATGGGCATGTGAATTCTGGCTCCACCAACACCCAGCTGCCTGACCCAGAGAGTACAGCTTTTCTTGGCTGTGGTTTTTTCCTCTGACTTATTAATAGATTAGGCCTCCTCTCCTCATAAAGTAGGCCCTATTTCTAGAAGAACACATTCTTCCAAAAGAGTTATGAGTCACTTTTATGCCATTTCTTGTCCCTTTTTATGCCATTTCTTGTCCATCAGAATTTCCAGCAGAAAGAGAAATGAAATGTAATTTGATGTCTTCTTTCTAGTCCAGACAGAATCTTTAATCCTAACTCCAATCCTTCTCTTTTTGGCTACTAAGAGCTCAACTTTCAGTTTTAAGATAAATAAATTCTAGAGATGGGACGTATCATGTGATGCCACATGAAAAGCTCTCAACTTCCAGTTATAAGATAAATAAACCCTAGAGATGAAATGTACCACGAAATGATGATAGTGAAAATATATTCGAAAGTTGCTCAAGGAGTAGATTTTACAAATTCTCATTACAAGAAAAAAATTATAACTTGGTGTGTGATGAATGTTAACTAGACTTGCTGTGATCACTTCATAATATATACATGTGTGAAGTCATTATGTTGCACACTTTAAACTGATACAACGTAATATGACAAATATATCTCAATAAACTGGAAAAACATCTCAGATTGTAGAATGATAAAGGTAATAAACAATAAAGATACATAATAAAGGTTACAATCATTTGTTAAAAGTGTGCTACATTTTAAGTCATTTTCATGCCCTGTTTTATCGAATCTGTACAATAATTGTGTTGGAATCATTACACTCTAATTCTAGAAAAGAAATAATGAGGCTAATAGGGGTTATCACTTATGCAAAGGGACACAGTTAGCAAGTGTCAGAGCTGAGATTGGAGCCCAAGGCTTTTTGTCTTCAAAGCCTTGGCTGTCTCTCTACAAAAACGGTAAGGATCTTAGACAAGGCCACTTCTACACCTCCTGGTGTGTGTTTGTGTTAGTTGCTCAGTCGTGTCCGACTTTGCAACCCCATGGACTGTAGCCCCCCAGGCTCCTCTGTCCTTGGGATTTCCCAGGCAAGAATACTGAGGTGGGTTGCCATTTCCTTCTCCAGGGGATCTTCCTGACCCAGTGATCAAACTTGGGTCTCCCACATTGCAGGCTGATTCTTCACCATCTGAGCCACCACGCAAGGTGGCTATAGGGGGTATAGATGGCTATACCCCCTTGTAGCTCTTTAATTCTCCAATTCTCCATCATCATTGTCTTTTCTATCTAGTGCCTCATTCCTTGTGCTTCAGATACTCAACTTCAGTGTTTGAGGGGTGGAGAAGGATGGGTTGAGAGATTTGTGTCTAGACTCTTGTTAGGATAACCAGCAGATCATCTTGCCTTGCATGACCCTGGGGCAGAATCAGTGCTTCGCAGGTAAATTGGCTCTGACCCTTTGCAACCCCATGGATTGCAGCCCATCAGGCTCCTCTGTTCTTGGGGTTTTTCAGGCAAGCATACTGAAGCGGGCTGCCATTTCCCTCTCCAAGGGATCTTCCTAGCTAGAAGGATCAAACCAGATTCGTCTCTGTCTCTGTATTGCAGGTAGATTCTTTACCTGCTGAGCCATCGGGGAAGCTCAAGCAAACTGGCACTAAATCTCAATTGTTGAACCAACACTTCACTCATGTTGATTGAGCACTTACTGTGTGTCTAGTATATCAGCAGTGGTTTTGCAAAGATGAATATGATTCAAGCCCTCAAAGCTGGCAGGAGAGGTCTGCACAGATATGGTAACAGCTGGCCGGGCTAAGGGCTGTGTGTCTTGGTGCTTAGCTTAGCAGGGTCTGCTGAGACTCTTGGGTTCTAGGCCCTTCCTCCCCATGACTCACCTCCTAACCCTAAAAAAATTATGTCAACTTTTCTGTGCCTCAGTTGCTTCACCTATAAAGCGAGGATAATCACAGTGGCTTACCTCAGAAGGGTGTAGTGAGAAAAGTCTAATAAAAAGACCAAACAGTAAATGTCAGAGGGTTTATTAAGAATTAGTGCTACCTGAATGCTGAATGATGAACCAGAATTTCTTCTGTGTCAAAGGCAGCAGCCAGTTGGGCAATGTTCTAGTGTTTAATCACTTACCCTCCAGACTTCCCTCAGATGGAAGCTTCCCCCTTAATAACAGGAGCCTATGTGGGAAAGGTGCTTAGTCAAGTGCTGAGAAGGAAGAGTTGTCTAATCTTTTTGGTATTTTTACAGTTAGGTATTCCAGGTAGGTAACCATCTTTTTGTTTCTTAAAGATATTGAAGAAAGCCAGGAGGAAGTCCAGTTTTCCTCATTTATTTATTCACTCGTTAATTCGGCAAGTATTATTTGATGTGATGTGAAAGTTGGACCATAAGGAAGGCTGAGCGCCAAAGACTTGATGCTTTTGAACTGTGGTGTTGGAGAAGATGCTTGAGAGCCCTTTGATCTGTAAGGAGATCAAACCAGTCAATCCTAAAGGGAATCAATCCTGAGTATTCATTGGAAGGACTGATGCTGAAGCTCTAATACTTTGGCCACCTGATGTGAAGAACTGACTCCTTGGAAAAGACCCCAATCCTGGAAGAGATTGAAGGCAGGAGGAGAAGAGGACGACAGAGGATGAGACGGTTGGATGGCATCACCGACTTGATGGACATGAGTTTGAGGAAGTTCTGGGAGTTGGTGATGGACAGGGAAGCCTGGCATGCTGCAAGCCATGGGGTTGTCCAGAGTTGGACACGACTGAGCTACTGAACTGAACTGATAATTTGTTGAACTGACAAGGATTCATATATCTCTGATAGTTCTTAGAAATCACCAGCCATCAATATATCAGCTTTCAGTTTTTATAAGTGAGAAATAGAGCTCTTAAAAAATTAATGGACATTTGATTGACAATGCTGTTTGTTTCAGGTGTACAGCAAAGTGATTCATATATATATATATTTCCTTTTTATATTCTTTTTCATTGTTGGTTATTACAAGATATTGAATGTTATCCTCTGTGCTATACAGGAGGTCCTTTTTGTTTATCTATTTTATACACATTAGTGTGTATCTGTTAATCCCAAGTTCCTAATTAATCCCCCCCTTCCCCTTTGAACTGTGGTGTTGGAGAAGTCTCTTGAGAGTCCCTTGGACTGCAAGGAGATCTAGTCAGTCCATCCTAAAGGAGATCAGTCCTGAGTGTTCATTGGAAGACCTGATGTTGAAAATGAAACTCTAATACTTTGGCCACCTAATGCGAAGAGCTGACTCATTTGAAAAGACCCTGATGCTGGGAAAGATTGAGGGCAGGAAGAGAAGGGGACGACAGAGCATGAGATGGTTGGATGGCATCACCGACTTGATGGACATGAGTTTGGGTAAACTCTGGGAGTTGGTGATGGACAGGGAGGCCTGGCGTGCTGCAGTTCATGGGGTTGCAAAGAGTCAGACATGACTGAGCTACTGAACTGAACTTCCCCTTTGATAACTGTGTTTGTTTTCTATGTCTGTGTTTTCTTTAAAGCATTGTTTGTATGTCTTAGAAAGAGTAAAATGAGTCTTAAACTAAGTTTGTATATCCCATTAATTAATTGAAGGTGATACATCTGTTTGGTCAAACAAATAGTAGTAACTCTGTACATACACATTACTAAACAAATATGAGATATAAACAGCTATTAAAAAATTTAAATATAGTTGATGTATAATAGTACCTAAGTTACAGTATAAAATATAGTGACTCATAGTTTTTAAAGGTTTACTCCATTTATAGTTATAAAATAATGGCTATACTCTCTGTGTGGGACAATATATCCTTGTAGCTTATGACAGACAGCTATTTTTCAGTGTTGCCTTGCCCGAGAACCTGTATATATCACTTAAATTTATCACATTTTTCTATATCACTTAACTTTATGCATCTACTCTCATTTAGCCCTCCCAGTAACTCTTTAAAATAGTCAATAGTATACCCATTTTACAGGTAATAGAACTGTGCCTTTGAGAGATAAAGAAATTAGCACATTCAGGGAGGAAAGAGAACCAACTATAGACCCAACTCTGGTCCCCAAATTCTTTCTCTCTTTATTGCCTCTGAAAAAGTAAGAATCTGGGCCTCCCCTCAAACCCTTCCTACAAACAAAATATTCGTGGATGTTTATACAAATGTTCAGCAAGTATTTGTTTAATGAATAAATCAATGTAACTATATTTATTAAATTGTAGTAGCATGGAATAGTTCTAAAGCAAAGAATAATTTATGCAATGTTTATGATCTATATAAGGAATTGTAGTTAAATTTTTATGAGTGATAATGGTATTGTGGTTATCTTTTGGAGGGACATACTGAAATGTTTACAGATGAAATAGCATAATGTCTGATACCAACCTCAGAAAGAGTGAGGCGAAAGAGGAACTTAAATTCAACAAGATTGAATCATGAGCTGATAAGTGATGACACTGGATGTTCATCTGGGGTTCATTTTATTAATTTCTCTCATTTTGTACATATTAAAATTTTTTCATAATAAAATTTTTAACAATAGTTTTCTGTAGGAAAAAAGTGGGGGGAGGAATGGAAGTTCATTGCAGGGTCATCTACTCTAGTTTTTTTTTCAACGGTAAAATTTTCTGATTTTCACCATAATTACAAAACACATTTCTCTAATAGGGATATAAAGGGGAAGGGCATTTTCTATATCACTTACCTTGTAAAATTTCACTCTTTTAATACAGATTTCAGGGGGAGATTTCCTTAATTTACTGTGTGAACCAGAGTTAGCCTGAGTCTTTGTATGTAGGTTTCTCACCTGGACATGAGAGCATCAGTCTAGACAATATCTGGAGTTCTTTCCATTCCTGAACTTCTAGAATTCTGTGTGCATGGTGTGAAGTCACTTCAATCATGCCCTAACCTTTGTGACTCCATGGACTATCATCCAGTCTCCTCTGTCCATGAGATTCTGTAGGCAAGAATACGAGAGTTGGTTTCCATGCACTCCTCCAGGGGATCTTCCCTACTCAGGGATCGAATCTGCATCCCTTAAAATCTTCTTCTTCATTGGCAAGTGGGTTTTTTTTACCACTTGCGCCACCTGGGAAGCCCTCTAGAATTCTGAGCAGCTAGTAGAACATTGTGGGTGTCATTACTTCGCTATGTAATTGTCAGCACCCATGTTTGTGGACCAAAACAGAATAAGAGTTCTGACACACCCTGAACCCAGGAAGTAAAACTCTTAAATGTTGTTGTTCAGTTGCTCACTCACGTCTGACTCTTTGTGACCCCATGGACTGCAGCACATCAGGCTTCCCTATCCTTCTCTATCTCCTGGGGCTTGCTTAAACTCATGTTCATTTAGTTGATAATGCCATCCAACCATCTCATTCTCTGTCACCTTCTTCTCCTCCTTCCCTCAGTCTTTCCCAGCATCAGGGTCTTTTCCAATGAATTGGCTCTTTGAATCAGGTGGCCAAAGTATTGGAGCTTCAGCATCAGTCCTTTCAATGAATATTCAAGGTTGCTTTCCTTTAGGATTGACCTCCTTGCAGTCCAGTTCAGTTCAGTTGCTCAGTCATGTCCGACTCTTTGTGACCCCATGGACTGCACCACGCCAGGCTTCCCTCTCCATCACTGACTCCTGGAGCTTGCTCAAATTCATGTCCATTGGGTCGGTGATGCCATCGAGTCAGTGAGAGCGTTACTGGCATCACCTTGCAGTTCACGGGACTCTCAAAAGCCTACTCCATCTCCACAAAACATCAATTCTTCAGCACTCAGCCTTCTTTATGGGCCAACTCTCACATCCATATATGAGTGCTGGAAAAATCATAGATTTGACTCTACAGACGTTTGTTGGCAAAGTGATGTCTCTGCTTTTTAATATGCTGTCTAGGTTGGTCATATCTTGGAAGAAAAACGAAGACTATTAAATGGAACCCTACCTTTGGGGTTGGATGCGCTTCTAGGTGGTTCCCTAGTGTGTAGCCAGGGCCTTCTACCCAGGGCAGCAGGCGGTACACAAAGAACTGATTACTTGGTAGAAGGCTCCTACTTCCTGAGAGCAGAATGAAACCAGAACACATCTGAGATAAAGCCCTTCCTCCAGAACAGCAGACAGCCAATGGATATTGTGGATGATCCTCAGAAGATCCCTTCAGTAGTTAAACCTCAATGAGAATTACTTAATTCTAACAGCCTTTCAGGAGCAACAAGTGTTGAAAGCTGCTAGATGTCTTCTGTTAAGATTCAATCCGATGAAAGCCAAACCTGACTGAAGGAAGATTCAAGCATAGGTGTTGAGCAATAATGTTCTCATGCAAATTCATCAGATAACAGACCCACCTATCAGTTGGTGTGATTTGATAAGCTGTGTCCTGAAGTGTACTTCATCTGTGCCTGTATCAGCTTATGTATCCACCCAGATAGGAGCGCCAAGGGCTGCAAAAGACTAACCTAAGAAATGGCACCCCACTCGGAGAAGGCAGTGGCACCCTACTCCAGTACTCTTGCCTGGAAAATCCCATGGATGGAGGAGCCTGGTGGGCTGTACTTCATGGGGTCGCTAAGAGTCGGACAAGACTGAGCGACTTCACTTTCACTTTTCACTTTCATGCACTGGAGAAGGAAATGGCAACCCACTCCAGTGTTCTTGCCTGGAGAATCCCAGGGACGGGGGAGCCTGGTGGGCTCCCCCATCTATGGGATCACACAGAGGCGGACACGACTGAAGTGACTTAGCAGCAAGAAAATTTTAATAAGTTAAAATACTCTTATGCAGCATCAGGAAACTTGTATCCTGAGCTTGTGTTAGTAGAATAAGGATTTCAGGGATTTCCTTTTTTTTTAAACTTGTTATTTTGTTTTCGTATATAGCAGATTAACAATGTTGTGATAGTTTCAGGTGAATAGTGAAGGGACTCAGCTATACACGTACATGTATCCATTCTCCCTCAAACTCCCCTCCCATTCAGGCTGCCACATAACACTGAGCAGAGTTCCTTGTGCTAGACAGTAGCTCCTCATCGGTTAGGATTTCAGATATTTCTATATTTCAAATCTATCTGGGGAGTGGGACTTACTGTTAGTACAAACTACCATACATCTGGTATTCAAAGTATATGAGTTATTTATATAATATTATATAAATATATTGTATAAATATAACATATTTATATAGTATAAATATAATATTATATAATATATAAATATAATATAATATACTATTTATAGAACAGATCTTTTCCAACATAGTTGCTTTTCTCATATCCTTGGTGTAACTGTGAACTTTAGGTTAGAGAAAAAATAAGTTACTTTCCTAAAACCTCTAGAGAGCTCCTTTACTGAATGAGCTATTTTTTTAAACTTCTTAGTTTGTATTGGAGTATAGCCGATTAACAATGTGATAGTGAACAGGTGAACAGCAAAGGGACTCATACATGTATCGATTCTCCCCCAAGCTCCCTTCCCATCCAGACTGCCACATAACATTACGCAGAGCTCCCTGTGCTAGACAGCAGATCCTTGTTGGTTATCCACTTTAAATACAGCAGAATGTAGATGTCAATTCCAAACTTGCTACATCTGCCCTGCGTTCTTCCCCACTGGCAGCTAAAAGATTGTTTTCTAAGTCTGTGAGTCTGTTTCTGTTTTGTAAATAAGTTCATTTGTATAATTTCTTTTTCGATCCTGCATATAAGGGATGTCATACAATATTTTTCTTTCTCTGTGTGACTTATTACTGAGTGAATCATTTTAATTCACATGGTGCTCTTCAAAGTTGAAGTTAGCTGGCTCCAAGAAATGACTTTAATTAGAGCTTACATGTGGATTTTTTTTTCCAAGTCCCCTGCCTTCTGGCTTGGAAGAGTGTGGCCAGAGGTAAGACGGGGCCACCCTTTGATTAAAGATGGAGGTCAGCTAAGTGAACGGATTCTTGAAGAGTCCTCATTTTGCTCATCTCATTTCTGAAGTTTAGCCAAAGGAAAAGTTTCATAGCAAGGGCAGTTTCTGGGTTCTTTTGCCTTTCAAACTATATCAGGAAGGAAAGAGTTGAAGATAAGAAGAAAAGAACATACAAGTAGCTGAAGGTAAGGAGGAGAGAGTCTTATAGTTGGGTGGAGAGAGAAGGAATGGCAGTCAGGAGGAAGGGTCTCCTTTTAGAGGGTGGATGGAGCCAGCGGTTCTGGAGAAGATGGGTGCTCTGGGCGGTCCTGTTGGCCGTGACTCACCACCTGGAGAGGAGCTAAGTGGAGGGCAGTTATGTGAGGAAAGAGAAGAGTCTCCCTTATGCTGTCCAGCCATGAAGTGAAGGGTTAGAGTGCGGAAGAGCTAGAAACCCCTCATTTCTGTGTGTGGATTGTATTTATCTATCACTCTGAAAAATANGGTCCTGTTGGCCGTGACTCACCACCTGGAGAGGAGCTAAGTGGAGGGCAGTTATGTGAGGAAAGAGAAGAGTCTCCCTTATGCTGTCCAGCCATGAAGTGAAGGGTTAGAGTGCGGAAGAGCTAGAAACCCCTCATTTCTGTGTGTGGATTGTATTTATCTATCACTCTGAAAAATAGTCACTCTCTTTGCAGCTCTGGTGATGCTGATCATCATGGGGCCCCAGAGCAAACACAGATGTCCTAACTTTCTAAGATGTAGCTAAAAACAAAAATATAGTATTATACTGTTTTGACATATAGGTGATGATGTTTGGAAATAATACCTTCCTTGCTGAACTTCCTATAAATCTAACATGTGACCAGACAACTTTGTTCCTAAGTTGTAACTTCCTTCCAAAACATAGGAGACAAATTATGTTGCATATCTAACCCAATTTTATAATCTGTATTTATCCTTTTTTTAGAACAAACTTGTTATTGAAAATAAGAAGTAAAATAATTGAAATACATTTGTAGATTTATTCTTTCTCATCTATTAAACATTTTTCAATAGAAACAAAGAAAATATGGCTGATTCATGTTGAAGTTTGACAGGAAACAACAAAATTCTGTAAAGCAATTATCCTTTAATTAAAAAATAAATAAATTAAAAAATAAACAAAGAGAAATATTTTAAAATATATTCTTAAAAGTTCATAGTATAAAAATTTAGAAACTACAGACGCATTCATGGAGATATAAAATGTGCTCCACCTAGAAATGAATGAACAAATTGTAATAATGCAAATGAAGGACATCACTGTAAAGATGATAGTTTGAAAGCAATGATATTACCAATACTGATCACTATTAAATTCTTATGTTAGCATATAGAGATGAAGCTAGCATCAAAGGTACTTCTTGAAGGGTCAGCATAATCCTCCTAAAATGATCTCTAGTAAAATTCTAAAAGAGCACATGATCCTAAGGATGAATTTGGATTGCATGAAGGTGATAAAGGGCAACCTTTACCAAATTCCCTTTGCTGCAGTTTGTATTTGATTGATACAGATTTCTATCTGCATCTTTCTAATCTACATTCTTGTTTACATATATGTATCTATAACATATTGAATTATTTACAATCTGGAGTTGTAATTTTATGACCTGAACTTTTTTTTTTTTAAAGCATTCTTCTTTTAAAACTTGTTTTATTTATTTATTTGGCTGCTCTGAGTCTTAGTTATGGCATAAGGGACAAAGTTCCCCAATCGGGGATGGAACTCAGGCCCCCAACACTGGAAGCACAGTGTCTTAGCCTCTAGGCCATCAGGGAAGTTCCTGAATTTTCTGATCTTAACGACAACGTATATTCTATCTATGAATCTTTCTGATAAGTGAAATTACAATTCTGCCACTTGATTTTCCCATTTTTAGCTTTTGATCATCTTCTTTGGAGGTGCATTAACTCTAAAATACCTTCAGTCATTTAATTATCTCAACATCTGTAGTCATCAGGTCAATATACATAGAAATATGATAGCATTGTATCCCTACAAAATTAGGGGTACTTATTCAAGGATTATTTAGTATGACCTTTGTGTTGGCTATTTTCAGCCATCAAATTCACCCGAGATTGTCAGTCTGCTTCTCTTCACACAATGTTATCGTTTTTCACTCTTTTTTAATCTCTACCTGTTCTTTCTGGAAGGCAGAAACAAAGTTATGAGCAAAAAAATGCCTTGATCCCAGCTTGCCATGATTAATTATAATCTTTAATGTGCATTACTCATTCCACGTAAAACTAGCATATGCCTAAACGCTACCCAAACAACTAATTGAAAAGTTCAATGAATTCCATCATTTAGCACCAACTAATTGAAAGAAAAGTTTATCATTTTCAAAATTTTCTCTTTGTTTTTTATGCTGAATTTAGGCAAATTGAGACAAAATAGTTCCATCAGTTCTTTTTTTTTTAACTTCCCAAGCATTGAGGTGTTTGTAGCAAATACTGCCTATAGGTAAAAGAAATTATTATCCATGAATGCTGAAGCAATGCCCAGGAGTATATACTTTTTGTCATTTATTTCTGCTGCTTTCTATAAATGTCACACCGTTGTTGTTTAGTCATTAAGTCCTGTTTGACTCTTTGGCCACCCCATGCACTCTAGCCCATCAGGCCCCCCTGTTCCTGGGATTTACCAGGTAAGAATACTGGAGTGGGCTGCCACGGCTTTCTCCAGGGGATCTTCCTGACACAGGGATCAAACTCACGTCTCTTGCATTGGCAGGTGGATTCTTTACCACTGAGCCACCAGGGAAGCCCGTATCACACTTATACTTTAGCTTAATTTATAATAATAATTAAATATGCAGTCACATCTCTCTTCCATGTTCCAAGTTAATTACCTGATTAAAAAAACTGATTTTAGTCTGTTTCTTGTTTAGTCAACTGATAGAGAGATAGTGCGGCTTTCTGAGCAGCGGCACCAGGTGGGATGGGAGTTAGAGATTTTGGCAGAACACTGCTTGTAAAGGGCAAGCTTGGCTGCCAAGAAAATCCAGTCTGAGTAATTCAATCTGCACTTCCTGGCTAATGAGTTTATGTGCAAATTTTAAAATATAGAATCTGAGGACTGTCTACCTTATTGTGAATAGAAACACATTTGTGAGCTATTTTCACAGGTCACTTATAATTGATTATATAATTACAAAATGCCATTTATGAAAGTATGGCAGAGTCATCTGTGAAAATAATTAGGTAACATTCCCTTGTTGAAAATATGTGGACTATGTGTTATTTAAGGTCCATTTCCACTCTAGATTTTTATCATTTTATGACTAAATCATTTTGTGTTTAAAGATTTATTTTAAGAAATCCTGACCATGATTTTAACAAAGAAGAAATGAACTATGAGTAAAAACTAAGTGCATCTTATTGTATCTCTTTAATACCTAGCAGGACATGTATGTATGTATGTATGTGAAGTCGCTCAATTGTGTCCGACTCTTTGTGACCCCATGGACTGTAGCCTACCAGGCTCCTTAGTCTGTGGAATTTTCCAGGCAAGAGTACTGGAGAAGGTTGCCATTTCCTTCTCCAAGCAGGACATTTAGTAGGTGCTTAAGTATACACTTCATGTTGGTTGATTGATAGAGGGCCTATTTTTTATATTGCTTCCTTATGATATTGATGTTTCTGATGAATTTAAAAATAAATATTTCAGAGAAGTTTCTACATGAGGAAACAAAGAATTGAATCCCTCATTCAAATAATTTGTAAAGTAAACTATTTTGCCACATTATATCCAGATAGTTCAAGCTGTAAAGTACAAAAAAAAAAAAATTGGAACTCATTATAGGATGTCTTCAATTTTCCTTTTGATGAAAAAGTTTCAGAAAAAGTAAGCTGGAGATGTCATCTACAGTTAAGTTTCTTTTTGGGAAGGATTGATGCTCCACACTTATTACAAATGCTCATGATGCCAATGGGGTTTGATTCTAAAAGCCATTTTGTCCCTCCTACTGTCTTGTTGGGGCTTCTCCTTTGCCCCTAGACATGGGGTAGCTTTTTTTGGTGGGACCCAACATTCTCCTGTTGATGGTTGCTCAGCAAGTAGTTGCAAATTTGGAGTTGTCGCAGGAGAAGAGCACATGATCAGAGGGTTCAAACAAAACCTTGTGCACACCAGGACCCAGGGACCCCACAAGAGAGTGAGTCAGATCTGCCTTTGAGGGTTTGAGTGTCTCCTGTGGAGGCACAGGTCACCAGACACAGGTCAGCAGTGGCCTGCTGCAGGGACAGGGGCTCTGGCTGCAGCAGATCTGGAGGCACTGCCTGTGGCATAAGCCCTCTTGAAGGAGGTCGCCATTAGCTCCACCATAGAGCCACTGAGCAGAGGGCCCACAGACTGGAGAACAATTATACCAAAGAAGTTCTCACACTGTTGTGAAAATTCTAGGGCCCACAACAGAGTTCCCAACCTGGGGATCTAGTAAAGGGACTGAGAACACCCAGGGAATTTGACTTTGAAGGCCAGTGGGATTTCATTACAGAACTTCAATACAACTGGGGNTTTAAAAGTATTTTCAGGGAGGAATTTATACCAGGGCCATCTATCTTGGTCTTTTTGTATTTTGTGCATGTATACATGCTAAGTCGCTTCAGCTGTGTCCGACTTTTTGTGCCCCTGTGGACTGTAGCCCACCAGGCTCCTCTGTCCATAGGATTCTCCAGGCAAGAATCCTGGAGTGGGTTGCCCTGCCTTCCTGCAGGGGATCTTCCTGACCCAGGGGATCTTCTTCCCAGGGATCAAACCCATGTCTCTCATGTTTCCTGTACTGGCAGGCCCGTTCTTTACCACTAGTGCTGCTTGGGAAACTCACCTACTTTGCACACAGTAGGTTCTTAGTCATTGTTCATTTGCTGTGACTTAATCTGCTTCATTAGTGAGATTCTTATATAGACTTAATATTCAGTGAACTGATGAAAGACAAAATCAAGAAGAAAATAGACTTAAGAAACATGAGAGTATGTGGAACTATACTGAAAAACTTATTTCAAATGTATGTTTCCTTGTGGGTCTCAAATTTGTTGGTGTCAGGTGTCCTTGACCCTCCTAAAAATTACTAAAGACTCTCCCTCTGCCCACAAAATAAGGACCTGGAGTGCTTTTGTTTATGTGTTTTATCTGCAATATTTGCTGTATCAGTGTTAAACATGGGACATTTTAGATACTTATCTTAAATATTTAAATTTTAAATATTTATTTAAAAAATCATTGATTTTATTTATTTAATAAAAATTCTTAGAGAAGAAAATGTCTATTTAAAAATTCACTTAAAGATAGTGATGGCACATCTATTACATGTTAACAAACCATATGTCTAATGAAGGATAACTATACTTTCTGAAACAAAACAAAGCAAAATAAGTGAGAATGGTGGTGTTATTTTACAATTTTATACACTTCTATCAAGAAAACTGGATTCTGGTGTCTCCCTCTGAGTTCTGTTCCTTGTAGCCTCATGTATACGTGTGGGGGAAAAAGAGGGATCTCTGATCCCCAGAAATGGATCTCAGGGACTTCAGAAAATATTGGACCACATTTTGAGAACTGCTGGCATATGGGCAAAAGAATTATGATTATGAACACTCGATAGAGAAATCATTTAAAACTTGACTTGCTGGTCCACAGGCTTGTTAATTGCTTTCATGGGAAAATAGCAGTTAAAAAAAATTATCTTATGATCATGATTCTCCTGCATAGCTTCTAGAATGTTTTTCTCTACTCAGAGTTGTATTCATATAACTCAGGTTAATTTTGCTAACCACTTGGCCTCCAGCTAAAGAAACAGGATGATCCTTAGTAGGTATCACTATCTGTTGTTATCACTGTGTTCATGATCACTCTGCAGTCTCCAGATACTCTTGTTCATCTGTCATTAAAAAAAAAAAATAACAGAATTATGTTGGTTCCCTCTCATTTTCCTCCTCTCTAAGACTGGCACCACGGCCTTGGTGAAATATTCCAGACTTGTTTCACTTCTCACCTAGTGATGTATAAAGAGTGGGCTGATAAGTAGGTGAGTCTAGTTACATGCGATCAGCATAGTGAAATCCTGGAGATAACTATCTGGGTTGTAGACAGGTTTATGAAGATACTTTTCGGACTTCTGCCATTGCCTTCAGAAGCATTAAAAAAACAAACAAACCAGTCGTGTTTGTGGGTTAAAAATCTTAGGGCTTGTTGTGGATCACACAAGTTGCAAATTGTAGGACTGTGTCAACATTTACTGATGCAAATTATTTTCCATTATTTGCATATTCCCCAGCTTCTGATAATGGAAGAGACCTTATAGAATATACAAATGTATAGTTTTCACAGTATTGGAAATTGTAAATGAATTTGGAAATCTTAAAAGCATAAAAGAGAACAGAAATTTTAGTCTGTATATACCACATTTTCTAAATCCAATTTTCTTTATCCAGTGGCATCAAGAACTGAGTCTAATTTCTTTTTTCCTACTTGCCTGCTATGTTCAAATTTTAAAATATTTTGAAAGTCTTTTTTATTTTTAAACATAAGACAACGGGTCACTCCATCGTTAGCCAGATTGTTTTCCATTTACAGTTATTCCAAAATATTGGCTGTATAGCTTATGTTGTACAACACATCCTTGAGCCTGTCTAACACTGCAAAATTTGTGTCTCCCACCCCCCACCACCTCTATATTACTCCTCCCTCCTCTGCACTGGTAACCACTAGTTTGTTCTCTGTATCTGTGAGTCTGCTTCTTTTGCTATATTCACCAATTTGTTGTATTTTTTAGACTCCACACATAAGTGATATCATATAACATTTATCTTTCTCTGTCTGACTTATTTCACTTTAGCATAATGCCCTCCAAGTCCATCGATGTTGCTGCAAATGGCAAAATTTGGTACATTTTTATGGCTGAGTAGTATTCCACTGTGTATGTTTAGTACATCTTCTTTATCCATTCATCTATTAATGGACACTTAGATTGTTTCCATATCTTTGCAATTATAAATAATGCTATTATGAACATTGGGGTACATGTATCTTTTCGAATTGGTGCTTTTATTTTTTATTTTTCAGATATATACTCAAGAGTGGAATTGCTGGGTCTTAAGGTGGTTCTATTTTTAGTTTTTTGANCATATCTTTGCAATTATAAATAATGCTATTATGAACATTGGGGTACATGTATCTTTTCGAATTGGTGCTTTTATTTTTTATTTTTCAGATATATACTCAAGAGTGGAATTGCTGGGTCTTAAGGTGGTTCTATTTTTAGTTTTTTGAGAAGTCTCCACAATTTGGCTTTTTCACAGTGGCTGCATCAAATTACATTCCCACCAACAGTGAAGGATTCCCTTTGAACTAAGCCCAATTTTGAATGGCTGAAGTAAAGTGACAATATACCTTTTGAGTTTATGGAGTTCAATATTTAGTACTTAGCATATATTTGCTGAACAAATGAACCCATGAATGCTAGTAACTGTCTTGCCTCACACAAAACCCAGAATGTGGGCCATTACCCAAGTGATGGGCATGTCCACTTGAGAGAGATGAAGGAGCAGGTGGGGTTCAGCACTAGAAACATGATGAACTGGAAGCAACTGGATCTTATAGAACTCTTCTCTCTAGAGTATTTAATGTTGGTTGGAAGCTGCTTGAGGCATATGTGAGATTTAAATGGTGCCTAAACTGTCTTCAAGTGGTGGGTCTGCTAGTTAAGCAAACCCAGCTTCTCATCGGCTGATCGGGTATGTGAGTTTGGAGGCAGATTTCACAGTACCCAACTTCTCACCGAAATAAGTATTGAACAGATGTTTGCAGAAGATAAGATTGCTTTGGGGTACCAGATCACTAACTTGCTGGAGCACTCATATGGCTTACGCAAGCCACGTACAGTTTTGATCCAGGGCCACTTCCTGTGTGGGTGCCATTTGTAAAATGATCAGTACTAGGGCTGGTGATGGAGCCCTTGTTGACTGCATTTATTCCTGTGGCAGATTCTGGAAAACAAACTGTGTCCACCATTATCAAGCATTTTCATTAAAAGTTACTGACGGTGTTCTTTAGCGCGTGACTTTAGAAAACAACAGAGGTAACTACCTGCAAATAATAAAGACAACACAGGGTCCTAACTGTTAATTTAGGTGTATAAACATAGCTAATTACATGTGACTTTTGCAAGCATCGTCTTGTTGAACTGCTGATGCTTTTCCCTCTCGCGTGGCACCTCTCCTAGAAGGCTGGTTCAAATCAGTCTTCCCGCTTCTCTGGTCTTTTCAGATTGTTTTGTTCCCTTCTTGAGTACTGCTTGACCCTTATCCCTTGTTCTTCAGTATCACATCTTCTCCAAGGGGCCATGAATTAAGATAAATATGACAGGATAGGGGAATCCTCTGCTGCTCCAGTGGTTAAGACTTCACCTTCCAATGTAGTGAGTGTGAGTTCCATCCCTGGTCAGGAAGCTAAAATCCCACATGCTTCACAGTCAAAAAACCAATACATAAAGCAGAAGCAATATTGTAACAGATTCAGTAAAGACTTCATAAGTGGTTCACATTTAAAAAAAAGAGGTAGTTATGACAGGATAAAAATTGGCCACCCTTTCTAGCAGGAGTCAATCATTATTGCTATTCTTGTGGTTTTTTTACATGCTCCATTGGTCTGGAGGTCTCTGTACTCTACATTTGACTTCAGTTTTCTTGGGCTTGTTTCTTGTTTTGAGTTCTTGGGTTGTTTTCAAGATTCTATTTTCTTTTTGGTGACCTATGTTGATGGCTGCCCTTAGGCGTTCTGAAACTGCTAAGACGGCTTTTCAAACTTTTTTGACCACAAGCCAAAGAAAGAAATGTGTTTTGCATGGTGCCCAGTGCACGTATACGTATATAACCAAAACATGTTTCGTAGAACAATACCACCCATGTTGCCAACAGTGCATTTCTATTCTGTCCTGTTCTTTCTTATTCCATTCAGGTCCACCCCATCCCATTCCATTCGACTCCATCCCATTTCTAAGGACACATCTCATAACTCCCCCAAGATGAATGACTGGCTGGATGATGTCATTTCCTCTTGGTAGGCTGACAGTATCTGTGGTCTCTGTGATTCACCTGACTCTAATCACCAGCCTGGAAGAGATTATTTATATATTCCTTGGGGGGAGATGCTTAAATTAGAAATGCCATTTGGAAGACAGTATTCCAGAAAATGAGGACTCAAATAAGTTCTTTCCCATTAGTTTTTTCTCTTCCAAATTGTCTTCCTCACCATTGAATTCCTAGATGATCTTTCAGAATCAAATACTATTTGCTCAGTATTATTCTGTTTATTATTAGAGCAGTTCATTATTTTTAAAACATAGTTATTATAAAAACATCACTATTATCATGAAAAAAATGACTTCTAGTCATTAGCCAGTAAACAGTTCTCCATCCGATTTACCTCTAGTCAGAATTATAATAAATATGATCGCTTTTCGAGAGTTTGTAGGCTTATCTTCTTCAGCTTTTTCATACTTGTCAAAGGTCAATGTTACCAGTTGTTTGAGTTCCATTTTGTCTAACGTGATTGGAGAACCTCTCCAGATGTCCCTGTGGCAGGGACTGCTAATACACACCCAGAGTTCCTCCTCTTTTTCTTAGGGAAAAATAATGATTTTGTTTGGAGTAGCAACAGAGTCCAGCTAAAATCACTCACTTCTTCATGCTCCCTTCATCTGGGTTGGTCACATGACGTATTTCTGGCCAATGAGACACCAAACTGAGGGTTCCTGGGAAGACTTTCATTTTTCTGAAACAGGAGCTATTGCTTCATGCTCTTCCTGCCAGAAACGGGGAAATACCTGGATGTTTAGCAGCTGTCTTGGAGCTAAAAGATAGTGAATATGAGGATGGGGACCCACAGGGTAAACAACCTTGAACAGATGAATAGAAGCATCAGCTATGCAGAGTTCATTTGCAGATTTCTGGTTGAAGTGAAAAGTGTGAAAATGTTAGTTTCTAAGTCATTGTCTGACTCTTTGTGAACCCACGGAATGTAGCCTGCCAGTCTCCTCTGTCCACGGGATTTCCAGGCAAGAGTACTGGAGTGTATTGCCATTCCCTTTTCCAGGGGATCTTCCCAACCCAGGGATTGAACCCAGGTCTCTCGCATTGCATACAGATTCTTTAGCATTTGAGCCTGGCTAGAAAACCTTTTTGATACATAGAAATACCATATATAATATACTTATACAGTAAAAAAAATTTTGGTGTATATATTTTAGACATTATTTTATAGAGCAGAACCTAAGAAGGTTCACAGTGATTCCCATATACCCCACCTCCCATGCATCCATCAGTTCAGTTCAGTTGCTCAGTCGTGTCCGACTCTTTGCNAGTCTTGTTTGGAATATTGTATAAAACTTTGAAGCACCAGATAATAATAGAACAGGAGGATCCAGGACGTTTCTCCTAACTCTGGTTTGGTTTTTATTCCAGACAGAAACTACTTCTTGACTGTGTCATGTTTGTTGAATGGATAAATAAATGTTCCTCACACAATGAGGTCTTGGCAGATATTCTCCAACTGACTGTTGCAGATGCTTCCAATGAATGCTCATTACTGTTAAAAAAACACCACTTAAAAAATCCCTTTAATATATGTGTAATAAACCATACTCAATTGTTTTGTGAGCAGGACTTTCCATGAATACTTTTGGATGTACTCAAGTGAGACTATTTGCATTCCTGAGCATAGATTGGGGATGAATAATGCCAAAACCCAACCTCAACTTTCTCAGCAAAGTAAAAACATGAACTAGTTGAAAGAGAAATNTTGTGAGCAGGACTTTCCATGAATACTTTTGGATGTACTCAAGTGAGACTATTTGCATTCCTGAGCATAGATTGGGGATGAATAATGCCAAAACCCAACCTCAACTTTCTCAGCAAAGTAAAAACATGAACTAGTTGAAAGAGAAATAAGTGAGGCATAAGAATGTGGGATTGGTTGTGTTTGAATCCTTGTCTCCACTTAAAATTCGTGTGACCCTCAGGAAGTTACTTTTCTGCATGGACTCCAGTTTCTTCATTTGTAAATACTAAGGTAATAATAACAGTATGCTGGAAAGGTCAATCAGAAATGATATCTGGCCAATTGAACCGGATGCCAGCCTGTATTTTGTGTTGGAGCAGATCAGATGAAGGTCAGCTCTGGTTGTAGGGATTAAATCCAAGTAAAAATGTCTGTATGGTGTTTAGCACATAGGAGATTCTGAATAAATGTTAATTTACTCCCACCATTGAGAAGCTGAGATGGCTGTGATATGTGATAGGAATTATCTACAACTTCCCGTGGGATTCGGAATCAGTTTGAATAGCTATGAAAATATTATTCCTAGTCCTATTAGTTTAGGTTCAGTTGGTCTTAAATTGTTACTCTGAAGACATGTTTATTTCCCTACAGCGCTCCTTTGGTTTTGGTATATAGGACAGAAAAGGAGTGCACAAATCTGAAATTATCCTGATGAAAATAGCAAATGTTTTCCTTTATGGTCCTGGTTCTTTAGATGAATGCTCTCAGATAAATGAAGGTGAAAGAACTCATTTTAGGAGTGAAAGCTGCATTGATTCTAATCAGAAGAGTTGTAAGAGGGGATTGCTCTATTACTATTATTTTCCAAATGTGATTTTGGGGGGTATGTTTTGTTCCATTGCTTTTTTATTAATTTAAATTTAATTTTTATTTTATATTAGAGTATGGTTGATTTATAATACTGTTTATATGTAACACTTTACATGTTTCAGGTGTACAGCACAGTGATTTATGCATACACGTATATCCACTTTTTATCAGACTCTTTACCCATGTAAGATGTTTATGTTGAATGTCGTTGTTGAGTGTATCCCTTCCATTCTCATCTGATTAATGCTGATGATACACCTGCTTTTCACACTACACCTGACGAGAATCAGTATCTGTCTTAGAATTAATTTGGGAGTATTCATACTCCCAGGGTGCCATCATATTTTGTTTGTTTCTGTTTGATTATCTTAAGTAGTTTTGTTTCCTCCTTCAAAAAAAGCTAATCAGTTTAAAATAAAAATACAATCATGTTTTGTGATGCAGTTATCACCCAGATTAGGATTCTTTTTGAGAATCAAATCCTTGATTTGCTTTCATGAGAGGGTAAGTTCAGTTCAGTTCATTTCAGTTCAGTCGCTCAGTCGTGTCTGACTGTTTGTAACCCCATGAATTGCAGCACGCCAGGCCTCCCTGTTCATCACCATCTCTCGGAGTTCACTCAGACTCATGTCCATCGAGTCCGTGATGCCATCCAACCATCTCATCCTCGGTCGTCCCCTTCTCCTCCTTGCCCCCAATCCCTCCCAGCATCAGAGTCTTTTCCAATGAGTCAACTCTTTGCATGAGGTGGCCAAAGTACTGGAGTTTCAGCTTTAGCATCAAGTGGAGGGTTAAGAGGGCAGGACCATGGAATGGACATGCTGTGGTCTGGAATTTCATTCTTTTCTGCTTGAGAAGAACTAATATTTCCTGCTTTTCATCAGCCTCAATGAAATCCTGGCATTTTCAAATGATCCCTCTGAGTTGGACTTCCTCAATTTAAAACAATGTTTTAACCTCTTAGACTTGTAAAAGTGAGAAATTGATATTTTTTCTCAACAAATGCAATAGTTTTTAAACCAAAGGAACAAATCCTACAAAAGCAAGAAAGTTCCTTCACAAATAAACAGATAAAGTCTAGTTTCAAATACTTTTTCGGGGTCTGCCTAGAAATGTAACCCAGGCATCTGGTCCCATCACTTCATGGGAAATAGATGGGGAAACAGTGGAAACAGTGTCAGACTTCATTTTGGGGGGCTCCAAAATCACTGCAGATGGTGACTGCAGCCATGAAATTAAAAGACACTTACTCCTTGGAAGAAAAGTTATGACCAACCTAGATGGCATATTGAAAAGCAGAGACATTACTTTGCCAACAAAGGTCTGTCTAGTCAAGGATATGGTTTTTCTAGTGGTCATGTATGGATGTGAAAGTTGGACTGTGAAGAGGGCTGAGTGCCAAAGAATTGATGCTTTTGAACTGTGGTGTTGGAGGAGACTCATGAGAGTCCCTTGGACTGCAAGGAGATCCAACCAGTCCATCCTAAAGGAGATCAAGCTTGGCTGTTCATTGAAAGGACTGATGCTAAAGCTGAAACTCCAATACTTTGGCCACCTCATGCGAAGAGTTGACTCATTGGAAAAGACTCTGATGCTGGGAGGGATTGGGGGCAGGAGGAGAAGGGGACAACAGAGGATGAGATGGCTGGATGACATCACCAAATCGATGGACATGAGTTTGAGTAAACTCCGGGAGTTGGTGACGAATAGGGAGGCCTGGTGTGCTGCGATTCATGGGGTCGCAAAGAGTCGGACATGACTGAGCAACCGAACCGAACTGAACTGAATTTTGGAAAAATCGTCATTATTTTATACAAGGTGGCATGTATCTTGCTCCTTCAAAAGTATAGGAGAGAAGTGATTTCTGATGCTTTTTAATCTTTAGCTATAAGAGATTTCCAAGATGCCTTCAATCTTTTCATGTTAGGCTGTCTTCCAGGGGTTTGGGAGCTAAGACTGGAGAACTCTTTTTCTAAGACTGCAATTCTTATGGAATTTATCTTCAAGGATGTGCTAAAACCATCTTTTGAATGTTTGCAAAACTCTAGTAGAACCGCTGAAAGATATCATCAGTTGCCTTTCTCTTATGACCCTAAAAAATTCACTTGATTGGTTACTCTAATTTTAATAGGTCCATTGCTCCATTCTTTCTGGGTATGAAATCAGCATTCTGGCATAAGAACCAATGGGAAAGTCACCTTTGCTCTAAAGGTATTAGTGGAGAATTTGCCTGCAGGAAAAGTGGTTGGTGCTGAAACTCTCACTGAAGACACACACACACACACACACACACACACACACACACACACACCCCTCTCCTTTCTTCTAGTTTTCCAAACACTGCACAGAGAGAATCTTTAATAAATCAATGTTTTAGGGCCAAATTCCTCAAAGGCCTTCGTAAGAGCTTTGACCCTGCTTGTTGTGATAGAGTGTGAATGGTCTGGATAGAATCAATGGTATCAGGTCCACAAATCATGCCATCTCACAAGTGTTTGGTGGCTTAAGCCAAAGGAATTGGTTTTTTATCATCTGCACTAATTGCCATTCACAGAGAGAAGTGTGCAGCCTTTTCAGCAGGTTAGCAGAAATTCTGACTGTGGGTCCATAAAAGGATTTCTGTAAGGAGGGTTAAGATACAACAAGAGGGCACAGGCTAAAGATGGATCAGGCAGAATTTCGACCAAGTATATAACACATCTTCAGGCTCACTTGATAAGAGAAGGCGCTGGGACCCCTCAGTGTGTAAGACAGATGCCCTGACTAAGCACTCATCTCTGAGGGCAATGCATCTGCAATTTCAAATCCAGGTGGAGAGCTCGAGTGGATGCTGAGCCCTTTCTAGCCCTTGCATCTGGCTGTTCACGCTCCTTAGCTTGAGTGTAGGAGCAGCTGGTGAGGGAAAGCAGGAAGCCAAGGTAGACAGAGGGAGGGTCCCTGTAGCCAGGTGGAAGTCAGAGCTGGTGGCCAACACTGTTCTCATGAAATCGTTGGTGTTCAGGTTAACTGTGACCTGGCCTTCGTCTTGTTTGCAGACTGCAGCTAAAGCAGGAGAAATTCACTGGAGGTAGCAGATCGCTCGGGATTCACTCCAAGCTGCTTCACCTGGGTTCCTGTTTTGCTGTTCACTTGGCCTTTCTGATTCCAGTTGCAAAGGTATCGGAAGGTATGTGTGCTGATGAATCATGTAGGCTGAATCAAGGTGTCTACTCCTTTCAAAGCGTTTTCTCTGATGAAACATCTGTGATGACAGACTGTTTACTGTATTCTCTTTTCCATGCAAGATCATTTACCTATTAATATGTTGTATCTGTCGATTTATTATTTACCATTCAGGCTATCTATCTGCTTCCAAAGGGCCTATCAGATGGGACCCAAGGCTCTGAACCGGTGCCCAGCAGGCATGCTAGAACCTGTCCTGGCCTGAGAGACTTAGTTCTTGATCTAGTTTTATTGAGAGCAATTAGCGTAAAGGGAACAGGTTTATAGGTAGCACTCAAACTTTAAACTGTTTCCTATGCATTATGATCAAGCTCTTAAACAAAACAACTCTGGAGGAAACAGATTCAATCTCTCCTCTTCTCAGTCCTCTCCTGTTTGAACTAGGGAGAGACATTCTGTCTCATGAGATTAGCTCCTTCGTTTAATAGTATATGGACCACTGCCCCATTTAACCGTTTGTTCTTGTCCCCCAGGAACCATGGGTGTGTGTCAGGTGTGACTTTTAAAGCCACAGCTGTAGTGCAGTTGCCACAGATGTTTTCCTGGGACTGGTCCAGTTCCACACATTGCTTTTTTGGTAACTTCTGGAGCTAGTGAGCAGCAGAAAAGGGGATGGGTGTGACATAGAGTCTGAGCTGGAGAAAACAGGAAGGTGAGGACCAACTTCACTAGCAGGACAGAGCATACTTGCTGCTGAAAGCGAACAAGTGAATTTCACTCATTGTCACCCACACTATGTTCTCTGGGAGAATATGCATCATCGAATGAGGTGGCTGCAAAGTAAGTATTTGGAGAGTTTTCAGCAGTTAAAATGCAATCCAGCGCAGCACATAACAGTGTTCCTGGTTTGTGTTGCTTGGTTTCTTTGAAAGGGCATGCGTACATGCGACATGCTTCAGTCGTGTCCCCCTCTGTGTGACCCTATAGGCTGCAGCCTGCTGGTCTCCTCTGCCCATGGGGATTCTCCAGGCAAGAATACTGGAGTGTGTTGCCATGCCCTCCTCCAGGGGATCTTCCTGACTCAGGATCAAACCTGTATCTCACGTCTCTTGCATCGTCAGGCAGGTTCTTCACCACTAGTGTCACCGGGGAGCCGTATGAAAGGGCAGCGTTGTGCATTCCCCACGTCCCTGCGGCCCCCAACCCCCATTCCGCACGCTCACATGGATTTATCCTCACTGCCTCCTTGCTTCTCTCAACCCCAGCCTTTCTTTATGGCTCCGCTCAGGTCACCTACCTGCCAAGAGTTCTTCAAAGAAACCCTTTCTTTGCTTCAAATTCCCTTAGCAGTGACATGCCCCATTCAATTGGTTTTCCTTTCTTTCATTCATTTAATTCCACTGTCTTACATATGGCTTTCAGAATAGCCTCAACTTGGTTCATAAAATCTTTGATCTTATCTTTCTAGGACTTTGTATCTAACTTGAGGCAGGAACCCCATATTCTTGGTCTTCATGGCTTGATCATAAGGTTTTGTTCAGGAAGGACAAGCTCATGGGATTGATTTAAATTTTACTATCATTCTATAAAGGCTGACGACAACCAAAATTTCATTTTGTATATCTTGTTCTCTTGAAATTCTATATGTCCATGAATCATGAATTATTATTTTTAATTTTTGTGAGGTACAATTGTTTTACATTGTTGTGTTAATTTCTGCTGCACAGCAGCATTTGGTTGTTGCTGAGTCACTAAGTTGTGTCAGACTCTTTGCAACCCCATGGACTGCAGCATGCCAAGCTCCCCTGTCCTTCACTATCTCCCAGAGATTGTGCAGGTTTGTGTCCATTGAGTTGGTAATGCTATCCAACCATCTCATCCTCTGTTCTCCTTTTGCCCTCAATCTTTCCAGAATCAGGGTCTTTTCCAATGAGTCGGGTCTTCACATCAGGTAGCCAAAGTATTGGCGCTTCAGCATTAGTCCTTCCAATGAATATTCAGGGTTGATTTCCTTTGGGATTGACTGGTTTGATCTCCTTGCAGTCCAAGGGACTCTCAAGAGTCCTCTAACAGCAACATATATATGTACATTCTTTTTCATATTCTCTTCCATTATGGTTTATCCCAGGCTATTGAATATAGCTTCCTGTGATCTATGAGGACCTACTCTTTATCTAGCCTATGTATGATGGTGTGCATCTTCTAATCATGGACCTTGAATTATTAAACAAGGATGAGTCTAGAGTTGATTGAAGAGGAGAGATGTTTACTGTTATGGTCCAGTAATCTATTCTGTTGAGGGAAAGCAAAGGATCTAGATGATATTTCCTTCTCAGCCTGTCTCTGGTTTTGAGGATTAGAAATCTGGGATTGATACCTGTAGGATTCTTCCTTCTTCCGTTTTAGTTTTTCTCATTCTAAACCAGACATGAAAATCACTTTTAAAATATCTTTCCCTTTTGTTGAACTATTTTAGATGATTTTTCAAAGATCTAAATAAAATCGTACTTTCACTGTTTAAACCATTTAACATGAAGTAGAAGTAAAACTCTGTTATCTTATTGTAATGTTTTGGCAATAGAGCCTAGTGTTGCATTAATGGACTTATAATAACCAGGGGAAATTGAGGCAAGAATAGAGGATGTTCTTTTATGACCCAGTAAATCACCGGTTAGGCCTGGTCACATTGGTTGGACTTCTATCATTGAATAAAATTATTACTTGAGTTCAGGAAGTTGTTATGGTTGTTTTGGCAGAGGGATGAACAAGACAGCACAGGCTGGCAGTAATTTTTGATATAGAGGTTAATTTTATTGTGTGCTTTATGTATTTTTAATAAAATATATAGGTCATTAAAAATTGAACAGTGGTGCTTTTTTGGATTTTATATTAATTAGCACATACATTGCACTTTATGTTTTCAAAAGCTTTACACATCTTTAATTAACTACCTCATGCTATGTGAGCGAGGTAGTGAGTATGATTATACCCATTTTACAGATGAACAAGGTGAGGTGTGGGGTGCTTAAATAAATTGCCCAAGGGTTTGCAGAAAACCAGGGCAGAATATGCATTGAACTGTGCAGCCTGTGGCACCGGTCCTGGCCTTGTCTCTCACACAACCATGAATAACTTTATTGTACCTTTGCTCAGAAGGAGTAGACCAGTGTCATAAAGAAATCCTTTCTTCTTTTTTCTTTTTTATCTTGGGGATTTTTAGTAATACTTTGCCTTTTTTTTTTTTTTAATAAAGACATTTCTTTATTTTTGGCTAGGCTGGGTCTTCATTGCTGTGTGTAGACTTTCTCTGGTTGCAGTGAGCAGGGGCTACTCTCTACTTGAGCTGCACAGACTTCTCATTGCAGTGGCTTCTCTTGTTGTGGACACAGGTTCTGGGCACTTGGGCTTCAGTGACCGCAGCAAGTGGGCTCAGTAGCTGTGGCTCCCAGGCCCTAGAGCACAGGCTCAGTAGTCGTGGTACACAAGTTTAGTTGCTCCAAGGCATGTGGATCTTCCCCCACCGCGTCCCCTGCATTGCCAAGCTTATTCTTAACCACTGAACCACCAGGGAAGTCCAATACTTAGTTTTAATACAAGGATCTCAAGGGTCTTACTTAAATTGGACAGCCACATCCCCGGGGGAAGATACACTATATTACTTCATGTCTTTCAGCAGTGGTAAGTTGACACATAGAGAGGAAGCTGAAGGTGTCAGCACGTTAGCGGCACCCTAAACAGATGGATGCCCAGAGAACAACAAACTGAAGCCCCGCTCTTCTTACTCCCACCCTCCCATTGTTAGACCTCTGCGGGCCATATGCAAGTTTAAAATCGTGTGTAATGTCAGCATTGCGAGGAACCCAGCCAAGGTTTACTTCCTCGACTTTTGAGAGCCGCCGCTGCTGCTAAGTCACTTCAGTCGTGTCCGACTCTGTGTGACCCCATAGACGGCCGCCCACTAGGCTCCTCTGTCCCTGGGATTCTCCAGGCAAGAACACTGGAGTGGGTTGCCATTTCCTTCTCGAATGCATGAAAGTAAAAAGTGAAAGGGAAGTTGCTCAGTCGTTCCCGACTCTTAGCGACCCCATAGACTGCAGCCTACCAGGCTCCTCCATCCATGGGATTTTTCCAGGCAAGAGTACTGGAATAGGTTGCCATTAAGTACCTTTAAATTTTAACGTCTTACAGAGCACCATCATGCTCTGTAGCATGGAACATGGATTTCTGGTTCATTTGATCCTAATATTTTACTACCTACCTTGCAAATTTTTGAGGGAGTGGATGAAATCAGTCAATCCACATTACACTTACCATAGTGTCTGGCACTTAGTAAGTGCGCAGTTACTACTGGTTATTATTTGTGGCAATTGACTGGAGGAGGGCATGGCAACCCACTCCAGTATTCTTGTCTTTAGCATCTCCATGGACAGAGGAGCCTCGCAGGCTACAGTCCATGGGGTTGCAAAGAGTTGGACACGATTGAGTGACTAAGCACGACGACTGTATAGTAACTAATTTCTGTTGTTCACTGTATTGATTTAAGCCAACAGTATTGTAGAATCGTGCGATCCCAACTTTTTCTACTGTTAGGATGCACCACCCTGAGCATGATCCATCATCCACACACGCCTTCATACTCTGTAATAATTTGTGCTATAAACAGAGGTTGTGGTTTCCATTCACCCACAGGCCTGTTTAACCATTCCTGTGTCCACCAACTACCTTGAATCAGGAACACAAGAAGGAATTGGGCGTTTCTGTTTCATGCCAACATTCCCAGCTTCTCCCTTAAGACTTCCTCAGGTTTCTTGGGGAGAGTTTCGTTGGGGCAGGGGACACAGGCAAACTTTGCCATCGTTAATATGCCTTGTTTTTCATGCCTGAAGGCAGACTGGACCAAATGACAGAAACAATGTAATTTTAAATCACTCATTTTGGAAATGCATATGCAAACAAACACCGATTTTCGACCTCATTTGGGAGACATGAACATGGAGATTCACGTTACCTTTGATTTTATCAGTCATTTATCAGATTGAGAAAATTAGTGGGACTTCTTGGGCAACAGATGAGGAAAGATGGAGCTGTGTTCTTTGGTCTTGCCTGTGCTAAGCCATTTCATATCTTTTTGCCTGATTTTTCCTGTCTGTAGCGCGAGCCTGCCTTAAGTTAGGTCATAACTCAGTGGGACTGCCTTTGAACACTGTGCAGGGATAATACAGCGGGATTAAGAGAATCGTGCTTTAGGACTAAGTGAGGGATGGACTGGTAACCTCTGCGTTAATAGTTATTTACTGGCTGTGTTGGGTCTTAGTTGTGGCATACAGGCTTCTCTGCTTTAGTTTTGCTTGAGGTCCTTAGTAGTCTGGCAGTGACAGTTCTGTTGGTTTCTACTTTTTAGGATCTTAAGCCAGTGGGTGGCAAATATTAGGGGGAAAAAAAAAAAAAGAACCCAAGTATAACTATTGAATAGCATTTTTGTTGCCACAGTTTATCTGTCAAAAGCCATTCCCCAAAACTCACCTTAGAGGAAGCAGGACAGGAGAGAACAAAAAAAGAACTGAGGGAACAAAAAAAGGGTCTGTGGCTCCTGTAGATGCCCAGTATTTCAAACAAATACACGCTCCTATTTCAGCCAGTTCACTTGCATCAATTATGCTTCTGGAGATAATCTTTATGGACTGTGAATTATCTCTGGAAATTTGTTTCAGATGTGGCTGCAAGGAGTTTTCATCCTGAAAGGTCATCTCTGCATGAAGGTGGAGGTATAATTTGTGTCTTGGAAGTGGCTGTTTTTCAATGACTGATGCGCATTTATTCACTGAAACATTGTATAAATACAAGGTTATGCTCCTTCTACTGCAATGAGGGTTTTGCTCTTTGATGTGCAGATATATAATGATGTAGCTTTAAAAAGTCTTATCTGGCTCCAAAATTCACATCTCAAATTGCTATGTGGAAACTGGCTGATCATTACATGGAGTCCCAGTTCCTAGGATACAAATTATAAAGAAAACAAGTGAAAAAAAGAAAGCACGTTAAGAAAATAATTAAGGGCAATAAGACATGTTTTTCCCAGGCATAGTATATGTGCTTGGCTTTTCTTTAAGGTATAAGGTCTCAATGTGCGGTGCGATTTTGAGTATGTGTCATCCATCCCATGGAGGACTGGTTCCTTGTGGTCAATGACTCTGTCACGGGGGTCAGTTAACCAACAGTGGCAAAGGATGCCTTAGAGACATAATAAATGAAGACATCTTTATTGAGACTCCTACCATTTACCACGATTATTTGGGAACAGGCTTCAAGTTAAACAAATTCTGTTAGGAGTCTAATCACTGGAGAATGTGATTGCAGCATTGGAGGAAGAATTCAATATCAACAACGTAGACTCAGAATTTAGAAACAGGCTCTGTGCTTTTGGCTGAGCTTCTGAGCTCTCAGTTTTGAGCCAAACATTGCATCACTAGCATGGTCTAGCTTATTTTTTTACCCCTTGCATTGAAAAGCATAAGAACGGTTGAGGGTGCAAACACCTCTCCACCGCATTAGTTGGAGGGTACCATAATAAAAGTGAAAAGCTAATTATACTGCTTGAAGAGATTGGGCCGTGTCAGCATAAGCATTGTGTGTTGCAGTATAGGTGTTGGCAAGTGACCGGTGAACCATGAGTTTATATCACGCACTGGCTGTCAGCAAGTCATCATGGGTGCTCTATTTCTTGATGGTTTTGTAAAGTTAAATTGTGGATTCAAGTCATGTCTCTAGTGAAGGTCATTAGTTTGTGTCTTTCCACTGGGGACACATAACCCTCTAGGCTATATTGGTGTCTGTGTAGACTATTTCTCTGACTTGGAATACATCTCAGTCTCCAATGCATGCACTGGAGAAGGCAATGGCACCCCACTACAGTACTCTCGCCTGGAGAATCCCAGGGACGGAGGAGCCTGGTGGCTGCAGTCCATGGGGTCGCTAGGAGTCGGACACGACTGAGTGACTTCACTTTCACTTTCCTCTTTTATGCGTTGGCGAAGGCAATGGCAACCCACTCCAGTATTCTTGCCTGGAAAATCCCAGAGACAGAGGGGCCTGGTGGTGCCATTTATAGGGTTGCACAGAGTCAGACATGACTGAAGCGACTTAGCAGCAGCAGCAGTCTCCAATGCGAAGAGTCCTCGGTTTTGCTCTCTTCTTAAGCTATCAGCTTGTTAGGACTTTACTGAGGCTCTCCTAGGCTCATGTCCTTTAGTTTCTGGTGCTGAACTCATTCCTACCTTAGGCTTGTTTGAATCATCTCTGCCAAGCGTGTTGGGAAATCAGCGATTTCTTTTCATAAAGTCCATATGAGTTGCTAGAAATCATCCTCTGGTGAGCTCGTGTACACCTGTGGTGGATTCATGTCGATGCATGGCAAAGCCAATAGAGCATTGTAAAGTAAAATAAAGTAAAAAAAAAAAAGAGAGAGAGAGAATGTAAAACAACTGTACAATTTTTTTTTCCTAGGGAATTTCAAAGTCAGAGCATGCAAATCACTTTTAACTGCCTGATGCAGAAAATGGAAGTAATTTTAGATTTGGGGAAAATAAGGGTCTACCTCATTAAATGTTGCTACTGAAATCTCTATTGTTTCCTCCAGTTCTCCCCGTTTATGAGGCTGACATCACCCAGAGATGAGAGAGAAGCTTTTGTGGCACTGTTTCAAGAGCCAGGCACCGCTGAGTTAGTCACAAAGTTAATAACACGAGAACTGTTAAAAAGCAACTGGAATTACAACAGAGTACCTTCTCGCTGTGCCCAGGGTGGAGGGGAGGGGGAAGATGAACAAACAAGCGCTTGCAGTGGGATCAGGAATGGGTGCGCGGAGGTCTGTGACAACTCAGAACAGCTTCACGGACACCTAGGCCTGACGTGGCCAGGGGATTGAATGGCAAAGATTAAAATCTTCTTTTTCACTTCCTTGCAAATCCCTTCTCTCTGCTGATCATTGGCTTGGCTTGTCAAGATGGCATGGGTCATTCTTCTTACTACTAGCTTTGGAATGATCAGTTTCTTTTTTATTTTCTCCCTTATACGCATCTGGGTGAATGGTTAAAGCTTTGCCCGCTCTTAGGCTGGAGACTAAGCCATAGGAATGTTAAACACACTTTTAGCTCATACTCTTTGCCATCTTCCCCCCAATCACAAACCTCGCTTCTCCCCTCCCACAGTCAATTTACAGTATTCATCTGTGTCTTGAGTCAATTGTGCATACATGCCTATGATACATGAAATAAAAAGTCAAAGACAATCTTACTAGTACTGTTAATGTTTTTAAAAGTCATTTTATTTAGACTCTGGCTTCTTTCTGGAGCAGTTGCTCTAAAAATCTGAGCTTATATTTTATGTTTTTGCAGCTGTATGGCTTTAATGCAGGCTCCAAATCATTTACTGGTGTTTCTGACGGGACTCCTTGTTTTTATAGGTGTGTAAATGTGTTATCGAAGATACTTTGGCATTGACCAAAGACTCAAGTTTGTAACTTCAGTTGAAGAGAGCTTCTAGTTTTCCCCAATCCCTCTGCTTTCTTGAAAGAAGAGAAATGTTTTACTTGACAGGTTCTCTGGATTTCTGTACCAAGTCTTCGACTAAATTTATTTTCCTTGAGGTTTGTGCTAAAAGTTAAAATTCAAGCAACTGTGACAAGATTTTTTCCATTTTCCCTTCCCTCACTGGGAAAGATTGAGGGCAGGAGGAGACGGGGGCGACAGAGGATGAGATGGTTGGATGGCATCACTGACTTGATGGACATGAGCAAACTCTGGGAGATAGTGAAGAACAGGGAAGCCTGGCATGCTGCAATCCATGGGGGTCGCAAAGAGTTGGACTTGACTAAGCAACTAAAAAACAACTCCCTTCCTGGTTGTGGCTTGTCTAGTGTTTTACGTGAATATAACTTTTTCAACCTTATTTCTCCTAAAGTATCATTTTAATGTCATGTCAAGTTTCTCTGAGCAAACTTAAGCAATGATTCCAAAATCTGGCATATGGATCCAAATCGTGTGGGGGAAGGTTTTCCAAATCTCTGTGCAAGGACCTAGGAATCGGAATTTTAAAACCTCATTGAATGATCTTGGTGATCATCTGGTTTGGGAGCATCTGATGCAAGAGTAGGTGGGGATGGGGCAGGGGGTCCTGGTGATGTCTGTCCCACACAGTCCAAAGCAGGATCTAGTCAATTATTCAATTATGCTTACGTTTAATGAACATTTACGGAGTACCTGCTATGGTCGGGTACATTTCCAGAGGCTGGGATGTCAGGATGAATACAATCCAGTTTTACTTGAGCTGATCTCATAGTTCAGTAAATGAGACAGACACACAGACAACTGTTTTCCCTTTAATGTGGTTGTGTCAAAGCAGAGGTATGATGTGGTAATGATATACAATGGAATATTACTTAGTGATCAAGAAGAATGAAATAATGCCATTTGCAGCAACACGGATGGACTTAGAGATTGTCATACTAAGTGAAGTCAGTCAGAAAGCGAAATACACACACACACACACACACACACACACAGAGGAGGCAAAATACAAATATCATATGATGTCATGTATGTGGAAGTTAAAAAAATAGTACAAGTGCACTTACTTATAAAACAAAAATAGACTCACAAACAGATGAAACAAATTTATGGCTACCAAGAGGGAATGAGGGGAAGGATAAATTAGGGGTTTGGAATTAAGAGTCACATTGCTATATATAAAATAGATAAACAACAAGGTCCTACTGTAGAGCACAGGGAACTATATTCAATATATCGCAATACACTATAAAATAGAAAATAACTTTTAGAAAGAATATGAATCTGTTCATACTTCTGTATAACTGAATCACGTTGCTGTGCACAGGAAACTAACACAATATAGTAAATCAATGACACGTCAACCAAAAGACAAGGAAAACATTAAAAAACATGTCTTAAACGGTGTGCGGTTTTAAAAGCTCAGGGAGTCAGCTTTCACCAGAGCCGACGGAGGACAGACAGGTAAGCACTAATGAACAGGGGCCGGTGCTGACGGGATTCGTGCATCACAAGGACCCCTAACCCAGCACTGTAAAGCAACTATATTGCTGCTGTTTAGTAGCTGAGTCATGTGCGACTGTTCTGCGATCCCATGGACTGCAGTCTGTAGAGCTTTTCTGTCCATGGCAAGAATACTGGAGTGGGCTGCCATATCCGTCTCCAGGGGATCTTCCCGACCCAGGGATCAAATCCGGTCTCCTGAATTGGCAGGACGATTCTTTACCACTGAGCCATCTGGGAAGCCTTCAAAGCACTATTACTCGGATTAAAAGAATGAATAAAAATTAAACCCGAGGAGATTTTACACACACACAGAAATAAATGAATAAAATAAAAACCTAAATAAAAAAAAAAGAGAGCGTGTCCAGGGCGGGGGCAGGTGTCTCACCCCAGGGAGGAGGCGTGCCCCACTGCTGTCTCCCACATTCCATGAGCGATGGAATGAGGAGAAAAGACCCTGGGATCACCCCACTCAACACTAAAGGGCAGGCGTAGGAAGATGGCCCTGGCCACCAGGGAGACCTCCGCTGCAGGCTCCAGAGGCCCCCGTGGACGCCTGTCACAAGCTGCCACTTTCGGTCTGTCTCAGACTCTGAGCTCACAACCACAGGTCCTTCGACTGGGGCCAGGGCGCTTTAGAGAGGCTACCTTTCCTGTTGAAGAAAAGATCTAAAAACAGAAGGGAGATGGAAAGAAAATTAGGCGAAATAAAAAAAAAAAAAAAAAAAGCCAAAAACCCCAGAGGAGCTTTTGTGGTGGGGCCGGCAGCTTTGTGAAAAGTCCAGGAAATGAAGGTGAGAATCAGATTTGTCAAAGGGCGATGGAGGCCACGGTCCGCTCTCTTGGCTGAAATTGTTGCACTTGGATGTTCATTTTCTTTCCTTTTCACTCAGAAGTTTCTGGCTGTATCCGAGCTGCATGGTACAGAAGTGGAGTGGATAGAAATAGAAGAGGGAAAAGAAAAGCATGAGTCCAATACCAGGCCTGTGTGCTCTCTGTGTGGGCAGAAGATTTTATGATTCTTTTTAAATTTTACACATCGTTAAAATGCTTCAGTATTTCCCCCAAGTCAGCATGCTTTTTAAAAGTTAATGAGGAAGGGAAATGTTAAGAAAAATAAAATTCTACATCTTGGTAGCAAGGTGTTATGGAACGAAGGCACCTGGCTTTCTCCATCAATCCTTTTTTTTTTTTTTTTGAGGTGTGGTTCCTTCTAGAAACTTGATTTTCCGCAGGAGGAGGGAGATCTCTCCAGCGCACAAACAGAAGTCAGAGAGGGCTCATGATCCTGAGAGCCTTTCTGTGACTGCAGGCAAGGTACTTTGCCCCTGGGTGCCTCAGTTTCCCTCTCCGTAAAATGGGATAATAATACTTAATTACTTCATCATGCTGAGGTAAGGATTCATTAGTTGATGTTTGTAAAAGGCTTTGAAGACAGCAAACGCTACAACAGAGCTAAACATGATTATTAATAATACATTTCAACCCAGTTCATAATTGCATTTGCCATCACAAATTTCCCTGGCAGTTTTCAGCTGGTGAATTTATTTTTCAGCCTCACTCATTAAAAAGAAACCAAAAAGAGTGCTGTGGCAAGAATAGCTCTAGTCTTCACTGAAAAGATGGATACTTGCCTGCCTTGGGTGGAAGAATATCTCTTCTATAAGCATCCAATAGATTCTGAAAAATGCCAAATGTCATAGAAAGGACTACCGTGGCCAGGAAGTTTTATTTTTTATTTTATTAAAAAAATTGTTTTTGCTCTTTACTTGTCTATCATGTTTTGAATTTTATTTTTTATTCTTCTTAAAAATTGAAGTGTAGTTGATTTACAATGTTGCTAACTCTTGTTGGACAGCAAAATGACTCTGTTACAGATACATATACATTCTTTTTAAAATATTCTTTTCCACTATGGTTCATCATTGGATTCATGCATATATATATATATAAAACTGGAAGATAATTGCTTTACAATTTGTGTTCTGCTGTACATGACATGAATCAGCTGTAAATATCCACACATCTCCTCCCTCTTGAACCTCCTTCCCACCAGCCCCCCCATCCCATATTATATTGGACCATGGTTGATTAACAATGCTGCATTAGTTTCAGGTGTATAACCAAGTGATTCAGTTATACATATACATGCATCTATCCTTTTCCAGATTCTTTTCCCATTTAGGTCATTACAGAATATTGAGCAAAATTCCCTGTGCTGTACAGTAGGTCCTTGCTGGCAGATTTAAAAATGAAGAAAATGCTAGTTTAAAAAGTACAAGATGCGAGGAAGATCTGGGAGCGCAGCACTTTCCAGAACTGATTCAATCCCTATGCTCTGGACCTAACCACAGAGTAGCTGATCTGTCATCTGCCTGGGGTTGTTTTTTTCTCTTTGGTCCCTTTTTCTGGCCTCCGCCCTCTTCCTGTGCTGGGTCACTTAGGGGTGTGTTGGTATATGTGTGTTTAAAATCTCTTGTTTGATCCCTGTCTATCTGCTGCTTTATGTCAACTGAAAGAAGCACTTTTGCATCATACAATGCTGATCTCGCAAATTGCGATGAAAATATCAGAGAGTTGAGGTCAACACAAGTAACCTGGTTCATGGTAGGAGCTCAACAAATATTCATGTCAGAGAGCCAGGTCTTGGAGTCTTCCTGGGTATCTGAGGTTGAATGTCTAGTACAATGATGTCATAACGACACAGGTCATGATGTCCAATGTAGCCTGAAGCAGGGGCTTCTGACGAGCTTTGGGCTGGGTGCGCGTTTGGCTTATTTTCCCAAAAGGGTTGTGTGTTTACTCGAATGTAGCTTTGCTCTCATTCACTAGTTCTCCAGAGGAATCTCCCATGCCAACAACATCACCTGGGAACTGGTTAGAAATGCAGACTCTCAGGCCCTAGCCCCACTATACGGTCCAGCAGTGCGTGTCTTCAAGCCCTCCGCTGGCTCTGATGCAGGCTCAAGTCTGAGAACCTCGGGTCTGCTTCAGTCCCACTCTGGATGGACGACAAGCTCTAGGGAGTCTGGGTTGCTGTCAGTAGCAGGCAGCTGAGCAAGGCATTGTAAAACCCATGCCAGAACTCAGAGTCTTCACAACTGAGGCTTAATTTTGCCTGGAAAACCAGAAGGATCGCTTTGTAATTGGTAGGAAAGTGAGGAAGCCTAGGCTGCTTTTCCAGCATCTTTCTTCCAGAATTCCTATCTGTGCTTTCGGACTCTATGAAGTTCCACCTTCTCCAGATTCCTTCCTCTGAGCTTATCAGTTTATCTGATATTTCCTATCACTTTACCAATACTGCCATTCGCATGGACACTTCTGCATGCCTGACACTGTTTGTTACTTGGCTGTAAGTTTATGCTGGCCTTGACTTCGTGGGTTAGTTGGTCCGTCTGTGATGACGGACACACAGGCCTCATGTTTTCGGCTTCTAGTGGTGACTCCTACGGCACTGATTCCTGTAGCCTGGGTTCCTTGGGGTTTTGTCGGTGGCTTCCTCCAGACCTATGAACTTGAAGCTGTTGTCATTTCCGGATAGACACTTGGGGTCAGGAAACTGTGATGAGAGGGGAAGAGAGATTGTCCTCGTTTTTGGCAAATATATTTGGGGGCTGAACGTCAAGATTTCAGCTGTCTGGCAAGAACTTTGGGAGAAGCTGACACAACTTCATAGTCATTGGCAGATTTTGGATTATAAATTCATTTTTTCTTCGAGGGCGGTGCTGGTTCCATGTGAGGCACTGGCTTGATTTTTAAAATACATAGAATCCTCATGGTGACTCTGAAATGTAGGTATTGATATTCCCAACTTCACGACACATTTTATCTGAGTTATGCATCAAGCAGGAATCAACAGAGATTTTTTTAAAATTGAAGTATGGTTGATTTAAAATGTGTTAGTTTCAGGTGTACAGCAAAGTGATTCAGTTATAATATATATATTCTTTTTGAGTTTCTTTTCCATATAGGTTATTACAAGATGTTGAGTATGGCTCCCTGTGCTAGACAGTAGGTCCTTGTTGATTATCTGTTTTATATAGAGTAGTGTGTATATGTTAATCCCAAACTCCTAATTTATCCCTCACCCTCCTTCCTCTTTGGTAACTGTTTGTTTTCTCTGTCCATGGGTCTATTTCTGTTAAGTAAATAAGTTCATTTGTATCATATATTTTAGATTCTACATATAAGTGATATCATATTTGTCTTTCTCCATCAGCTTACTTCACTAGTATGATGATCTCTAGATCCATCCATATTGCTACAAATGGCATTATTTTATTAATATTATTTTTATAGCTAAGTGGCATTCCATTGTATACAATTCCATTGTACAACATCTTTATCCGTTCACCTGTCGATGGACACTCAGGTTGCTTCTATGTCTTGGCAATTGCGAGTCGTGCTACAGTAAACACTGGGATGTGTGCATCTTTGTGAATTAGAGTTCTCATCATTTTTGGTTATACGCCCAGGAGTGGGATTGCTGGATCACGTGGTAATTGTCCTTACTGTCCTCCATCGTGGTTGCACCCATTTGCATTCCCACCAACAGTGTAGGAGGGTTGGTTCCCTTTTCTCCACATTCTCACCAGCATTTATTATTTGTAGACTTACTTGGTGACGGCTGTTCTGACCACTGTGAGGTGACATCTCTTTGTTGTCTTGATTTGTATTTCTCTAGTAATTAGTGATCTTGGGCATCTTTTCATGTGCTATTTGGCAACAAAGATTTTTTGAGTTCTCACCACAAGCTAAGGTCTTCTGAATTCTGTTTGCTGGCACCTGGAAAGCCTTCTGCCCAAGTCCTTGACTTTGGGAAAGGCTGTGATTTAATTGTGAGAACCCTCGGTTTCCTTCAGCAGATTCTAGCGCTGATTTGAGTAATTCAACCCTAAGGGCCTGATACTGCCCTCTGAGAAGGATAGAGAGTAACCACAGTGTCAGGACTGGCTGCGCTTGCTCAGTATCTCCCGGCGGCAGGGCTCCCAGGCGCTGTGCAATCTTGAGCTGATAGATGGGGGATAACAGTAATTAGAATCTTCAAAGCACTTGGCAAACATTCACTAACAGCTCTCACGGAGAAAGAAGAGAAATAGACGACAGGATTATCCCATTTTGCAGACATGGGAAATCAAGGCAGACAATGAGATGCTTTGCCTAACTCCATATTCTGCTGCTGCTGCTGCTAAGTCGCTTCAGTCGTGTTCGACTCTGTGCGACCCCATAGATGGCAGCCCAACAGGCTCCGCCGTCCCTGGGATTCTCCAGGCAAGAATAACGGAGTGGGTTGCCATTTCCTTCTCCAATGCATGAAAGTGAAAAGTGAAAGTGAAGTCGCTCAGTCGTCCCCATGGGCTGCAGCCTACCATGCTCCTCCATCCATGGGATTTTCCAGGCAAGAGTACTGGAGTGGGGTGCCATTGCCTTCTCCATATTCTGCGGACCATTTAAAATAGAGGTGGCTTGTAGCAAAGAATGAAATAACGCCGTTTGTAGCAATATGGATGGACCTAGAGATAAGTATACTAAGTGAAGTAAGTCAGGCAAAGAAAGACAAACATCATATGATATCACTTATATGTGGGATCTAAAATATGATACATACGAACTTACTTACAAAACAGAGACAGACTCACAGACAGAAAACAAACTCATGGTTACAAAAGGGGAGGTGTGGTCAGGGGGAGGGATAAATGAGGAATTTCAGATTAGCGTATAGATGCTATGTGCGTGCGTGCTCAGCTGCTTCAGTTGTGTCTGACTCTTGGCGGTCCTGTGCACTGTAGCTTGTCAGGCTCTTCTGTCCATGGGATTCTCCAGGCAAGAATACTGGAGTGGGTTGCCATTTTGTCCTCCAATATACCCACTATTAAATATAAAATAGATAATCAACAAGGTCCTGTTGTATAGCACAGGGAACTCTACTCAATATTCTCCAATAAACTAAATTGGAAAAAAATCTGAAAAAGAATGGATATATTTATATCTGAATCATTTTGCTATATGCCTAAAATATGCCTTTATAACACATTATAAGGCCACTATGCACACATGTGGGCTAAGTCACTTCAGTCATGTCCAACTCTTTGCAACCCAATGGACTGTAGCCTGCCAGGTTCCTCTGTCCATGGGATTCTCCAGGCAAGAATACTGGAGTGGGTGGTCATGTCTTCCTCCAGGGGATTTTCCCAACCAGGGGTAGAACCTGCATCTCTTACATCTCCTGCATGGGCAAGCAGATTCTTTACCACTGTTTAGAAGCTTCAGGTGGCTGCTAAACATCCTAGAGGACATCCCCCACCACCCTACCACATATACACCAAGAATTATCTGGCCCCAAATGTTAGGGATACAGAGGTTGAGAAACCCTGATAGACAATGAAAACTTGCGACTTTCTGAGGACTTGTCGAATGTCTGAGAAAGTAAGCCACCTCTATTTTACTTCTTTTCTCTTTTTGATTATTTACATTGATTAATTTATTTTCTCCTCTTAAAAATATTAGTTGCCTGAAACAAAGATGACTAATGATGATTACAGGTATTTCTGTTTCAGTTGTATTGTTTATAAAAATGACATTAGCATTTAAATATTAGGCATGCTGAAAAACTTTCCTTATAAAACTGATTCAGGTTTAAACTGGTAACCTCTGTGATAGCAGGAATTATTTTTTAAAGTTAATTTTTATCGTATATTGGAGTATAGCTGATCTGTGGGCTTCCCCAATGGTTGAGCAGTAAATAATCTCACTGCAATGTAGGAGCCACTAAAGAGAGTGCACGGGGTTGCAAAGAGTTGACCATGACTGAGTGCACACACGATCACAGGAGAAACCAGAGCCTTGACTAGACGGACCTTAGTCGGCAAAGTAATGTCTCTGCTTTTGAACATACTATCTAGGTTGGTCATAACTTTTCTTTCAAGGAGTAAGCGTCTTCTAATTTCATGGCTGCAGTCACCATCTGCAGTGATTTTGGAGCCCAAAAATATAAAGTCTGACACTGTTTCCACTGTTTCCCCATCTATTTCCCATGAAGTGATGGGACCGGATGCCATGATCTTCGTTTTCTGAATGTTGAGCTTTAAGCCAACTTTTTCACTCTCCTCTTTCACTTTCATCAAGAGGCTTTTTAGTTCCTCTTCACTTTCTGCCATAAGGGTGGTGTCATCTGCATATCTGAGGTTNGCCGTGATCTTCATTTTCTGAATGTTGAGCTTCAAGCCAACTTTTTCACTCTCCTTCACTTTCATGAAGAGGCTTTTTAGCTCCTCTTCACTTTCTGCCATAAGGGTGGTGTCATCTGCATATCTGAGGTTATTGATATTTCTCCCGGCAATCTTGATTCCAGCTTGTGTTTCTTCCAGTCCAGCGTTTCTCATGATGTACTCTGCATAGAAGTTAAATAAGCAGGGTGACAATATACAGCCTTGACGTACTCCTTTTCCTATTTGGAACCAGTCTGTTGTTCCATGTCCAGTTCTAACTGTTGCTTCCTGACCTGCATACAGATTTCTCAAGAGGAATGATCATAAGATGAAGTAATTTTATGCCTAGGTTTATACCCAAGAGAACTGAAAACAGGTCTACACAAAAATTTGTTCATAAATGGTCATAGCAGCATTATCCATAATAGCCAAAGAGTGGCAGTAACCCAATGTCCATCAACTGATACAGGGATGAATAAAATGTATCTCCATACAATGGAATATTATTCACAAAAAAGAATCAATGACTGGACTAGAACCCTACAGGCCCACCTCCCCCAACAAAGACATGGAGTTAACAACAGTGTATGGACCAGAGAACCTCTGTGAGAAGTCTAGAGACCAACTGAGAAGCTATGGAACCCAGACTACTGTAAAATCAAGAAGGAACTCCAACAAAAGGGATGGGAAAATTCACATCTGATGCACCTGTCCACGCCCCTTCCTTTTGCAGCATGGCATAGAGGAAACTCTTGCTCCTCTGTCAGGATGGAAACAAAAGAGTGGACCATGTTGCCACTGGGGCTTCCCTGGTGGCTCAGATGGTAAAGAATTTGCCTGCAGTGCAAGAGACTCGGGTTCAATTCCTGGATTGCGAAGATCCCCTGGAGAAGGGAATGGCTACCCACTCCAGTATTCTTGCCTGGAGAATCCTTTGGACAGAGGAGCCTGGTGGGCTACAGTCCAAGGGGTCACAAAGAGTCAGACACGACTGAGTAACCAACACTTCTACTACTGCTACATCCCCAATATTCCATCTTGCTGGGAGCATCTTGAAGGACTGGTTTCTCTTGTCTGACTCAGAGCATTAACAGGATCAGTACCAGAATTTGGAAGATGCTGAAACTGAAGGCAAGCAACCTATCAAAGCAGCAGTTTTGCAGGAAGACACCAAGGGGAGCAAGAGATAAAAATTGAGAGATCCTAGAAACTACAGCAAGGCTGACTGGTGATGACCTTACCTTGTGCAAAGCTAGTATATAAAGACTGGGTGAGGTGGTTTTTTCTTACAAATGCTCAAATCCCAGAAAAAAAATATTATAAGGTATGCAAAGATATGTGAAAATGTGGGCCAGTCAAAGGAACAAAATAAAACTCTAGAAACCAACCCTAAATAAATGCAGATTTACGAGCCCCCTGACCCCCCCAAATTAAAATAACTGCTATAAAGATAATCTGTGAACTAACAGAAAACAAAAAACAACTAAATTAGGCAAATGATGAATGAACAAAATGAGACTATTAACAAAAAGATAGAAACCATTTTTTAAGCAAAAAAAATTCTGGAACTGAAAAATACAATAACTGAACTAAAAAATTCAATAGAGGAGGTTGAGAGCTGCTTTGACCAAGCAAGCAGGCATTAAGGCAGTTCATTTGAAATTATTGAGTCGGAGGAGCAAATAAGAAAAGAAATGAAGAAAACCAAGAAGAGCCTAAGGGACTTATGGTACATTCTCAGGGGGACCAATATACCCATCAAGGGATTCTGAAGGATCAGAGAAAGACAGAAAGGGGCAGAGAGTTTCTTTGAAGAAATAATAGCCAAAAGTTACCCAAATCCGAGAAGACAGATATTCAAGAAATTCAAAGAACTCCAACAAGTAAATCCAAAAAGGACAACATCAAGACACATTACAATCAAATTGTCTAATAACAAAGACAAAAGATCTTGAAAGCAGTTAGAGGAAAGCAATATATCCCATACAAAAGGAGCTTCCATAGGATTATCAGATTTCTTGGCAGAACATTTGAAGGCCAGAAGGAAGTAGTATATTTTAAGTACCAAAAGAACTCAATCAAGAATACTGCATCTGACAAAACTGCCCTCCAAAATGAAGGAGAAATTAAAACCTTCCCAGATAAATAAAAGCTGAGGAGCTTCATTACCACTAGAACTGATCTATCAGTTCAGTTCAGTCGCTCGGTCGTGTCCGACTCTTTGCGACCCGATGTGAAGAACTGATCTATAAGGAATGCTAAAAGAGTCCTTCAAGTTGAAATGAAAAGACAGCAACATGAAGCTGTATGAAATTATAAGCCTCTTCAAATGCAAGAACAAATACAGTAACTTCTAATATTGTAATTTTCATGCATTGATCTTTAATGACAAAAATTTAAATAACCATAAATCTATATTACTAAGTAAACAATATTTAAAGATGTAAATTGTGATATCAGTAATACAAAATGTGTGAGGTAAAGCTATAAAGGAATAGAAGTGAAACTTAAGATATTATCAGTTTAAAACAGAAAGTCGGGATTTCAAGATAGGTTGTTAGAACTGGACAGAGAACAACAGGCTGGTTCCAAATAGGAAAAGGAGTATATCAAGGGTGTATATCATCACCCTGCTTATTTAACTTATGTGCAGAGTACCTCATGAGAAACACTGGGCTGGAGGAAGCACAAGCTGGAATGAAGATTGCCAGGAGAAACATCAATAACCTCAGATATGCAGATGACACCACCCTTTTGGCAGAAAGTGAAGAACTAAAGAGCCTCTTGATGAAAGTGAAAGAGGAGAGTGAAAAAGTTGGCTTAAAGCTCAACATTCAGAAAACTAAGATCATGGCATCTGGTCCCAGGACTTCATGGCAAATAGATGAGGAAACAGTGGAAACAATGGCTGACTTTATTTTGGGGGGCTCCAAAATCACTGCAGATGGTGATTGCAGCCATGAAATTAAAAGATGCTTACTCCTTGGAAGGAAAGTTATGACCAACCTGGATAGCATATTGAAAAGTAGAAACATTACTTTGCCAACAAAGGTCCGTCTAGTCAAGAATATGGTTTTTCCAGTGGTCATGTATGAATGTACTGCTGCTGCTAAGTTGCTTCAGTCGTGTCCAACTCTGTGAGATCCCATAGACGGCAGCCAACCAGGCTCTCCCGTCCCTGGGATTCTCCAGGCAAGAGCACTGGAGTGTGTTGCCATTTCCTTCTCCAATGCATGAAAGTGAAAAGTGAAAATGAAGTTGCTCAGTCGTATCTGACTCTTAGCGACCCCATGGACCACAGCCCACCAGGCTCCTCCATCCATGGGATTTTCCAGGCAAAAGTACTGGAGTGGGGTGCCATTGCCTTGAGAGTTGGACTATTAGGAAAGCTGAGAGCTGAAGAGTTGGTGCTTTTGAACTGTGGTGTTGGAGAAGACTCTTGAGAATCCCTTGGACTGCAAGGAGATTCAACCAGTCTATCCTAAAGGAGATCAGTCCTGGGTGTTCATTGGAAGGACTGATGTTGAAGCTGAAACTCCAATAATTTGGCCACCTGATGCAAAGAGCTAACTCATCTGAAAAGACCCTGATTCTGGGAAAGGTTGAGGGCAGGAGGAGAAGGGGATGACAGAGGATGAGATGGTTGGATGACATCACTGACTCAATGGACATGGGTTTGGTTGAACTCTGGGAGCTGGTGATGGACAGAGAGGCCTGGCGTGCTGTGGTTCATGGGGTTGCAAAGAGTTGGACACGACTGAGCAACTGAACTGAACTGAACTGATTCATGTCAATGCTTGGAAGAAACCAACACTACTGTAAAGCAATTATCCTTCAATTAAAAATAAATTTTTAAAAACTGCTACAAAAGACAAAGAAGGATGTTGTACACTCAAAAAAAGGGTGAGTTCACCAAGAAGATTTATCAGATATAAATATTTATGTACCAAACTTCAAAACTCCTAAATATATGAAGCAAACCTTGACAGAATTGAAGGGAGAAACAGAGAGAAGCACGCTGCAACTACAGAAAGCCCATGCACAGCAATGAAGACCCAGTGCAGACACAAATAAATAAATACATAAAAGCAATGAAAAAGAGGGCATTACAATCACAGGGGGAAAGGATTATAAGAGAATACTATGAACAATTGTACGCCTAATTGGGTAACCTAGAAGAAAAACATAAAACCCTAGAAACATGTGACCTGACAAGACTGAATCATGAAGAAACAGAAAATCTAAACAAACCAATATGAGTAAAAGAATAGAAGAGGTAATCAAAAGCCTCCCCAAAAGAAATGCCGAGGACCATCTAGATTCACTGGTAACTTCTACCAAACATTTGAAGAAGTAATACCAATTCTCCTGAAATTTTTCACAAAAACTTAGGAGGAGTGTACACTTCCAATTTCATTCTATGAGGCTAACATTACTCTGATACCAAAGCCAGATAAATATACTATAAGAAAGTAAAACTATAGACCAATATCCCGGATGAATACTGATGCAAAAATTCTTAGCAAAATACTGCTGCTGCTGCTAAGTTGCTTCAGTCGTGTCCGACTCTGTGCGACCCCATAGACGGCAGCCCACCAGGCTGCCCTGTCCCTGGGATTCTCCAGGCAAGAACACTGGAGTGGGTTGCCATTTCCTTTAAACATAATTCAATAGAATTTAAAAGGATTATACACCATGACTAAGTAGGATTTACTCCTGGAATCCTAAAATGACTCAACCTATAAAAACTCAAAGAGAGTAAAAGGAAGAAAATAATAACGGTTAGAGCAGAGATAAACTAGAGAATGGAAAAATAGAAAACAATCAATGAAACAGAGCTGGATTTTGTAAAGGGCAATGAAATTAACAAATCCTCAGCGAGATTAACTAAGAAAGAAGAGAAAACTCAAATAACTAATATTAGAAATGAAAGAGAGGGACTTCCCTGGTGATCCAGTGGTTAAGAATCCACCTGCCAATGCACAGGTTCGATCCCTAGTCCAAGAAGATTCTAGATTCCACATCCAGTGGAGCAGCTAAGCCCATGCACCATAACTACCGAGCCTGTGTGCCACAACTACTGAAGCCCGTGTGCTTAGAGGCCACTCTCTGCAGCAAGAGAAGCCACCGCAATGAGAAGTTCATGAACCACAACAAGAAATTATTGCAACAGAGGACCATATGCAAAAAGCCCACAGTTATCATCATACTTAAGAGTGAAAGACTGAAAGTTTTTCCCATGAGACCAGAACAGGGAAAGATATCTGCTCTTACCACTACCCCCCAGTCCCAGCCAACATAGCATTGGAGATCTTAGCTAGAATACTTAGATCTAAAACTCTTAGGAAAAAACAGACAGGAAAAACCGCGTGACATTGGACCTGGCAATGACTTCTTGGATATGGCTTCAAAAGAACCAACTACAACAACAACGAAGACATAGAGAAACAAGGCTACACCAGACTTTAAAACGTGTGTGTGTCAAAGGACAAAATCAACAGAATGAAAGGCCAGCTATGGAATGGGAGAAAACATCTGTAAAAAGCACATTATCTGAAAAAGGGGTGGGGGTTAATATCCAGAATATATAAAGAGCTGCTACAAATCAATCAAAAATAAAATAACCTAACTAAAACATGGGCACAAATTTTGAGAGATCTTTCTCCAAAGAGGATATACAAATGGCCAACAGGCATATGAAAAGATGCTCAACATCACTAATCATCAGAAAATGCAAATTAAAACCACATTAGATATCACTTCACACCCATTACTATGGGTAACATGAACAAGACAGAAAATAACAAGTGTTGGCAGGGATGTGGAGAAGTTCAAACTTGTGCACTGTTGGTGGAGTTGAAAAATTGTGTGACCTTTATGTAAAACAGTATGGAGGTTCCTCAAAAAAAATAAAAATAGAACTACCATGTGATACAGTTGTTTTATTTATGCGTATATATCCAAAAGACAGCAGAGTCTCAGGAAGATGTTGGCACACCCACGCATATATACGCACTATTAGCAATAGCCAAGAGACAGAAACAACACAAATGTGAATGGATAAATAAAATGTGAGATAGATAGAGATGTAGACATAATCACACAGTGGATTGTTAGCCTCAAAACAGAAGGAAATCCTGACACCTGCTACAAGGATGAATCTTGAGGACATTTTGCTAAGTGAAATATGCCAGTCACAAAAAGACAAATATTATGTGTTTCCTTGGAGATATCTAAAGTAGTCAAATTAACTGAAATAGANGATTCATGTCAATGCTTGGAAGAAACCAACACTACTGTAAAGCAATTATCCTTCAATTAAAAATAAATTTTTAAAAACTGCTACAAAAGACAAAGAAGGATGTTGTACACTCAAAAAAAGGGTGAGTTCACCAAGAAGATTTATCAGATATAAATATTTATGTACCAAACTTCAAAACTCCTAAATATATGAAGCAAACCTTGACAGAATTGAAGGGAGAAACAGAGAGAAGCACGCTGCAACTACAGAAAGCCCATGCACAGCAATGAAGACCCAGTGCAGACACAAATAAATAAATACATAAAAGCAATGAAAAAGAGGGCATTACAATCACAGGGGGAAAGGATTATAAGAGAATACTATGAACAATTGTACGCCTAATTGGGTAACCTAGAAGAAAAACATAAAACCCTAGAAACATGTGACCTGACAAGACTGAATCATGAAGAAACAGAAAATCTAAACAAACCAATATGAGTAAAAGAATAGAAGAGGTAATCAAAAGCCTCCCCAAAAGAAATGCCGAGGACCATCTAGATTCACTGGTAACTTCTACCAAACATTTGAAGAAGTAATACCAATTCTCCTGAAATTTTTCACAAAAACTTAGGAGGAGTGTACACTTCCAATTTCATTCTATGAGGCTAACATTACTCTGATACCAAAGCCAGATAAATATACTATAAGAAAGTAAAACTATAGACCAATATCCCGGATGAATACTGATGCAAAAATTCTTAGCAAAATACTGCTGCTGCTGCTAAGTTGCTTCAGTCGTGTCCGACTCTGTGCGACCCCATAGACGGCAGCCCACCAGGCTGCCCTGTCCCTGGGATTCTCCAGGCAAGAACACTGGAGTGGGTTGCCATTTCCTTTAAACATAATTCAATAGAATTTAAAAGGATTATACACCATGACTAAGTAGGATTTACTCCTGGAATCCTAAAATGACTCAACCTATAAAAACTCAAAGAGAGTAAAAGGAAGAAAATAATAACGGTTAGAGCAGAGATAAACTAGAGAATGGAAAAATAGAAAACAATCAATGAAACAGAGCTGGATTTTGTAAAGGGCAATGAAATTAACAAATCCTCAGCGAGATTAACTAAGAAAGAAGAGAAAACTCAAATAACTAATATTAGAAATGAAAGAGAGGGACTTCCCTGGTGATCCAGTGGTTAAGAATCCACCTGCCAATGCACAGGTTCGATCCCTAGTCCAAGAAGATTCTAGATTCCACATCCAGTGGAGCAGCTAAGCCCATGCACCATAACTACCGAGCCTGTGTGCCACAACTACTGAAGCCCGTGTGCTTAGAGGCCACTCTCTGCAGCAAGAGAAGCCACCGCAATGAGAAGTTCATGAACCACAACAAGAAATTATTGCAACAGAGGACCATATGCAAAAAGCCCACAGTTATCATCATACTTAAGAGTGAAAGACTGAAAGTTTTTCCCATGAGACCAGAACAGGGAAAGATATCTGCTCTTACCACTACCCCCCAGTCCCAGCCAACATAGCATTGGAGATCTTAGCTAGAATACTTAGATCTAAAACTCTTAGGAAAAAACAGACAGGAAAAACCGCGTGACATTGGACCTGGCAATGACTTCTTGGATATGGCTTCAAAAGAACCAACTACAACAACAACGAAGACATAGAGAAACAAGGCTACACCAGACTTTAAAACGTGTGTGTGTCAAAGGACAAAATCAACAGAATGAAAGGCCAGCTATGGAATGGGAGAAAACATCTGTAAAAAGCACATTATCTGAAAAAGGGGTGGGGGTTAATATCCAGAATATATAAAGAGCTGCTACAAATCAATCAAAAATAAAATAACCTAACTAAAACATGGGCACAAATTTTGAGAGATCTTTCTCCAAAGAGGATATACAAATGGCCAACAGGCATATGAAAAGATGCTCAACATCACTAATCATCAGAAAATGCAAATTAAAACCACATTAGATATCACTTCACACCCATTACTATGGGTAACATGAACAAGACAGAAAATAACAAGTGTTGGCAGGGATGTGGAGAAGTTCAAACTTGTGCACTGTTGGTGGAGTTGAAAAATTGTGTGACCTTTATGTAAAACAGTATGGAGGTTCCTCAAAAAAAATAAAAATAGAACTACCATGTGATACAGTTGTTTTATTTATGCGTATATATCCAAAAGACAGCAGAGTCTCAGGAAGATGTTGGCACACCCACGCATATATACGCACTATTAGCAATAGCCAAGAGACAGAAACAACACAAATGTGAATGGATAAATAAAATGTGAGATAGATAGAGATGTAGACATAATCACACAGTGGATTGTTAGCCTCAAAACAGAAGGAAATCCTGACACCTGCTACAAGGATGAATCTTGAGGACATTTTGCTAAGTGAAATATGCCAGTCACAAAAAGACAAATATTATGTGTTTCCTTGGAGATATCTAAAGTAGTCAAATTAACTGAAATAGAAAGCAGAATTGTGGTTACCAGGTGCTGGAGGAAAGAGAAAAGGGAGGTGCTGTTTAATGGGGATTTTCACAACAACGTGAACATACGTAACACTGAAGTATAGTTAAACTGGTGAAAGTGGTAAACTTTGTGTGCACACACACAAACGAATGCGCCAAATGCTGGGAGCAAACAGAATAACAGGAACTATCATACACCAAGAGATGAAAATGGTACAACCACTTGGCAGACAGTCTGGCAGTTTCTTATAAAACTCAACGTGTTGTTAACACACCATCCAGCAAACATTCTCCTTGGTATTTACCCAAAGGATTTAAAAACTTTTGTCCACATAAAACCCCCCACAAGGATGTGTACAATAGCTCTATTCACAATTGTCAAAACTTGGAAGCAACCAAAGTGAATGAATAAACTCTGGTACATTCAAACAATGCTCAGCCCTTAAAAAAAAAAATACATGGTGGAACCTTTAAATGCATATTACCAGGTGAAAATAAGCCAATCTGAAAAAGCTACTTAATGTAGGAGTACAAATACAGTGACATCCTAGAAAATCAAAATTATGGGGACGATAAAAATATTAGTACTTGACAGGGGAGAGGGTCCAGCAGAGCACAGATTATTCTAAGGGCAGTGAAAATACTCTGTATGATACTATAATGATGAATAAACGTCATTATGCATCTGTCCAAACTCACAGCATATACACTGCTAAGAGTGAACCCTAAGGTAAACCATGGATTTTGAGAGATTATGGTTTGTCAAGGGAGGGTCACCCTTGGTAACAAGTGTATCACTCTGGTGAGTGATGTTGGAGGCTTTGCATGCATAGGGAAAGGCGGGTATATGGGAAACATCTGTACGCCACCTCGATTTTGTTGTAAACTTAAATACTGCTCTTAAAAGATGTCTTTTTTAAAAAGGGATGAAATACTTCCTAAGGCATGCTACAACATGGATGCACCTTGAAAATATGCAGCATGAAATAAGCCAGACACAACAGAACACATATTTTATGATTCCGTGTTTGTGAAGTGTTCAGATTAGGAACCCATAGAGACAGAAAACAAGTTAGCCATTGGCAGCAACTTGGGGAAGAGGAAATGAGGAATGACTATGGGCTTCTTTTTGAGATTATAAAAGTATTCTGAAATTAGATGGTGGATATGGCATACAACGCTGTGAAGATACTAAAACCACGGAATTGTTTACTTTAAAAAGTAAATAAATAAGCAAAAAGTCGAAGGTGAAATAAAGACATTTTCACGTAAACAAAACCTGAGAGCCTCTGTGAACAAGACTCCTGCACTATAAGGAATGCTGAAAGAAGTTCTTCATGCTGGAAAGGAACTGGCAGCAGGTGGACATTCAAACCTACACCAGGGAGCCAAGAGCAACAGTAATGACGACTGCATCCAAGAGCAGCAGGGTGGGGTGGGAACGGCCCTCCAAACCCAACTCCCGGGAGGTGGGTTCCTTCCTTTGCCATCTAGCTTCTTCACTCTTAGGAACTAGGGACCCCCCGGGGGGCTCTCCCCAGGCAGCTCTCCCCATACAGTCTCTCTGTTATTCAGGTGGTGGAGGGAACCCCAGCAAGGCCCCACCTAAGCAGATGAGCCCAGGGTGCTGGGCTACTGCCCTGCTCCGCTGCAGGCAAACATCCCCATTCTACCCAAAAGGGACACACTCAGGAGAGGGAGAGACTGACATCCTTCAAAAGCCACCCCCTTCCTGCCCTCAGACACTGGAGTTGAGCTACTGAAGGTCACGAGGAAGAAGGCTGGGTCACACACAGAAACTTCCCTGCAAGCTCCTGCTTCATGGACCAGAAAGGATCTTCGCTTTTGGTCCTCAGCTTTGGGCCTTTGCCAGATTTCAAGACAGCAGGCAATATCGTACTGCATTATGCCATCAGAAGAGGGGAGAAGGCGAGGGACACAGTCTCCTCACAACATCTGTATGGCCAAAGCAAGAGAGTCAGTTGTGAAAGGAGACAGTGGCTTTGTGGGTAGAGTACAGGCTTTGAGGTCAGACAACCATAGGTTCAGGCTTCCCTGGTAGCTCAGCTGGAAAAGAATCTGCCTGCAATTCAGGAGACCCTGGTTCAATTCCTGGATGAGGAAGATCCCCTGAAGAAGGGATAAGCTACCCACTCTAGTATCTTGTGGCTCAGATGGTAAAGAATCCGCCTGTAATGTGGGAGACCTGGGTTTGATCCCTGGGTTTGGAAGAAGTCCTGCAGAGTGCATAGCAACCTGCTCCAGTATACTTGCCTGGAGAATCCCCTTGGACAGAGGAGCCTTGTGGGCTACAAAGTGCATGGGGTCGCAAAGAGTTGGACACAACTGAGCAACTAAGCACAGCATAGCAATCATAGGTTCAAATTCAAAGTGGGCCACTACAATACTGTAAAGTAATTAGCCTCCAATTAAAATTAATTAATTAAAAAAAATTCAAAGTGGGTCATTTATCAGCTGAGGGACCTTTAGCAAGGCCCTTCATCTCTGTGGGACTGCCTGCCTCACTGGGGAATTAAGACACCTTGACAGAGATGGCATTAACAAATGATTTTTCCCTTCTGCTGTGCTCATTATTTGCTTCTGCTGGGAGTGAAGCCTGTGGTGGGGGCAGCTGCACCCAGCTATGTGCCAGATCAGCCAAGGACCCAGTGTACGGGGCAGCTGGAAGAGGATCCAGTCCAGAAGAATGGAAATCTGGTCCTCCTTAACCAATGCCTGATTTGATTTGACTCTAGCAAAGAAACATTTAAAACTACAGAAAGTGGGACATTCTTGGTGGTCCAGTGGCTAAGACTCCGAGCTCCCCATGCATGGTCCCTGGGTTTGATCCTTGGCCAGGGAACTAGACTAAGCTCCAACTAAGAGTTCGCATGCTGCAACTAAGACCCAGTGCAGCCAAGTCAATTAATTAATTAAATAAAAATAAAACTGCAAAAAGTGAGAAGAAACAAGCCAGTAATTACTCTTTAGCACTTCTACTCAGCCCAGCCCACCTGGCTCTGTCCTGCACCCTGAGTGTGTGGCTTCCAGAAGAGACTGATCTACAGGCCACAGGCAGCTTTAGGGACAAAGAGCTGGACTTGAAACAGGGAACCAAAAGGGAGAAAAGAAAATTCTCAGCCAGTCTCCCTCATGATTGCAGATTCAAAACTCCTAGATAGAAGATAAACAGAAAGAATTCACCACTATATTAAAAGAAGCATTGATTTCAACTTAGTTGGATCGTCTCAAAATGTAACAAAGTTTTGAGAGAAAAGCTATGAACATATTGGACAGTAGATGGCTGATAAAACATTACCAGTAAGCCAAACACTTGTTGCAAAACAAGTGTTTAACGTGTTTGGTTTGAAGTACTCTTGTACTTTATTTTTCCAAACCAAAAGCCAAACTTATATTTAACGATAAAACCCTAGAGACTTTGTTATTTAAATCAAACAAAAGAAGGATGCCTGCTATCACCATTACCACCTAACAGTGTTCCGGAAGTTCTGGCAATACATTAGGACATGAAACAGAAAGGAGGCAAGAATGTCATCAAGAACAGCAATTTGTTCTCATGATTTGCAGATGACTGTCATTTGTTAATTCACCAAATGTACAACTGAGAGTTTCATCTACGTCCCACACCATTCAGGGACTCAATGCAAACTCCCCACCTTCACAGAATTCACAAGAGAAGGGAGGGTGGGAGACAGATAAAAAATCAAGTGAAACAAAGACTGTGCCTTGAAGAAAACTGAAAGAGCTGACAAAGTGATGGGGCAAAAGGAGCCATCCAACAGCAGGGTGTCAGCTGACCTCAAAAAGGAGTATTTGACCAAAGCCTGAAAGATACAAAAAGCAAGCCACGGGGCAAGCGGGCAGTGGGAGAGAAACAAGGTCAGCGAGCTGATTAGCAGGGCAGTGTGGACAGGGAATACTTAGGTGAAGGAAAAAAAGCCCAAGACAGGCCCCAAAGGCAGGCAATGAGAGGGCTAATTACAGGCAGGCAAGAAGATGACTGCCAAAGATGACCATGTCCTAATCCCTGGAACCTGTGGCTACATTCACTTACTTCGTCAAGGAGAATTAAGTTTGCAGGTGGATTTAAGGGTGCTCATCAGCTCACCTTGAGATGGGGAAATAATCCCGGATTATCTGGGTGGTCCCAACACAATCACAAGCCTCCTTCAGCGCAAAGGAGGGAGGGAGCAGTCTGTTAGAGCAATGTAAGAAAGTCTCAACTGGACATTGCTGGCTTTGAAGATGGAAGGGGGCCATGGGCCAAGAATGCCAGCAGCCCCTAGAAGCTAGGAGAGGTGAAAAAAAATTATTCCTGCAAATCTCCAGAAAGGAAAATAGCCCTACCAATACCTTGATTTTAAGCCAGTAAAACCCATTTTTGGACTTCTGGCCTCTAGGACTGTTAAGACAACAAATCTGTGCTTTTAGCCACTAGTTTGTGTTTTATGACAGCAATGAGAAACAAACATAATGGTGTATTACACTGTTTTCAAATATTTAATTAGCACTCCATCACTGGACTAAATCCCATTTAGTCATAGTGTAGAATTCTTTTACAGATTGGTGAATTCTGCTTGTTAATGTCTTGTTAAAAGTTTTTGGAATTTTTATCCATGACGGATATTGACCTATAGGTTTTCTTTTTGTGTGTGCTATCTGTATAGTTTAAGAGTTCTTTCTATGTTTTTAAGATATTTTTAAAAGTCTTTGTTGAATTTGTTACAATATTGCCTATATTGTTTATGTTCTGGTTTTTTAGCTGTGAGGCATGTGGGATCCCAGCTCCCCAACCAGGGACTGAAACCACACCTCTTGCATTGGAAGGCAAAGTCTTAATCACAGGACCACCAGGGAAATCCTCTTTCTATATTTTGGATAATAGTCCTTTACTAGATGTGTCTTTTGCAAATATATTCTCCCAGTCTATGTCTTGTCTTCTCATTTTCTTGATACTATCTTTCACAGAGCAGAAGTTTCTAAACTTTAATGAAGTCCATCGGAGAAGGCAATGGCACCCCACTCCAGTACTCTTGCCTGGAAAATCCCATGGGCGGAGGAGCCTGGTAGGCTGCATGGGGTCGCTACTAGTCGGACACAACTGAGCGACTTCACTTTCACTTTTCACTTTCATGCATTGGGAGAAGGAAATGGCAACCCACTCCAGTGTTCTTGCCTGGAGAATCCCAGGGACGGGGGAGCCTGGTGGGCCGCCGTCTATGGGGTCGCACAGAGTTGGACACAACTGAAGCGACTTAGCAGCAGCAGCAGCTTAGCAGCTTATCAATTATTTTTTTCATGGATCATGTCTTTGTGGTTCTATCTAAAAAAGGCACCACAATATTCAAAGTCTATAAACCTACCCAAATAACATGGGTTTTTCCCCTATGCTATTTTCTAGGAGGTTTATAGTTTTGCATTTTACGTGTGGATCTACGACCCGGGCTTTCCTGGTGGCTCAGTGGTAGAGAACCTGCTTGCCAGTGAAGGAGACACATGTTCAGTCCCTGATCCAGGAAGATCCCACGTGCCACAGAGCAACTAAGCCCACTGGCCACAGCCACTGAGCCTGTGCTCCAGAACCCAAGAATCACAACTACTGAGCCCTATGTTCCAGAACCCGAGAGCCACAACTGCTGAGCCGATGTGCTGTAGTTACCAAAGACCATGCACCCTGGAGCTCAAGCTCCACAACAGAAGAAGCCACTGCAATGAGAAGCCCGCGCACCGCAGCTAGAGAGAAGCCCCCTGCCACAACTAGGAAAGAGCGCACGCAGCAACAAAGACCCAGCATGGCCAAAAATAAATAAGCAAAATTACCAAATAGAACAGATCTATGATCTACTTTAAGTTAACTTATGTGACGGGTGTAAGGTCTGGGTCCAGGTTCATTTCATTTTGTATGTAGATATTCAGTTGCTCTAGAAGGAAATGGCAACCCACTCCAGTATTCTTGCCTAGAGAATCACAGGGATGGGAGAGCCTGGTGGGCTGCCGTCTGTGGGGTTGCACAGAGTCGGACACAACTGAAGCGACTTAGCAGCAGCAGCAGCATCAACTATTGAAGAGACTATCTTTGCTCCATTGCATTGCCTTTGCTTCTTTGTCAAGGATTAGTTGACCATACTTATGGGTCTCTATTTCCAGGCTTTTGATCTGTCTTTCACCAATATCCTGCTCTCTTAATTCGCAGCTATATAACAAGTCTTAAAGTCAGGTGGAATCAGTCCCCCAATACTGTTTTTCTCCTTCAATTTTGTGCTGGCTGTTCTTAGTCTGTTGTCTCTCCATATGAACTTCAGAATCAGCTTGTTGATATTCTATAAAGTAACTTGTTAGTTTCCCCTGAGGGTAGGTCTTGTTAAGAACAGATTTCTTGGCATATTTCAAAGTGGTTTCTTTTCCCCTTGTGCCAGATACCCTGAGGTAATTTTTCTGATATTCACTGTGGGGATCTGATTGAGCTCCTGAGGGTAAATCTCACAGTATTGTGGCGGTCCCTCTGTGCCTGGGTGCCCTGGAGTTTTTAACTCTCAGATTTGTCCACCCTGAGCCTCCAGCAATCACAGTTCAGATTTTCCTCTCCTGTTATCGGTTCCTGCAGTGAATTCTGCTCATGAGTCTACTCCTTTGGTAAGCAGGGGTAAACTGCAACTTCCTGTATTCACCCGACTCCTCAATCTTGGGGCAGTGGTTGCCCTGTCCTCCTTCTATGGATCCAAGAAGAAGTGTTAATTTTCCAGCCCATTTAGCTTTTTATACATTGTTAGAATGGATGGTGACTTTCAAGCTCCTTGCATGTGGAACTGGAAACCAGAATTCCATCCTGTAGGTCTTAGACTTCCACTGTTACTTCAGCTCAGTGCATTCAGTCGTGTCCTNGGGTTGCCATTTTGTCCTCCAATATACCCACTATTAAATATAAAATAGATAATCAACAAGGTCCTGTTGTATAGCACAGGGAACTCTACTCAATATTTTCCAATAAACTAAATTGGAAAAAAATCTGAAAAAGAATGGATATATTTATATCTGAATCATTTTGCTATATGCCTAAAATATGCCTTTATAACACATTATAAGGCCACTATGCACACATGTGGGCTAAGTCACTTCAGTCATGTCCAACTCTTTGCAACCCAATGGACTGTAGCCTGCCAGGTTCCTCTGTCCATGGGATTCTCCAGGCAAGAATACTGGAGTGGGTGGTCGTGTCTTCCTCCAGGGGATTTTCCCAACCAGGGGTAGAACCTGCATCTCTTACATCTCCTGCATGGGCAAGCAGATTCTTTACCACTGTTTAGAAGCTTCAGATGGCTGCTAAACATCCTAGAGGACATCCCCCACCACCCTACCACATATACACCAAGAATTATCTGGCCCCAAATGTTAGGGATACAGAGGTTGAGAAACCCTGATAGACAATGAAAACTTGCGACTTTCTGAGGACTTGTCGAATGTCTGAGAAAGTAAGCCACCTCTATTTTACTTCTTTTCTCTTTTTGATTATTTACATTGATTAATTTATTTTCTCCTCTTAAAAATATTAGTTGCCTGAAACAAAGATGACTAATGATGATTACAGGTATTTCTGTTTCAGTTGTATTGTTTATAAAAATGACATTAGCATTTAAATATTAGGCATGCTGAAAAACTTTCCTTATAAAACTGATTCAGGTTTAAACTGGTAACCTCTGTGATAGCAGGAATTATTTTTTAAAGTTAATTTTTATCGTATATTGGAGTATAGCTGATCTGTGGGCTTCCCCAATGGTTGAGCAGTAAATAATCTCACTGCAATGTAGGAGCCACTAAAGAGAGTGCACGGGGTTGCAAAGAGTTGACCATGACTGAGTGCACACACGATCACAGGAGAAACCAGAGCCTTGACTAGACGGACCTTAGTCGGCAAAGTAATGTCTCTGCTTTTGAACATACTATCTAGGTTGGTCATAACTTTTCTTTCAAGGAGTAAGCGTCTTCTAATTTCATGGCTGCAGTCACCATCTGCAGTGATTTTGGAGCCCAAAAATATAAAGTCTGACA